>CM050517.1:94443041-94910541 GCA_027563665.1 Antrozous pallidus
CTGGCTGCCCTGCCTTCCTGTCTCCTCCACACAAATGAGGAAACGCTCCCAGTGGGAGGGCTTCCTACAGAAGGGCCCAAGACTGAATGTACAAGAAAGTAAACTGGAGGTACACAGGGAGGTGTTCTGATTGTATGTAAAATATATACAGGGAAAGACATGAAATGAAAGGAAATTCTAAACATAAACTTTAGTCAAAACATATTAAGAGTTTTGTATCTAGAAGAATGAAACCACCACAAACATAACAATTACTTTGGAAAAATGTCATGCCTGCAGTGGGTAATTACAAGTAACTTATAATATAGCTAAATATAGAAAATACAGTAATCATCAGTTTAGAACACACACACACACACACACACACACACACACACACACACAAAGCATGGAAAATATAACCGAAAAAAAGAAAATAAATAAACCAACATACCTTTTCCTTTCCATTTAACCTTTGCAACAGACTGGCTAAAATCCACATGTATTCTTCTGTCATCTATAAGCACATTGTCCATTTTGAAGAATGCTTTCTCACAATCTTCTTCCTATTGTTATAAAAAACTAAGCATAAATGTTCCTGTGCATTGGAATCCCGGCTTTAAAAAAATACTGATGCCTGACTTCTTCTCTTTCTCGATTTCAATGTAATTGGTCTGGGGTGCGCACCTGGGCACCGGGGTTTTCAAAGCCTTCCAGGCAGTTCAAATAGGCAGCAAAGCTAGGGTCGCTGCTTTACACACCACACTTGGTGCTGAGCTGACCTGGTGTCTTGTGTGGTTATCATCATTTTCACACACGGACTATGTCCCCCCAAAGAATTTATTTTATATGTCAGCTTGCTTTCCAAGCATTCAGTAAACATTTGCTGCGCCTGCTGCTGTTGAAAATGACGGTTTAGTCCAGTGGTGGGCAAACTCATTAGTCAACAGAGCCAAACATCAACAGTGCAACGATTGAAATTTCTTTTGAGGGCCAAATTTTTTAAACCTAAACTTCTTCTACCGCCACTTCTTCAAAATAGACAAGCCCAGGCCGTGGTGTTTTGTGGAAGAGCCACATTCAAGAGGCCACAAAGAGCCACATTTGGCTCACGCGCCGCAGTTTGCAGACCACGGGTTTAGTCAGTCTGCAGTGGGGCTCAGGCATCTGTATTTTTGAAGAAGAGCCCCATGAGATCTTACTGTGCTATCAAGGTTGAACATCGCTGGGTTGACTCCTACAGCTCCAGCTGATGGTTGTTATGGAGAAATTCGGGCAGAGTGCCAAATGTTTTGATTTTGGCAGAAGAAACTTAAAACCCAGATATTTATAATGTGTTGTCAATAAATTTAGATTTTTGAAAAAACTGTGTGCAAACAAAATAAACCACATCTGCCAGGCAAAAAACAAAAAAACTAAGCATAAATATTCATAAAAAATTTTCAGAACAAATACTGAAAATACAAAATATGTTGGTACAAAATGAAGATTTGAATGCTTGCTACAACCAAATGCTATTAAATGATTTGTATCTATTATCTCATTAACTCTGATGACGACTGTATGAGGTACTATCTATTATTATCTTACATTTTCTCAGAGAGAAAAGAGAAGTTCACAAAGGTGCCAAAGGTCACACAGTTGGCAAGGGTGAGTCCAAGATTTGAACTGAGGCAGTTCAATTGTAGTGGACATACATGTACTTACCAATTGTCTTTTTTTTTTAACATGTTTGTTTTTTTAATTGATTTCAGAGAGCGGGATAGAAACATCAATGCTGACAGAGAGTCACTGATCGGCTGCCTCCTGCACACCCCTATGGGGCATCGAACCCACAGCCCGGGCCTGTGCCCTGACTGGGGACTGACGGGGGCATGACCTCCTGGCTCACGGGCCGATGCTCGCCCTCAGCCTCACCTGCCAGGCGCCAGTTGTCTTATCCACACCCACAAGCCCTTTTAGTCAGAATCCAAAAATACCCTGACAATTCATAGTTTTTATAAATGTTGGTGTTAAAATTCATTTGACAGCAAAATCTGACCTAATGGGAGGCCTTGGCCTTAAGTTATCCCACTTAGTATGACTACTCATTTGTTCCAATGAAGAACTATTTTTGTGATTGATTATGGATGCTGACCCAGAAGAGTATTCTATAATTCTCAAATTGTGTCACACACACACACACACACATTTATTACAATGAAACCCATATGTCAATAAAAATTAACCAAAAATATTAAAACTACATGCAGTAACATCTATAAATCTTACAAATATAACACTGAGCAAATGAAACTGAATACAAAAATACACACGTGTTGACATTTATATCACACTTGAAATTAGACAAAACCAACCTATGCTGTCAGAAGTAGCAGTGATGGAGAAACTATCTGCAGCGGACACAAATAGGGCTTCTGGGGATCCTGAGAACTTTTTTCCTGCTAATGTTTTATTTCTTGGCCTGAGTGATGGTTCTACATCGATATAACAACTGTGGTAATTTGTCAAGCTGTTTACTCATGAGCTATACATTTTCTGTAGGTGTTTTACTCTTCAGTTTAAAAAACTGGGGGGAGGGGGGGGTCAGATTATCCAAAACATATAGGACTTGCCGTACATGCAAAAATGCAAACTAAATGATGAACACTTATAAAGAGGCCATGAGAAATTATGAAGCAGAATGATGTAGCTTAATCTGATTTTCAGGAAATGATAAAGGTCACAAAAGATCCACCTCAAAAATGGGAATGCTGAATCATGTTAAAGAACTCATAGATTCGCCGAAACCGGTTTGGCTCAGTAGGTAGAGCGTCGGCCTGAGGACTGGAAGGTCCCAGGTTCGATTCCGGTCAAGGGCATGTGGCTTGGTTGCGGGCACATCCCCAGTGGGGGTGTGCAGGAGGCAGCTGATCGATGTTTCTCTCTCATCGATGTTTCTGACTTTCTGTCCCTCTCCCTTCCTCTCTGTAAAAAATCAATAAAATATATTTTAAAAAAAAGAACTCATAGATTCTATAAAGTTGAACTGCACTACATATTCATGGAAAATGGTATATCTTCAGAAGACTGAAAAACACAAGCAGTCAATAGTCTATGATGTGCTATAAATAAAATGAAATTATATTTGTGAGTAAATAAATAATATATCCTGTAGTATCAATGATGGAATGACACTTTCAGGTGTATAAGAAATATCCATAGCAAACCAAAGCACCAATGTACCATTGGTACCATTTCTGGTACACCCGACAATATCTAGGTAAAATTTGTTAGGTACCTGTCTTCCCAACCCTCCAATATTCACCTTGTAGTCCTAGGACTTATCACACTGATATATAAAAAGGGGTTCAATAAATACCTTGGGATAACTATAATTTAGAATGAGTTATTATTGGACACACATCAGTCCAAAGCTACATAAAAAAATAGCCTCACCTAGCATAATGGCAAAAAGTAATGTGAACTTATTTAAGTTCATACGTATGTAAGATCCCAGGTATGGCATAATTTTAAATCCCAGGTATCACTATGTATCTCAATTTACTTATTTGGGAAAGGAGGACAGTGCCTATTTCAGAGTTGTAAAGACTAAATGCATGTCAAGTAGCAAAATGCCTGGCTTAAAGAAAGCTATTTGAGTAACATAAGTTATCATTATTACTTTAGACCTAGAAGGTACCATCTAATCCAATACACAAGCTTTATTTATACAGACATTAACACGTGGAAATAAGAGTTCTAAACTGCCAATTGTCATACAATAGCTGGTTAGTGACAAAGCTCAGATTAATATCTAGAATTTAACAGCCAGTTCAGTTCTCTTTCTTTACTCGATTATATCTATGTAAATAACACTGAAAAATCATTTATAGAGTGTGAAGGACTAAAACTTCACAAAGTTTTCAAAGATTAATGAACACAGATTGCACCTGAATCTAATGTAAAGATAGATACATTAACATCAACAGATGTTGAATTTATCCCCTATTTGACAATAATACAGTTAGCTTTTTCTTTGGTGCCTAAAGAAAGGTCACAATAATTTCCTAATCTTAGGGACTAAAACGAGTTCTATAATCTTCACATTTTAAAACCATATAAGAACAAAAAAAACCACCAAAGTTAATAGATCTATATTATGACCTACCTTTTCAAATTCAATAAAAGCATAACAGAGAGATTCTCCTGTCTTCCAATCTCGAATAACTTCACAACTGAAAGGAAGTTTGGGAGAAGTGACTTTTTAAAAAAGCATTCACTCTGACGCTTCATAAGCAAAGAACAAAATAAGACAGTTATTAAAAGACCAAATTAAATTTTCCAATAACAATTTTTTAAATAGTTCGCCAGCCTAGTAATCACATTATCTAATTCTATTCTAAATGCCCTATAGAGGCCTGCAGTTCTAAATTCCTGAAGAACTGAAGGAAGAATAAGATAAAAATAATTAATTTTCCCTGTAGCAAAAGTAAATTACTGCTAAAAAATCATAATTCATTTCTAGTCCCCATATGTAGATAAGTTATAGAATATCTAATGTTACTGTTAAAATAATCCATGCACAGTCAGTCATATATAAAGTACATGGTTAGTAAGTTTGTTTGGAGTTTTTGAATTTTAATATAAACCAAGCTGAAATTTAACCCCACAAGTATAGCTAGTCTTACAGAACTAATCCACCTTAACAACCAAGAAAAAGGGCCAATAAGGTTGAGCTGAAACAACTGGCTTGTCCTTTTCCTGACACATCCTAATTCCCATTTTGCATTAAATGAAACAAGAAAATACAACAATGTGAGAAAAAGGAAAAGTAATCACATTAAAGAAAATGATTCAACCGAAACAGGTTTGGCTCAGTGGCTAGAGCGTTGGACTGCGGACTGAAAGGTCCCAGGTTCGATTCTGGTCAAAGGCATGTACCTTGGTTGGGGGCACATCCCAGTGGTGGGCACATCCCAGTGTAGGGTGTGCAGGAGGCAGCTGAGCAATGTTTCTCTCTCATCGATGCTTCTAACTTTCTATCCCTCTCCCTTCCTCTCTGTAAAATCAATAATATTTTTTTAAAAGAAAATGATTCAGCTGTTATAGTAGTTACATACACATTAAAATGTAAATATTGAACAATGACCTAACCAAAATTATGACATAATCAAAGTAGTTGGAAGAAAGAATGAACATGGGAAGTGAATAATAGTTAAAATACTCATGTTGCTTAGCAGGAAGTCAGCATATGTCTAAAATTGAAAAATAAAAAGCAGAGTATAGGAATATTTTTTATAAATATGATATAAATAGGTAAAGGAATAAAGTTGGGCAGTTATTTACAGAAAGATTTTTATTTCAACAGGAAGAATTAAGAATGGCTTCATGGGAGAAAATCATGAAATGAAATTCTAAACATAATAATAATTTTTTAAAACTGATTTTAGAGAGACAGAAAGTGAGAGAGGAACATCGCTGAGAGAGAAAAAGGTCAATGGCTGCCTCTTGTCGGCGTCTAACTGGGATCTAACCCGCAGTCCTCTGGTGTATGGGACGATGCTCCAACCAACTAAGCCACCCTGCCAGGGCCATAAAATAACACTTTATAGTTAATTATAAGATATTTCCCTTTCTCACAGGAACACTAACTTAGTAGACTTTTGCATTAATAATGCAGAGGAAATTAGCCAAAAGAAATATTTGGGAAAATTTAGATTCAAATTAATTTTGATACAGATTGCTGGTAATTCTAAGGAGAATATAAACGAGATAAGACGTTTTTAATACTAGATTTAAACTGTTCCATCCACCTCCTGTGAAAATGTGTTGAAAAATCATTCAATGATATATATATACACTGAGTGGCCAAATTATTATGCACTCAGAGATCATAATAATCTGGCCACTTGGTGTATATATATGTATATATTCTTTTTTTTTAATTTTATTTTATTGATTTTTTACAGAGAGGAAGGGAAAGGGAGAGTTAGAAACATCGATGAAAGAGCAACATAAATCAGCTGGCTCCTGCACACCCGCTACTGGAGATGTGCCCGTAACCAAGGTACATGCCCTAGACTGGAACCAAACCTGGGACCCTTCAATCTGCAGGCCAATGATCTATCCATTGAGCCAAACCAGTCAGGGCTATATGTATATATTCCTATGCAGTATATACTTACACAGATGTACATACATTATTTTTTTCCCTCTGTCCCAAAGATTCAATTGTAAAATTCACCTGCACAAAATTGACCTAGATTTATAGCTTCATCAGAAATATGTCATTAGAAAGCCACAAATTAATACCTAGTTTTCCTAAAATCTTTCACTAATCCTAGAGATTACCTTCTTATTGGCCCAAATCTTGAGAATATTATCTCCAAATCCTCATCTGTGGTCACTGGATTCAATTTACACACAAACAGGACATTTTCTGGAGGTTTAATATCTGCATCAGGTAAGTCTCCCACCTAAATTATAAACAAACAAAAATATAAATCAATTCCTTTACTTATTTTCCATTCTAAATACTCTATCCACCTCAAAATGCCAATTTTCCTAAAACAACTAAATTGACACTATAAACTGCAGGATCAGAAAACGAAATCTAAAAAAGACCTCAAAATTCATTACTGACAATTCTTAAAATAATAATCCATTTTGTGAAAGTCAAATTCAAAAAGGTTAAATAGCGAACTTGCCCAAAGCCACACAGTGATAAGCAACTGAGTTGAAATTTGACTCCAAGTTTATCTGGGTTTTATCTTCACTTTTCCCTATTTGGTATATAGGGAACTTATGTAAAGTCTATCTAAGTTATGAAACATAGACATAAAAACAGCCACAATGACAATAGCTAAGAACTGAAATGAACTAAAATGTCTCCTGATCCCATTGCTCCTCTGGTTCTCTTACCAGATATAACGAATATCCTGCTTCTTGGTTTTTCTTTTTGGCTATCCCCTTGCATAGCTTTAGAGTTTTACCAGATAGGTATGTATTCCTGAGCAATATATTATTTAGTTTTGCTTGACTTTAAACTTTTGAAAAGTATTATCTTATTGAATCTAGCCTTATGTGATTAGTAATAGCAGTTCTTTCCACATTATTGTTCAATATGGAACAGCAATAATTCCTGAATAGTGTTTCTAGCTTTATATTCTCACCCTCACTACCATCTTCTCCTTCATTGAGTCAACTTCACGGTCAACCACTGCACTGAGCAGAGCATTCCACTTCTCACTGAAGAAGCAGTGAGGGCAACAGTGAGAGAAAACCACGGTGGTGGTGGTTTCATTGTGGGAAAATTATTTTCCCATGGCCTTTAGATGGGGAAGACAATATTCCTTCATTCAAAAACTCTCACAGATGACTTCTTATAAAATTATCACATAAAGCATTTCCTCTTCAACAAACATGCTAAAACAAAAAGAAATCCTGAAAATCAGAGACAGCAGGAAGAAACAGCACCAGTGAGATCTGCTCAGTGTCCTCAAAGCCTATAAAAGCCAAGCACTACCATATCCAGTAAGCAATATCACAGCCCATATGGGGACGAGCAAACCAGTAAGATCGCCAAAGGCACCTACAGTGCAGAAATACCACATCTTAAGGAAGCACAAATAAAAAAATTTAATGTTAGGAAAATACTTACGATACTACTTGTCAAAGATAACAAGGAAACTTAAAATACTCTTAACAGTTATGAAGTTCAAAACACTGGCTGATAATGCAAAGCACTCGTTGAATTATCATTATGTTGTTTACACACAAATAAGTAAGGGAAACTGATGTGCTTAGAAAATAGAAAATAATAGCGAGGACCAAAAAGGACAGGCTCATGTATTAGAATGGTTAAGACCCAAAACACTGATACCACCACATGCTGGGAATGAAACAGAGCAACAGGAACTCTCATTTGTTGCTAGTGTGGCAGTTTCTCATAAAACTAAACCATACAACCCAGCAATTGCACTCCTAGGTATTTATTGAAATGAGTTAAAAAATGTCCACACAAAAATATACACACAGATGTTTATAGCAGCTTTATTCAAACTTGCTAGAACTTAGAAGCAACTGGTATTTTAATAGATAAATGGATAAACAAACTGTGGTACACTAACAATCGAAAGACATGGGAGAACCTTAAATACATAATGCTAACTGAAAGAAGCCGGTCTGAAAGTAACATACTGTATAATTCCAACTATATGACATCCTGAAAAAAGGCAAAAATGATGCAGTCAAAAAAGATCGGTAGTTATCAAAGGTTGTGGGAGATAGGGATGAAAAGGTGGAATGAAGATTTAGGGGAGTAATGGAACTATTCAGTGTGATACTATAATGGTGGATACAGGGCATCTGTCAAAATGTACAATACAAAGAGTTCATCCTAATGTAAATTATAGACTTTAGTTAATAATAATGGGTTTTACACTAATACTAAGTTCCATAAAGGCAAATCTTTTTTTCACTGATGTGTCCCATTAAACACAAAGATATGCATCACCCTTCTAGGCTTGACAGGTTTTGAAAGCTGGATTCTAGATTGGGGAGGGGTTGGGAGGAGCAGAGCAAAATAACTGACAAGATTGGAGCATGAACTGCAATTTCTATCAATATTTAATTTCCTGATTTCAATAAGTGTACGGTGAATATGTAGAACAATATTGTTGCTCTCAGAAAATACATAGTGATATAGGAGGTAAAGAGGAAGTTTGCAATTTAATTTCAAATGGTCCAGAAAAAATAGTAAGTGCATGTACATATATCATCAGAAACATAAAGGAGAGAACAGAGAGAAAGAGAGAGGGGAGAGAAGAGGGAGAGGAGAATGAATGATCAAGCAGATGTGACAAATTTAAAAATTGGTAAGTTTGGATAAAAAGTATATAGAAGTTCTCTACACTATTTTTTTATAAATTTTTCCATAAATTTAAAATTATCTGCAAATCAAATTTTTAAAAAACACATTAGTCCATTTTCTTCAGGCATGAACTTCTTATACTTTTGCCTTTGAAAATTCTGATAATCTAATGTTCTTTCCCTTATATGTCACTTACTCTTATTGCCCAATTTTTATTATTTTTCTTATAATTTGACTTGATGTTGATTGTTCTGGGTCAATGTTCTCTGATACTGTGTGCTCATTAAAATGTATTTTTTTCAATTTTTTTTTAATTCAATAAAGTGATTACTGAATTCTAGTCTTTAATACTTATTCCTTCAGACTGATGCTGCTATATGAATTTTACAATAGACTATGAGTCCTGGCGGGGTGGCTCAGTTGGCTAGAGCATCGTCCCATGTACCAAAAGGTTTGGATATGATTCCTGGTCAGGGCACAAATCTAGGTTTCTGGTTCGATCCTGGGTCAGGGCCAAGGCAAGCAATGTTTCTCTCATATCGATGTTTCTTTCTCTCTCAGTACTACCCAGGTTTATTTTATTCTGTAACTACTATTCTAATATTTAATCTCAATACTTGAGTTGTACAAAAAATTATTTAATATACATAAACATTTAATCCAAAAAACGCTCTTTTAAAATGAGATGAGTATAACAATTAAAATCCATAAATATTTTTAAGTTGGATATCTGTATCCCCCACCTTTTTAAAAAAGCACTTGGCACTTTATTAATAATGGAATCAAATTTGTTTACTTTCATGTATTATTATTTTACACAAAATCTAATACAGAAAATACTCTTAGCTAAATTTTTATATTTTAAGACTATTAAAAAGCCAGAAATAGATAAACCAACAGTAAGTATGTATTAAATATATTACTGAACAACTATTTGAAGAAAGAAAATTACTAACCATTTCTAATAAAATAGCTTGAGTTTTGGCCTCTTTTTCTGCCTTTATTTCTTCTACTTCTTCAGCTGATCTTCCTTTGAAATCATCAATTTCTTCATCTGCTCCTATTCGACCACTCTGTAAGACAAAAGTTTATCTTATACTAGTATATGTGTGTATATAATTTTGAAAAACAGAAAAATCTGGGACATTATGCTTTATTCTTAGTTCCATCAAATGCATTAGAATATATTAACTTCATTTGTTCACATATATGAAACTTACCTCTGAAAATTGATGTAAATTAACTAATCTTCTAATTTAATGTTACCTCATTACAAACATTTACATAGAAACTATCTGTATCCAACTAAGTGTTGAATGCAGAAGACAAATGATGTTAGAAACTAAGCATCAAATCCAATTATAAAGTTAGCTTTAAGGGAAGTCTCATAAGCAGAAATTTATACTTTGAAATATCTGAGGAAAAAGTGTGCATTGTTGAAACTTCTGGGTTCTAGCCTGGCTTCAGAGTATGTCCCAGTTGAAAAATTATTTTAAAGGATGATAGTTTAATTTAGCCTAAAATTCTTGAAATTTTAGTTAGGATATTAAAAACAAAACAAAACATTTCCCCAAAATAATCATAGAAGCTTCTAGAGCTAAGGCTCTTCTGGTGGAACAGAAACTGAAGAAAGGATATTATAATAAAAACATAGCCAGAAAAATAAATTGCCTTCATAGAAAAAAAAAAAAAAAAAGAACTCTACATTTGCTCTAGAACAGTGGTCGGCAAACTGATTAGTCAACAGAGCCAAATATCAACAGTACAACGACTGAAATTTCTTTTGAGAGCCAAATTTTTTAAACTTAAATTTCTTCTACCGCCACTTTTTCAAAATAGACTTGCCCAGGCCGTGGTATTTTGTGGAAGAGCCACACTCAAGGGGCCAAAGAGCCTCATGTGGCTCACGAGTGGCGGTTTGCCGGCCACTGCCCTAGAATAATTGATCAAGCAAGACGGGCATTCTGTAGAGATGTTTTAATAGGCTAAAAAGCAAAAGCTATGCAAAGTATTAATATGCATGGACATTCAATCACAAGAGGACTCAACTTACATCTAGTTGTTCCCTAGTAGGTTCTGGTGATCGATCAGGAATTAATAAATCCGGAGGGTCATCAAATGGATCATCTAAAATCACTGTATGATTAATCCTTACAAAATAAATCCATGTCAAATGTTACGATTACATTGCTTCAGAATCTGTTTTACTTTTTGCAAATATTTTAACAAATGTCTATGTATCCGTAAAGCCAAAAAACCATAAGCTCCTAAATTTTATCGCACCAGGATGGTACTAGAGTACAACTGTCACAATTAGTGTTAATGTTTTAGATTGATTGATATTATATGTATTACTCTGCATTACTCTAAAATAATGTCTAATTCTTAGTACGTTTGCCATATTTCTCAATAACCTGCACTTTTAGGTACTAAATTAAAGACTTAATAATTCCTCCCATCATATGCAATTATAAATAATTAGTACAAGTGTAAAAACTTTAAACGTAAAAACATAAAGATTCTTATAGTCGTGTATTAATTCACATTTACTCAAAAAAACAGCCTTACACATACCATCACCACTACCATGTCAAACATCACAGTATTAAAACATTCTAGTACATTCAGAGAGGAAATTGTAACCACACCTGATATCTTGATATGGTACAAACTCCTTGTCAACAAAGGTCTCATTAATTTTCTTAATTATGTCCATGCCTTCTGTCACCTCACCAAACACTGTATGAACACCATCAAGGTAATCTAGATTATCTCCTGTAGTAATAAGAAACTATAAAGAAAAACACAGAACACAAATGCATATATATAAATTTTTTAAATTCAAACTGAAATTAATTAACAGACTGACAAAAAATACACAGAAGATTATACATTAACTGCATGGATTCTTATCCAGTTGTTACTAGTACTAAGTAAAAAGTTTATACATAAAATGTCAACACAAACATAGATGTTGCTCTGATTGTTTAAAATACTTGGCCAAAGCGAAGCTTAATTTCTTTATATGTAAATTGTGAGGAGAAAAAAGCATCCTCCCCAAATGGGGTTCCAGTGAATATTAAAGAAAACAAAGAATGCAAAGTGCTCAATATGGCCTGTTTGAAATAAGTAATACAGAAAAGAAACAGGCCATAATTTTATCACAGACTTGGTCTTTCTCTGCTGCTGTTAGGGTTTAAAATATCTGGAGAAGGGGCTGCTGTAAATTAACCAAGAGACTGGAAATCTCCTATATAATAAAAGAGAAACATGCAAATTTGACCGTAACTTGGCTCCTGATTGGCTGGCTATGCTACCAGCCAATCAGGAACAGGGACAGGGCCAAGTGGCACGAGTGCCAGGCCCAGGGGTGGAGATGAAACGGCAGTGGCAGTGAGCACCCAGCCCCTGGGCGCTGTGAGCAGAAGCGGCAGCAAGCGCCCAGCCCCCAGGGCCGGGTGGTCGCAGGCAGCTGGGGCTGAGCTGAGCAGGGAGATGGCTGGGTGCCAGAGGCTTTAGGCCTTGGGCAGGCTGGGGGGTGAGCTATCAGTTGGACATCCCCTGAGGGCTCCCAGTATGTGAGAGAGGGCAGGTTGGGTTGAGGGACCACCCACCCCCAGTGCATGAATTTTGTGCACCAGGCCCCTAGTATAATATAAATTTGTAATCCATGAGGGAGCCAGGGGAGCTTAGCTATAGGAACCAAGTTCTGTCTGTCTCAGGATCACTTGGCTCTTTATCAACACAAATTGTCCTAAAGCAAAATAGATATACATATCAAAGGCCAAGATTCAGTATAGAGAGGTATTGTTGCATTGGGGGAACTATGGTGGGATTGGGGGTAATGTTCTTTTCTTCTTTGTTCTTTTCAGTGTTTTCTAAATTTCTCACAATGGACATGCCTTGCATTTAAAACAACAAAATCATTTTTTTTGTGATGTCATATCATTTTTGTTATAAAGAGAAAAGAGTGTAATATTTTTCCTTTAACAAATATCTCTTATTGAAATGTTCTCCTTACTGGGTAATTCTAACTTTGTAGAATCCTCACAGTCCCTCATTTTAAAGCAAAACTCATCTTTTCAGCCACTTCCTAACCTGAGATCCATGCTGATCACTGCCATTGTTCACCATGGACACAGTGCCTTTCTTCTTGTGCTTAATTCTTGGCACTTTTTCTGCATCGAAAAACCTTGCTTGATCACCATACAGCTGACTGAAAATACATACAATAAGGTAATAAAATATAAGTATTCTCACCAAGAAATATAGAAGTACTAGTAACATATAGGGTTGCCATTTCTTTATAGAAATATCAGTATGATTCAAAATATTCCTTACTTCCAGCAGTCACTAATTTAAACCATATTTTAAAATGCAGATTGAAATATGCTAGTTAAATGCTATAAAGAGGCAATTCCATTTTACTCATCTAAAAATAAAAGAACTGCCGCCGATACTGGTTTGGCTCAGTGGATAGAGCGTTGGCCTGCAGACTGAAAGGTCCCGGGTTCAATTCTGGTCAAGGGCATGTACGTTGGTTGTGGGCACATCCCCAGTGGGGGAGGGGGGTGCAGGAGGCAGTTGATCAATGTTTCTCTCTCATCGATATTTCTGACTTTCTATCCCTCTCCCTTCCTCTGTAAAAAATCAATAAAATATATATATATTTAAAAATACTGCCTGCTAGCCAAATGGCAGAGACCAGTTTAAAAAAATAAAATAAAAAATAAAAACAAAAGAACTTACCCAAAAACAGACTCTCCTCCACGGCCAGTCCCTGTAGGATCACCAGTTTGGATGATAAAATCCCTCTATAATATATAGGATACTTTATTAATTCACATAATTTGCTAGATGGTTCCAAAAACAAAGAACATGACTGATATCCACTGACTCACCTGTACATTGTGAATAAGGCAATAATTGTAATATTTTATTTTGCACAACTTCAGGAAATTCAAACAGGCTGGAAAAAAAAAACAAATAATAAATGTATCATTGTAGTTCACAAATACATTTTAAGCAAGTAAAAGCACAGTTAGTACAATTTAATTTCTAAGTTACTATACAAAACCTCCCCCAAATGGTCAAATATCCAAAGTCATAAAAAAAAGAGGCAGTGAGCTTTAAAAAGACCAATATATTTTAAATTATATTTTTATTCTCTTTTTAGGGTTTCTTAGGCAGGTGACCTAATGCAGGAAACGGACACATCTGAGATAAACAATCATTTAATAATTGATTTTATAAGAGGAAAAAAAAGAAAAATTAGTTATAATACTGGCCATATCGGAAATACCATTTCTGCCATTTAAATAGTAAAATAGTAAAATGTGGGTTTAAAAAATGCCACAAGAGTTCAAAAGAGGGATTGTTTCTGGCTAGAGAAATTAGCAGACCTCATGGAGGCTTTTAAAATAACTGGGTTGGCAGAGAACAAAGAATGTACAACATGTACAATGTTACAGCCTATATAATAATCTCTAATGTGTAAATCAACCGCACAGCAAATAACTGGTCGCTATGATGTTCAATGACCACCAGGGGGCAGATAGATGCTCAATGCAGGACTGCTCCCTGGTGGTCAGTGTGCTCCTACAGGGGGAGCACCACTCAGCCAGAAGCCAGGCTCATGGATATTTTAAGATACAAATTGAAGTAATCACAGATTAAATAAATCCCAGACTAAGGATTTATTACAAAAAAATCCAATGGAGGGGAACGTATAAATGAAACAATATTGGTTACGTATTGACAACTGTTAAATGAAGCTGGTCATCAGAAAATGAGGGTTCATTTACATGATTCTACTTCTTTCTGTATATGTCTTAAGTTTTTTATAATAAAAAGCAAAAAAGAAAAGAAAAAGAAGGGAGAGGATAAAGAAGGAGGAAGAAAAATCCGGATATGTTTACTATGGATTGATAAGTAGTTATACATATAAATAGATATCCAATCACATACTTCCAAATACATATAAACAGAGTGGGCTTATGTTTTTAGTGTTCTAAGGAATCTTTGCAAAACCCATGCTTCTCTGTTCTGTATGTGTTAGTTAGGTGGAATAACCCTCTCTCTCCTTAGTTCCTCATAGCTCTGGGAAAGAGGCTCACTCATATTTGCCAGGTGCTGCTCCATGTGAAAAGTGGTAGCCAAACTCAAAGGAAAGCAAAACCAAAATATGACAAATACAATCCTATCCAATAAAGAGGGAATATGCTAATTGACCATCACTCCATCACAAAGATGGCTGCACCCACAGCTGAGGCCAAGTTCCCATAAGAAGCCTTAACAAACTATCAGCAGGGACCTGAGGCTATGTCCTCCCCACCCTCATGGGGCTTGATTGGAGACCTCAGGCTGTGCCGCCCCCATCTGGCAGAGCTTGACAGGGGACCTCAGGTTGTGCACTCCACCCAGCAGGGCTTGATAGGGGACCTCAGGCCGTGCACCCCACCCTGGCATCAGGCTGGGGGACCTCAGGCCGTGCACCTCACCCTGGCATCAGGCTGGGGGACCTAAGGCCGCACACCCCACCCTGGCATCAGGCTGGAGGACCTCAGGCCGTGCACCCCACCCTGGCATCAGGCTGGGGGACCTCAGGCTGCAACCTCTACCCCAGTGCCAGGCCATGGGACCTGAGGCCATGCCCCCAGCCCAGTGGGGATTGACAGGGGGCCTCAAGGTGCACCCCCAGTGCTGGGTTGGGGGAACTCAGGCAGTGCCCCCGCCCAGCAGGGCTTGATGGGGGACCTGAGGCTGTGCTCCCCTCCTAGTGCTGGGCCAGGGGATCTGAGGCTGCACCTTCCCTCCCCCCTGCCTGGCAGGGCTTGACGGGGGACCTCAGGCCATGTCCCTCACCCAGCGGGGCTTGACAGGGGATCTCATGCCGTGTCCCCCACCTGGCGGAGCTTGATAGAGGACCTCAAGGCATGACCCCCCTCCCGGGTCTGGGCTGGGGGACTTTAGGCCAGGCTCCCCATCCTGGCACCAGGCCAGGGGACCTGAGGCTATGCCCTCTGCCTGGCAGGGCTTGACAAGGGTGGGACTGGCCAGGTCTGAATCTAGCCCAATGGTTGGGGGGGGGGGGCAGCCGAGTCTGGGTCTCACACAATTTTGAGGTGCATGTGGGTGGGTGGGGACTTGACTCTGGGTCCCCTGGTGCGCCCCAGACTCTGACAGGAGGAAGGTTTTCATACACAATTTACTAGTTTTCTTTCATCTCTGACACTTGTATTATAGAGAAAGGGCAAACAGCAATATTAAATTATTTCCTTTAATTAATCCCTTTTAATGTGCATGAATTTTGTGCACCGGGCCACTAGTTCCCTATAACATTCTTTGATTCCCATCGATCCCACCATCCTTATAGCCAAGCTTATTCCAGTAACAAAAGACAATCAATTATCTTCTTTCAGCCAGTTCGATTTGAATTTCTAGCACTTGTACAAAAAGTCCTAATACAACACACATATATGGATTAGTCAATATAATGAGCCTTCAATGTGTGCACTCAAAAGTGTCAGGCATTGCACGAGGAGTTCAGAATACAGGAATAGATTATTAGAGCACAGTCCTTGTTTTGTTAATCCTCACCCTCAGATATTTTTTCCACCGATTTTAGAGAGAGTGGATGGGAGGGGAATAAACAGAGAAAGAGAAACACTGAAGTGAGAGAGAAACATCAACTGGTTGCCTCTTGCACACGTCCCACATGTTCCAACCCGGGATCAGGCCTGCAAGGAGGGACATGCCCTTCACCAGAACTGAACCCCCGACCCTTCAGTCCAAGGGCGGCTGCCATAACCACAGAAAAACCGGCGAGGGCAGAGTTTATATTCTGGGAGGAGACAAGACTTGCAAATAACTCTAGGACAACAGATAAATGTTTTAACAAAATCTGTGCTGCGTGATTTACAAAAGACTTGAGACCGAGAAGCAGCAGATCGAACTCTGCTTAGGGACAATAGAGAGACGGCAGAGATCATACTTGACCTGAGCTCTGAACAAGAAGCAGGAAGTCTGCCAAAAGGACAACAGAGGAGAATGTGGGGCTGAGGCAATGGGATGAGAAGCCTGGGCATATGGTTGAGCACTTAGTGGTGGTGGTGGTGGTGGTGGTGGGGGAGACGGCTGAGTGTGGGAGTCTCATCCTCTTTGGAGATCCTGCATTCCATGGGGCAGGACCCCGCCTGTAATAATCTCCCCTGGCCGCCACAGGGCCCGTATTCTGATAGCGTCTCCGCACTGCTGCCTATTACCTTCCTAAAACAAGTCTGCCAGGCCTCAACCTTGTTTTTAAAACCTCCCAAAGCTCTGGTCATCGGCAGGGCTCACAAGACCATTCACCATCTCACGTGAACCACCAGACTCGCAGCCTGCCATTTCATGTCACATGCCATTCCTCAAGCCACGCCAGACTCCTTGCTGTTGGCAGAAAAACCCAAACGAACTCAGAGAAAACCCTCAGCTCCACTCGTCTTCGAAAGAGCGAGTTCAAGTGTTCTGCGTTCTTTGCTGGCTTCACTTCTCCCCGCCCCCCAACCAGAAAGAATTACTCTGGTTTCCATAGCAACGCACAATCTTCCTGTACACTTGAAAGTCCAATGGGTTCCAGCACAGATCGCGCTCCCGCCCCCCCCCCCCCAGTAGAAAAGTA
Source organism: Antrozous pallidus (assembly GCA_027563665.1). Classification (NCBI taxonomy): domain Eukaryota; kingdom Metazoa; phylum Chordata; class Mammalia; order Chiroptera; family Vespertilionidae; genus Antrozous; species Antrozous pallidus. The sequence continues at coordinate 94,460,537 of CM050517.1, forward strand.
CACCCTCGCTGAAACCGGTTTGGCTCAGTGGATAGAGCGTGGGCCTGCAGACTGAAGGGTCGGTCCCTGGTTCGGTCAAGGGCATGTACCTTGGCTGAGGGCACATCCCCAGTGAGGGGTGTGCAGGAGGCAGCTGATCCATGTTTCTCTCTCATCGATGTTTCTAACCCCCTATCTCTCTCCCTTCCTCTCTGTAAAAAATCAATAAAATATATTTTTAAAAAATAAATAAGAAAAAAGAAAAGTACACCCTCACGGAAAGGCGCGTATCCCAAGGCCCGGCAAACTCTTGCCTAGCAGGCGATCAGCGAGTGTTGGCTGAGGCTCCGGGCACACCTCCGGCCCCGCTTCCGCCGGCCCAGGATGGCCACGCCCCCTGACCGAGCACACCCTCGCCGGGTTCAGCCAGACTCGCAGATCACACACCCAGGAGGGCCGGTTGTGCTCCTGTCACCAGGAACGCGCAGTGAAGCCGCTACAACTTTGTGGGCAGTGGGTGTGCCCACCCCTGAACATGCCACACACACACACACACACACACACACACACACATACAGGCACACGCGCATTAAAAGATCACAAGCACCCGCCACCCCACCGGCCAGCACCAGACAGGGCAGAAGGGCAGCGCCTTACTAAAACTTCTCTAACCAAGGCCCGCTCATCGGAGCCGGGTGGCGGGCACCAGCAACCCAGACACGGCGGCGTCGGGGACCTGGCGGCGAAGGGAGAGCGCAGAAAGGACATGGCCGCCCGGCGAGAGGCGAGCGGGGCGGGCCTCACCGCGCGGCCGCTCCTCCGTGTACAGGTCGATGACGACGTCGCCCAGAGTGGTCTCCAGCAGAACCGCCATGGCGCCCGCTTCTCACCCCCGCAGCCGGCCCCGCGGTGACAAGCGCAGCCCGCGTCGCCCACGCCTCGCGTCACCGTCGGCGCGACGGCTTATGACGTCATCCCGTCGGCGACAACACCCCCTTCGGGCTGCGCTGGAGGCCTGCCCCTCTCCCGTGGGGTCCGCCCCCGGCGCGGCCCTTTTTGAAAAATCTTGGTCCGCCCTTGGCCCGGCCGAAGCCTGTCCCTCCAGAGGGCCCCCGTAAAGGATTTGGTGTCCCGTTTATGTCCATTTCAAGAACGTGGTGGGCCTCCGAGCGACCCTTTCCTGCTCCTCTGGCCGCCACCTCGGTGCCACCTACTTCCGCGTCCTAGGAGGGCCGAGGACTCGGGATTTCCTAATCAGTGTCAAGTTGTCGTTCTGAATAAAAATCTTTAGGCCTTAAACGTACAATTTGCTACACAGAAAGATGGTTAACAGAAAGTTCTTTCCTGTTCGATCGTGTCTATATCAGAGACTACACTTGTTCCAGCAGCAGATGGTGAGTCCTTGGTGCCACAAGCTGAAAACGTAGGCTTCAGCCCCAAATCTACTGAGTGGCTCAGTGGCTGCGCATAAACTGATGAGCCCGGAGATCAAGAGTCCCAAAGGCACGTGCCGGGTGGGCTAGATCCTTAGGGGCTGTGCAGGAGCCAGCCAATCAATGATTCTCATCATTTATGTTTCTATCTCCCTCTCCCTCTCCCTTCCTCTCTGAAATCAATAAAAATAAATGTTTTGGGAGAAAACATAACACGTAGGCTTCAGCCCCAAATCTCTACTGATTTTGTCAATAATCTTTAACTTAGAAGACATACAAACTACTTTTGGCCTCTGTAGAGAGTTTCTATGCAAAGCTTACTCCCCTCTACAAGCTGATCACTCTCGTTTATGCGATTTTTTACATACTTATAACCTCCAATAACGTCATACCTGACAATGGAACTGATGCAAATGTGCAGGTTGCTCAACTGTAATAAATGATTGGCTCTGACCCAGGGATCTCATAACTTACACCAACATCCATGAAACTGGCAAGCTAACTTGTTAATTTGAAAATAGGTGAAAATCTCAGACTTTACAGGATTTCGGACAATTATTTCCTAAATTCCTGTCATTATCTTACTTATATATTTCTTATTAGCATCTCACAGCATTTTTCTCAGACACTAATTTACAATATGCCTACAGATATCTTCTTGCTTTTAGAAACTGGGTGGCCTGGAAAACCCGACAGTAATTTTTAAAATTGCCTCAGGCAATTCCCCATGTACAACTGCCGACATGATAAAATTCCCCCGCTAAACGTGATATATTTTCTTTTTAGTGTATAATAGTGTTCTGATATACGGGTTATTTTCACTTCATAGACATAGGTAAATATATATATACACATAGATATAGCTATGTGCATATACAGTATAATACTAATTTTAAAATAATGGCAAGGAAAATGCTTACACTCCTGTAGGTGAAATCCTCCAATCCAGGGCGCCCGTCTAATGACGTGATAGGACCGTCTCTGACTTGACTCCGCCCCTCGGCATTTTGGGGCGACGCGCGTGCGTGGTCCACTCTTCCCGAGCCGTGGGAGTTCGCCTCTACCTTGCCCCGCCCCAGGCTCCGCCCCAAGCCCCGCCCCGTCCTGGCCCCGCCCCGCCCAGCCCTCCGCGCACCTAGCCGGCCGTCGTTGGCCAATCCAAAATGGAGGGCGCTCCGCTGGCGCCTCTCGCACTCCGTCTGCTCTTGCTCGCCACATTGCCGGCCGCAGGATGGCTGAAGACGGGCACTCCTGAGCCGTCGCCGCCCGGAACTCCGGTAGGACAGGGCGGGCGCAGCTTGGCTGCTTCTCCGTCTGGACCTTCCGGGGAGGCCAGGGCCGGGGGACCGCAAAGACGTATTCCACCCTCAGGCCGCTGGCCGTGGGCTGCGGTCCTCCCTCCCGAAGGAGGAGTGGGGAGAAGCACCCAAGGAAATGGAAGGGGCGTGGAGGGGGCTCTGGAGTGTGTGGCTCAGCCTCGCGACGCCAAACTTCGGGATCTTACGCGGGCTGAACTGTTGCCATCTGGGGGGGTTTCGCCGTCGAAAAGACGCGATCACCGGTGACCCCGGCTGTTGCGATGGCTCCTCCCTGAGCGGAGCCGGGCTCGGGGGCCGGGCAGTGTTCCTGTGCTCGGGAAATGTGGGAGTTGCCCAATCAGAGAGGGCGCCAGAGCGATGCCGGTTACTGTTTACTCGGCGGCGGCGGCCGGATCGCCTCCCGGGCGCCGGGGCCGCGGAGGGAGAGGTGGGGACCCATCCTGCAGCCTGCCGATCCGTTCCGTTCGGCAGATGGTGGTAGCAGAGTGGGTCTGGGGGGACCAGCTGCCCCAACATCCCCTAGGGACCCGGTAGAGAGGCACTGATCAGACGCTGCGGGGCTGGGGCCCAAATCTGTTTCAGCGGGTGATTTCGTAGGTGAGCTCTAGTGTGAGCACCCCGCATCCTTGTATTAAGGGGTGTTTGGTTCCCACCGTTGTTGTTTGGGGTGTGTGTGTGTCGCCCTAGAGTCGTGCTGACCTAAACCAGTTACTTGCCTGTCCTCAGTTGAATGTAGGTTGGGAAAAGTTTTGCCAGGATGGAAAGATACAATACTGCTACACCTTTTCTTACTGTTCAGGGTTTGAATGCTCTGAGTTCAGAGACAACAGACACTGTGAATGTCACTTTTCATGAGTTTTTTTGGAGTTATGCTATTACTCTCCCGGGCACAAACATGACAAACCCGTCTCGGTCTCGGTTCTGCGGAGGCATTCCCAAAACCCACAACAGTGCAAGCCCTGAGAACCCTTACAACGGAAAGTGCATGTGGGCCCCAGTTGCAGCTGGTCAAAAACAGGAATTGTGGTGGGCAATCACTAAGACAATCAGTAAAAGTGAAATAATTTCTTCGTTTTTAATCGCTATTTATTTTATTGTAACTGGTTCTCTAGTCTTAATACTTGAGCTTCTTATACCATTTCCCTCAGAGTTACAATATGCATAAATTTAGGGTTAGCTTACTAAGTATTTTTTAAATTTTTTTTGCAGTATAACTTAGATATAATAGTAGTACATACGTTTTCCTTTTCCCCCTCGTTATCCTCCCCCAGCCTCCCCTACCCCCCAGCACATGTCCCCACCTGCCCCCCCCCCCCCCCCCAGTGGCTTTCATTGATTGGTTATGCTCATATGCATGCATACAAGTCCTTCAGTTGATCTCCCCAAAAGTGAAATAATTTCTGAGGCTCAAATAAGACATTGTTGTTCCCCTTTCCCAATTTGATTCATTCTAGTCTCTTTTGAACCCAAAAGACATTTGAGTCTTCGCTGTAATCGGAGAAAAATGCATTTTGACTGCGGGCTGAAAACACCCCATACTGTGGTCTCAGTTAGGTCATCATTTCAGTTCTCTGTTACCACCCTTTCATGCCAGCTTGGGAAGCTCAGGTCCAAACTTAGAATTTCGTAGATTAAATGAATGTGGAATCGCTAGAAGGAGAATCTCATTCTGTGGAAATGCTTATATGGGAAGCTGACATCTGTTGACCTAAACCTCTTCATTGTTTGATTGACCGGGAATCAGACCGTCGACCCTTTGGTCTGCAGGCCGACGCTCTAACCACTGATTAAACCGGCCAGGGCTTCAATGTTTTATTGTAAAAAAATGTCAAATGCACAGTTTTACAGTGGTCACCCATATTATTGCCTGTGCAATGATGGTGTACGGTCTGTTTCCCATGACAGTAGCCATTGGACTGCTGTGGCTATTGCGTGTTTGAAATGTGGCCAGTGAAACCGAGAAACCAAGGCTTAAATTTTTTACTTACTTAGTTTTGATTTAAATGAAGACACCTACATGTGGTTAGTGGGTGCCATATTGAATAGTATAAACTTAGACTGTCATTAAGGTTTGACCAGCTTTATCACATGTTTGCTCATCTCTTCATTTTTGTATCCACCCTGACCTAAATGTAAGGAAATTTGTTGGAGGGTGGGAGTGGGTGGGGAGAGGTTAATGGGGGTGGAGGGGAGGAGATATATGTAATACTTCCGACAATGAAGAATTTTTAAAAATTAAGATAAAAAAATTTGTTAAAGTCAGGAATATTTTCCCTATTTCCTCTTAGTGATTCAAATTCACTGGTTATAAACATTTTTGTTTTGTTTATATATGCAGTTGTCAGAAGTTGAGGTTAAATAGATTATAAAACTAATAACATTTTTATAATATATTCTTCTAATATTAAAATACATGGTCACCAAAAAGAGGCATCCAGAGGACACTTATTTTCTTATATGTATCAATATTTATTTCATATATTTCCCTCAAGAGTTACTCATTTATTTTAAACTAGGTGTCTATTATCTTGGTTCTTAGGTGGTGGTTGTGTCCCTGAGGGCTACCCTATCTAATAAAAGATAATAGTTATCTGGTTATCTGATTAACCAATCAAAGCATAATCTGCTCATGATATGCTAAGGCCACTCAACCACTTGCTATGATGTGCACTGACCACCAGGGGGCAGACGCTCAATGCAAGAGCTGCCCCCTGATGGTCAGAGTGCTCCCACAGCCAACCTCCCATGGCCAGCCAACCTCTCCTCGTCCCTCCCTCCAGCCAGCAACCTCCCGCAGTCCTTCCACCTGTCTCTGGCCCTGGCCAACAGGCCCTGTCTGGCAGCCAGGCACCCCGGCAGCCCTGCCCAGTGGGACTGGGAGAGACAGTCCCCTATAGGCCCTGATCACTGGCCAGGCCCAGGGAGGGACCCCGCCTGTGCACCGGGCCTCTAGGCTTTTGAATAAAGAAATTAGAGGAAGAATTGAAAATGGGGACGGAGAAATTTCAATTCTGCCACCCACTTTCTTTTTTATCATAGATTTTCACTGATTTTCAGAGAAAGAGGAAGGAGAAGGATAGAGAAATAGAAACATTGATGAGAAAGAAACATCATCTGTTGGCTGCCTCCTGCACGTCCCTGGGCTTGTGCCCTCTGCCACCACTTTCTAAGTACACACCGCTCTGGCTGGTAACCCTGTTCAGTTAGGTTCTAGGAAGAGTAATAAGTTCAGACCTAACTCTGAACTTTCCTCATGAGGCAATAAGGGATTAGAATCTCTTCTGAAATATAATCATTCAGAAGAACCCCCCAAATTGAACTTGGTTCTTTAGAAAATACACTATGCTAGTGTCTGTTAATTGTCTTTTACAAATCCCATCTTTTACTAGGCAAGTGATGTATGTCAGGGCAGTTAATCATTAGCAAACAGTGTGTGCTCACTACCGAGAGGCAGGAGCTGTGCAGCAGTTTCTGAGACCATCCTCACTGGAGAGTGATCGCCGGGCTGTGAGCAGAACAATAGTCTACAGTTAACAGGTCCTCTAGTTTGAAAACAAATTTTTTACTAGAATTTGTACATACACAAAACAGTGTAGCCATTAACTTGATGGCTTATTGATTACTGGTTTGTTACAGAGATGAGTTTATTGATTCTAGCTTAATTCTAGTGTAGGGTGGGTTAAGAGAAAGCTGGGCTGATTCTAAGGAATCACTAGTGCAAAAGCTTCCTAGGCTCCAGTGGGAGTTGGGATGTGTACCAAGTGGATGTGGTGGATGGTGTGGGCCTTATCATGTTAAAATCCTGTTCTGCTATTGGAATTAACTAAGACTAAAATCACTTCAGTCTTATTTGTTGGAAATATAGGAAGTATTGGGGACAGTCACAGTACTAAGAAATACACTTACATATTACTTTGATATTTATGAAGAATTTTCTTATTTTCAAAGTTAAGAATACCTCAAGTAAAAAGTATTTTAGAGGAGTATTGTATGGGACAGCAATATGAATAAACTTAGAGAAGAGTATGATTTACAAATGAGAAATTGTAATTGCTGTGGCCAGTGGTGAACACTTGTTAAAATACTGCTTTCTTCTCTATAGAAAGCATGTCATTAATATACTTAACTATTGGATAGACTGCTTTTGAGCATATCTTGGGAGGCACTGTTGTAGAGCGGGAATTTTTGAACACTCCAGAGAGGCCGTGGACTATGCCCCAGATAGAGCTGTCAGTGCTGACACCAGGCCAGGCCTTGAGATACGGTCTCATGGCCCCTTCCCAGCACATGGGCCTTGCAAGATAGAACACTGCCACCTTTCTGAAGAACAGGATGACCCTGTGAATAACATGATCGTCAGTGGCCTGACTCTGACGTTGGTTGGGAAAAACTGTTTTGTCTTGGGTTGCTTGTTGTATAAAAACAGGATGTGGTTAATGTGCTTAAAAGGGGTCTTGCACAAAGGGTCGGGGCTGCTCTCTGGTCTCCCTGCATGGAGGATGGCAGAGCAGTCCCTGGGCCGGCTAATAAAGGCTCCCTACATTTTAATTTGGTCTGGGCTCCAGTGATCATTCACTCGCATCCGCTCCACAACAGCACTAAAACTGATTGGACACTACACATACTTGTCCAAGGCTAAGGGACAATTTTAAAACAAAAAGTTGGAAACAATTCAAATGTCCATTGATAGTGGAACAAATAAGTAGAGTTTTAATCATTTGCTGGAATATTATGCAGCACTGTAAATAACGTTACATCTGCATGCATCAACAATTTTAAATAGGTCAATATCTTTAATGAACATAGGTGCTAAAATCCTCAGTAAAATATTAGCAAACGAGATCCAACAACACATTAAAAAGATTATATACCATGATCAAGTAGGATTTTTTTCTGGGGATGCAAAGTTGGTTCAATATCCACAAATCAATAATGTAATAACTACACATAAACAAAATGATCCTATCAGTAGATGAGGAAAAAGCTTTTGATGAAATCCAGCACCCAACTATACTAATAAAAGGGTAATATGCTAATTAGATCAGGAGACCTTCCAGACATCCTTCTGGACAAAGCTATGGTGGCAGGGCCAAGGCAGAGGCGGTTAGGGGCGATCAGGCCAGGAGGGGAGGACAGTTAGGGGTGATCAGGCCAACAGGGGAAGCAGTTAGGGGCAAGCAGACTGGCAAGGGGGTCAGTTGGGGGCGAGCAGGCTGGTAGGTAGAGTGGTTAGGAGTGATCAAGCAGGCAGGCCGGTGAGTGGTTAGGAGCCAGTGATTCCAGAGTGCAAGGGGGATGTCCAACTGCTGGTTTAGGCCCAATCCCTGGGGATCGGGCCTAAACCAGCAGTCAGACATTCCTCAAGGCTCCCAGATTGGAGAGAGTGAGGGCCGGAATGAGGGACACCTCCAACCCTATACATGAATTTCATGCATTGAGCCACAAGTATATGATAAAAACCATCAGCAAAGTGGGAATAGAGGGAAAATACTTCTATGTAATAAAGGCTATATATCACAGACCCACAGCCAACATCACCCTTGATAGGCTGTCAGAGGGGAGGGGGTTGGGGGAAGAGTGAAAAAGGTGAAGGGATTAAGCAAAAAATAAACTCTAATAGACACAGACAACAGTAGGGTGATTATCAGAGGAAAAGAGGGGTGCAGAGAGTAGAGGAGGGTTAAGGGAGGGTACATAGTGATGTTAGGAAACTTGACTTGGGATGGTGAACACACAATACACTATACAGATCTTTTATTATAGAATGAACAGCCTAGTGCACGAATTTGTGCATGGGTGGGGGCTGGCTGGGGGGAGGAGACTCGGGCAGTTGTCCGGTCAGCCCCGCCCCCTGGTCGAACTCCCAGTTGAACCCCTGGTTGAGGGGACAATTTGCATATTAGCCTTTTATTACATAGAATTGTACCTCTGTGACCTATATAATTTTATGTCACCCCAATAAATTAAATAAAAATAGAAATATTTTTTAAATGATATGGTCTGGCTGGTGTGGCTCAGTCAGATGAGCATTGGCATGTACTAGGAGGTCGTTGGTTAAATTCTTGTCAGGGCATTTACCTGTGTTGCAGGCTCTATCCCCAGTAAGGAGTGTGCAGGAGGCAGCCAATGTTTCTCATTGATGTTTCTATCACTCCCTCTCCCTTCTCTCTCTGAAATCAATAAAAACATTTAAAATAAATAAAAGGTTATTTTATGAAAAAATGAAAATGCCAGGTAGTAGGTGTAAAATTGAAGAAGAAAAGGTCTATAGATTTGAAAAATTGGAATTTTAAGTATGAGCATAAAAAAGGCAGTAAAATGAAAATGATGTGCTTTTACAAATGTTCTTTTAATGTTATCATAAGTGATTATACCATAAATGTAATTGGGGGGGGGGGGGAAGAACAGTTATTTTCATTTTGCGAAATGCATAGCTATTCAATTTATATCATTTTTGATTTTCAGAACAGCATCAGAATTAATGTAACTACCCTGAAAGATGATGGGGAAATATCTAAAGAACAGGTTTGTCTCCTTTGATTGTTTTTAATATATCACTTAGCTAAATATTATGCAGCCTATTGTAATTTAAATAATGTATTTTTTATATGAAGAGTTGTTGCCATTTATAAACCATATGTATATGCTGCTTTATTTTAAGGTTGTTCTTAACATAACCTATGAGAGCGGACAAGTATATGTAAATGACTTTCCTGTAAATAGTGGTGTAACCCGAATAAGCTGTCAGACTTTGATAGGTGAGTACTACTAAATTACTTCCATAATTTTGCCGTTTTTAATTATTGTAAATTAGTAAAACACAGTTCTTTGATGTTATGTATTTTCAATTTTAATCAATAACATAATTATTACTAACGTGTTTTAGCACTGTGTTTTCAGTTTACATTGGTTATTTCTGGCATATTCAGATTTTTTCATGAGATTGGCATTGCTGGAACTGCATTTGTAATAGGTTGATAGCATGTAAGGATGTCCATAGCGGTAGCAAATGGAAATTTATAAACAAGAGGCAAAATCTGGACACGTGGCTTTTCGCAGTTGTAAAAAGAAAAATCAATTGTCTGATTCTTTAGTTTTCGCTTTCTTCTACTCCTATGCCTGCATAATGTTTTTTTTAACTTTTTAATTCTTTGAGTTGTTGAAAGACAAAATATGTTACATTGGAATGTACCATATTATTTGAATGAAATAAAAAAATATGAGAAATATGTATATTTAAATGTATGCATTTAAGATAGTAAATTTTTCTCTGAGCACTTCTAGCCAGTACTTGTTATAAATTTTTATTATCATTTAGTTTGTAGTGTTTTCTAAATTATTTGTTTTGGTATTTTCTTGTTCTGTGAGTCGTTACAGAAATAGATTGCTTAATTTCCAAATACTTTGGGTGTTTTTTTTTTTCATCATTCTCCTTCATCTGATTGGTTTTTATAATAATTTACTGTTCTTTTAATGGTTACCCTTGAGATCAATAAACTAGTACTTTTCTCATTTCCCAAACAATGCAAGAACCTTGGAATACTTAAACTCCATTTACTCTTTCTGGTTTTGTGATGTCATCAGCATGCATTTTATTTAACTCTGTACATCGTCACGATTGTTGTTTCCTGTGGTCCAGGCACTCACTCATGTTGACCCTCACAGTTCACATTTCCATTGCTCATGCCTTCCTGAACGTGTGCTCCCCTCTGGGGTAATTTTCCCTTTCCCTAGAGAATTCCCCTGTTTTTTTTTAGTGAGATTTGTTAGCAATGAGTTACATAAACTTGTTTGTCTGAAAACATCTTTACTTTGCCTGTAGGAAATGCTTTTACTGGCTATGGAAGCATGGTTTATAGCGGCCCGTCAAAGACTAAATTCCATTGTCGTCTTCTGTAATTTCTGCTGAGAATCGGTCTGTCATTGCTCTGTTGAGAATATTATTATTTTTCTGGGTTTTTTTCCTGGTTGCTTTAAATATTATTTTTCTTTGTCTTTGATTTTCAGTAGTTTTACTGTGATGTGCCCAAGTGTGGGTTTTTTCATCTGTGACTTACCAGTAATGTCTTTTGTCAGTTTGGAGAAGTTTGGGGCCATTATCTTTTCAACAAACGAAACAGCAAAGTCAATGAGGAAGTTTTATGAAGACTTAGTCAGACTGAGCTAAAATGCCAGGTTCTCAATAGAAATGTCGGCACCTATTTACAAAAGTGGGTCTATTCCATCTAGATTTTGATTTATTAAGATTGAGATAAGGCCGAACCGGTTTGGCAAGGTGGATAGAGCGTCGGACTGCGGACTGAAGGGTCCCAGGTTCGATTCCGGTCAGGGGCATGTACCTTGGCTGTGGGCACATCCCCAGTTGGAGGTGTGCAAGAGGCAGCTAGCTGATAGATGTTTCTCTCCCATCGATGTTTCTGACTTTCTATCCTTCTCCTTTCCTCTCTGTGAAAAATCAATAAAAATTAAAAAAAAGATTGAGATAAGGCTCTGTTACCCAACTGTTCTAGTTAGAATTTGAAACCAGACCAGGTGTTTGAACATTTATATTTATTTTAAATTAAGTGTTTATAATTGTGAATGGAGTCACTGTTTAACAAAAGCTATACAACAAAAAGCTTGATGCATACTCCCAAGGAATTTAGCTTAGTCCTGGGGGCAAATTTATAAGCAAAGAGCTACCATTAGTGCTTTAAAAATCAAAAGATATGAACTCAGCATTGTAGGGATACCATGCTAGCTAGAACTTGGAATTTATGTTTAAAATGTGTTTGGGGGAGAGTGAGAAGTACAGAGAATTCCAGATAAAAGGAATGGCCCTCTCAAGGTACAGAATCAGTTTAAACCACTGGGTCTGCATTTAAAATATCCTTCTGTGTTACATTTTGGCAAATAAACCTCAGATGGTAACTTTTGAGGGACAGAAACTAAATGTTCATTTGCATTAGTTTCCTTTTTATCTGTTGATTTATCCTTTTTGTAGCACTTCCTGCTTTTAGTAAGATAGCCACTAGCTCTGTAAACTCACTACAGTTGCCACGCCCCATCTCTACTTGGGCGGGGGTGGGGTTCTTAGCTAGAGAGGAAGGTGGTCAATAGCTAATCCTATCCTGTCATCCATTAACGGAGCAGTTACAGGACTTTCCTTCTTTCTTCCCCTTCCCTTCCCAACGGTAACATTGTCTCATTGTCTGAGCCCTGTCTCTGGCTGGATTTTGTGAGTGAGTGAGTGAGTGAGTGAGTGAGTGAATGTTCTTACTTTGCACATGGCGTTGACTGTGTCTTCTGGCCTGTTTTGTGAATAGTTACGCCACCTTGGTTAGGAAGGATGTCGCCAGTGTGGCGCTCCCTACAAAATCTACAGACCGCCCGCAGGTCCCTTCTAATCACTGTCAGCGTTGTAATGGCCCTCCAGGTCGTCTGTCTTCATAAACCTGAAATGTCGGTGAGGGCAGAGATGCAGCGAGCCCACGAAATCAGCTTACAGCTGTCTTGTTCCATGTAAATGTTATCAAAATAATCAAATTCAGTAGCAGATTTATAGGTGTTTTTTGTTCAAAGCTGTCACTTTTTTTTTTTATATAGTGAAGAATGAGAACCTAGAAAATTTGAATGAAAAAGAGTATTTTGGAATTGTCAGTGTAAGGATTTTAGTTCGAGAGTGGCCTATGACATCTGGTTCCAGTTTGCGACTAATTGTCATTCAAGAAGAGGTAGTAGAGATTGATGGAAAACAAGTAAGATAATATGTTTATTTATTGGGAATTAAATTGTAAAGATTTGTGCTAGATTTTATGCATGTGTTCAATTATTTTTTATTTCTGACTTCATAGAAAGAAAGGTACTCTTAATGTTGCCTATATCCAACCAGTTAGAATTTTTTGTTTTAGCATTTACTTATTTAGTATTTTGAAATCTTAATTTTTAAAAAAATAACCATATTCATACCTGTCTATATCACTTTAAAAACATTATAAACAGAGCAAGTAAGTGAAGAGATTGAATTTGGCTCATTAACTTCTACCATTTCCTCTGGCTAAGTCTAAGTAAATGAAAGCAAGCATATACTAATGAGTGCTACAGCACACAGGAGTATGATTAAAGTTGCAAATTAAATGCTTCAGAGTGAGGGGGGGCAATAAAAAGAAATTGTATAAATATGACAAGTTTCTTGGTTATAAAAATTAGGAGGGAAATTTCAGTTTTTAATTGTTAGGGGATTGTATCATTATTTAAAATAGAGTAATTGCTTTTTTTTTTTTTTATTAGGCTCAACAAAAGGATGTTACTGAGATTGATCTTTTAGTTAAGAACCAGGGAATACTCAGGCATTCAAACTACACGCTACCTTTGGAAAAAAGCATGCTGTACTCCATTTCCAGAGATGGTGACATCTTATTTACCCTTCCCAATCTTTCCAAAAAAGGTACTTTAAAAGGCCATTATTGATTTCTTTAGTTGGTAGCTTTTAAATCTTAGTTAATATGTTTGAAATAAGCTTCTTTCAGAAATGCTTTATAACATATATTACTTTATCCAGTTGAGGACTGTTTTAAGTCGTAATAGAGTATTATCAATGCTGATTGTACTAGGGATATTTTGCTGTAATTATCTCCTCTTACTCTGGATAATCATATAACATGTAATAAGATTATAGTTCATTTAAAAGAAGAAGTATTCATTTTTTCCAATGAAATGAAACTTTTAAAAATTTGACTATGTGACAGAATCATAACTGCCAGTTTCCTTTTAATAACCTTAGTTTATGGCTCCTGTCTTGCATTTAAATCTGAGAAACCAAATATGTTGATTTTTCTCCCATGGAAAGATTTATATTCTTGCGATCTAAATGTTATCGGCCTAGCAATCTTAGGACTGGTAGGAGAGACGCCAGCATGTGCCTAGCATTTTGGTGACTTGGATCTTCCTTCCTCAGTAGAAAGTGTTAGTTCACTACAGACCACCAGCCAGTATCTCATCAGGAATGTGGAAACCACCGTAGACGGCGATGCTTTACCTGGCAAGTTACCCGAAACTCCGCTCAGAGCAGAGCCTCCATCTTCCTATAAGGTAAATAGGTATTTTGGATTTTCTTCACATTACAAACATTTATGGTTTTTAAGAAAAGAGCATCCTGAGATGAAAAGCATGTGGATTGGAACCATGGGACAGGGTTAATAATGAACTCATAACTGTTTTAATGTGGTATTTTTAGGTACTTGTTCTTTTTCAAGTTTCATTTAATAATCATATAGTCAGATAATGATTACCAAAGCACTGGATTTCGTTCTGTTTTGGGTTTTCAGTTCCTGCCTTTCTCACACCCCCATCTGTCTTGTCTATTTTATCACCCCCACCTTGCTGCATACACAGGCATGGTGCCCCAGGATCGTGTGCAGTGACTAAGCACACTTGGGTAAGAGTGCACTTTCTGGAGTCAGACTGCCTGGGTTTGAATTCTGGTTCTGCCTGTCACTTACTAGTTTTGTGTGACCTTGGACAAGCCTGGTCTCTGTTTATCTATGCAATGGGCCACCACTTAAGCAGTGCCTATTTGATGCAGCTGTCGAAAGGGTTAGTAAATGAGTACAGATGTAAATATGCATTGGCACCTAATAAGTATTCACATATTACGAATGACATTCTACTGGTTGGGAAATATTCAGGGTTCAGAGAAAGTATCCTGATATCTCTGTAGATATGGTCTAAGTCCTTTACTCAAATTAATTTCCATTTAAATGAGCAGGGTCTGTGGTTAATCTTAGGATTCCAGAGATGATTATTGGAAGTTCTCACTCAAGATTGGGGTTGCTGAAAAAACCCAGATCACTTTTTTGCTGCCTGAACTCTTCTGTAGTATCTTCACGCTGCTTTCTCACTTCCCTCAGAACAAGACAGCCCAAGAACAGACAGGCTGCTTTCAAAGCCCAGGCCATCAGTGCTGCCTTAGTGTCTTTTATCTTCTCTCACTCTTTACTATAGCAACATGTTTCACACAGAACAGATTCCCCATGTGTTCAAGAGCTAATGCTGTGATTCTCTTTCCTTTTCTCTCTTCCTTTTCTTGTCCTCCAACTATTGAAAACACATAGTTGACTCCAGTCCATTTTGTATAAAGTAGTCTGGCCTAACCTCTGGTTAGTTAGCAATTATTTTCACTTGGTGTATAGTTAGAGAACAGTGTAAATAATTGTAAAGGATAGTAATATTTCTGTGTCTTAGAATTTTAATTTTTAAAATTATAAATCACGGAGGTAAGTTTAAAATGAAATGCACTCATTAAAAAGAACAGTTAAGTTTTGACAAGTGTAAACATCCATGTAATCACTACCACAATCAAGATACAGAATATGATTTTTAAAGTTCCTTAGAACTCAAATGAGATTTGCATATCTAATCAAAAGTCTTCTTTTAGGTGATGTGTCAGTGGATGGAAAAGCTCAGAAAGGACCTGTGCAGGCTCTGGAACAGTGTCTTCCCGGTGTTCTTTATGTTTTTGAATGTCATGGTGGTTGGAATTATAGGAGCAGGTGTGGTAATAACCATCCTAAAGGTGCTTTTCCCAGTTTGTGAATACAAGTAAGTATTTTTTACTTTGGAAACATTAGTATGTTTAGTGATTAATAACTGAGTTTTGGCTACTGTATTTTTCTATTACAGTTGACATTCATTATTATATTAGTTTCAGGTGTACTGCATAATGATTAGACTTTTATATAACTTGCAAGGTGGTCCTGCAGTAAGTCTAGTACCCACCTGACACCATAGTTATTGCAGTATCATTTACTATATTCTCTATGCTGTGCTTTTCATCCCTGACACTATTCTGTAACTACCAATTTGTACTTCTTACTCCCTTCACCTTTTTCACCCATCCCCCCCCCAAATTCTCTTCCATCTGGCAACCATCAGTTTTTTCTCTGTATCAGTTTGTTTCTGTTTTATAGTATTTTTAGATTGCACATGTAAGTGAAATCATACAATATTTGTCTTTCTCTGTCTGGCTCATTTCACTTAGTGTAATACCCTCTAAGTCCATCCATGCTATTGCAGATGGTAAGATTTCGTTTTTATAGCTGAGTACCATTCTGTTGTATAAATGTACCACATCTTTATCCATTTTTCTATCAGTGAACACTTAGGTTGCTTCCATACCTTGGCTATTATAAATAATGCTATAGTGATCATAGGGAAGGATATATTTTTTTGAATTTGTGTTTTGGAGTTCTTTGGATAACTACCCAGAAGTTGGATTGCTGGGTCATATGGTAATTCTACTTGTAAATTTTTGAGGAACCTCCCTCCATACTGTTCTACACAATGGCTGTATCAGTTTACATCCCAACAGTGCACAAGGGGTTCCCTTTTCTCCTCCACCTCGTCTATACTTCAGTTATTGATGATAGCCATTCTATCAGGTGTCAGTTGGTGATCTCATTTTGCATTTCAATGACTATTGATGTTGAGCATCTTTTCATATATCTACTGGCTATCCATCTGTATGTCCTCTTTGGAGAAATGTCTGTTCAGATCCTGTGTCCATTTTTTAATCAGGGTGTTTGTGTTTTGGTGGGGTGTTTTTGGTGTTCAGTTCTATGAGTACTTTAATGTATTTTGGATATTAACTCCTTATCAGATGTATCATTGGCAAATATCTTCTTCCATTCATGTTATTTCCAATAATGCTGTAGTGTTCATTCGTTAATGTACATGTATATCTTTGCACATGTGTATTCATGTGGGTTATATTGCTAAAAATGAAATTACTAGATGAAAGAGTGCATGTAATTAACACTTCCTTAACTGGTAATAGTTTTTGTTTTTGCTGTGTGGCCAAAAATATAACCTCATTTTAATTTGCATTTTCCTCTTTTTTAAAAAATATTTTTTTATTGATTTCAGAGAGGAAGGAAGAGAGAGAAACATCAATGAGCCCTAACCAGTTTGGCTCAGTGGATAGAGTGTCAACCTGCAGACCAAAGGGTCCTGGGTTCAAATTATGATGGTCAAGGGCAATGCTTTGGTTGCAAGCTCCTCCCTGGCCTGGGCCCTAGTCAGGGCGCATATAGGAGACAACCAGTCAATGTGTTTCTCTCACATCCATGTTTATCTGTCTTTCCCTCTCTTCCACTCTCCCTGAAAATCAATGGAACAATATCCTTGGGTGAGGACTAACAAAATAGAAATATCAATGATTAGTATCATTGGCTGTCTGTCTCACACATGCCCCCTACTGGGGATCAAGCCACAATCCAGGCATGTGCCCTCACCACTAATTGAACTGTGACCTTCTGGATCATAGGTGGACGCTCAACCACTGAGCAACACCGGCCAGGCTGCATTTTCTTTCTTTCCTTTTCACATATTTTATTGACTTTTTACAGAAAGGGAAGGGAGAGGGATAGAGAGTCAGAAACATCGATGAGAGAGAAACATCTGTCAGCTGCCTACTGGACACTGCCTACTGGACATGTGCCCACAACCAAGGTACATGCCCTTGACCAGAATCAAACCTGAGACCCTTGAGTCCACAGGCCGACCGACACTATCCACTGAGCCAAACCGGGTAGGGCCAGGCTGCATTTTCTTAATAGCATCTTTGTTAGTCTAGGGGTAGGTAAATCTAGCATCTTTGTGATAATTAGCTGTATATATATATTCCTCCTGTGATATGCCTGTGTATAGCAGTTGCCCATTTTTTCAATTGTATTGCCTTTTGTGATCATTAATATGTAGGGGTTCCTTTGTTAGACATCCATAATATGTATTGCAGAAATATCTTTTTTTTATTCCAGACTACAATTTGTCTTTTGCTTTTGTGTATGGTATCCTATATCATATGTTAATTTTAAATTTGGAGTGAAAGCAATTCATGTTTTTCCTTTATGACTGCTAGGGTTTTTAATGTTCCTAAGTAGACCTTTCCTATCTTAAAAGAACATGTTTTCTTAAAACTTATTTTTTTTAACCATCTCTTTTGTGTATGTATAGTTTAAGCTAGAGTAGTAATTTGCCTGTTATTTGGAATGTTAACTTACTGTGAACTAAATTCCGATATACATTAGTCTTGTTTCTGGACTCTCTTCCACTGATCTATTTAACTATTCCTATGACCACAGCACAGTTGTCATGTTTTTCTTTGTTCTTATGATTCTGCATTCTCTTATTTTTTATTGTTGAGAGTATTACAAATGTCCCCCCTTAGCCCCCCTAATATGTTTCAGTAAAATCTTTGCTAGCTATTTAGGGCAGCTGTTTCTTCTCTCCACTGTTCTAAAAAAATGTTATAGCAGTTCTTGCAGTTTCTCTCCTGTGAGCTTTATAATCAGCTTATTCAGTTTTATAAACTAACTTCTATTGATGGTTTGATTAGGATGACACTGAACTTGTAGTATAGGGTCTTGGGTCCAATGCATAGATCTGCAAAAGGAGAAATGCTGTCTAAAGACCTAAGGTTCCATTCAAGCAGAGAGTACTGTTTAGAAAGCTGCTTGGGCCTAGTCTTTCTGCCCAACTGTGCAAGTCTAGGGCTCTAACTACCTGTCTTGGAGATCTATTCTATATCCTTTCCTTTCCTACAGTACCAAGTGAGGAACTTCCTCTTAGACCTTTATATTTTCTCAGTTTGCTTAAAGTGAACTTTGAACTCAAGAGTTTATATACTCATTATAAACTGAATAAAATGAAGCAAAGCACCTAACCCCAGGTATATATCTTATCTAATAGACAAACATGTAAATTGACTGTACATTCGCTACACCCACAGCCAATCAGAGTATGCAAATCAACCCAACAATGATGGCAAGTTAATTTGCAGGTGCAGGCTATGAGGGGGCGAGGGGGCGGCGGAGGGAGCTATAGGAGGGGTGCTGTGGACAGAGCGAGGATTTGCTGGCTCCGTGCGGGCCTGGAGTGGGGCCGTGCTGGCACCCAGGAGGCTGGGAGTGAAGCCAGGGGAAGGAAGGATTATGCTTGCATGAATATCATGCAGTGGTCCTCTGGTTTCATTATAACCTTGAAGTAGCCCTATCTTACTACCAATTTTAATTTTTGTATTTCAGAGGAATTCTTCAGTTGGATAAAGTTAATATTATACCTGTGGCAGCTGTCGACTTATATGCAGATGGTCCTGAGAAAACAGCAGAAATCCTTAAAGATAAAACACGTATTTGAAACACCACCTCAAATCATGGACTCTGAGTTAGTCTGTTGGCTCTAAACTTGCCACTTGAATGTTTCTTTAAATCATTAAGAATCAGTTTACACACTAGAGAAATTGCTCAACTCCTAAAACTGTCTAAAACTTGATCTTTAAAATGTCAAGTTAAAGTTCACCTTATTCTTTAACAGGGCTGGCTATTCAGATGATGAATTGTTAAGGAAATTTTAAACAGAGCAAGAGAAGACAAGTGAAGAAACTTCAATTACCAAAAGGGGGCGGGGGGATCGGCAAGACAAAATGCCATGTGCCAATACTTTACAAGGTGCCTTTGATAAGGAAGTTATATATCCACTTAATTACTATAATATATAAGACTTTATGAAAAGCACTTTATGAAATTCTAATTTAAAAGCTCAAGAACTTAACACTTATTTTTTTATTCAGTAAAATGTGCCTTTATAGTGTCTGTGACTCAGTATAAAAATTACTGAAGTGTATCATGATTTCATTGTACCAAGACCACTTGCCTTGAATGCACTAGGATTTAAAAATAACAGTGACATGTTCTCACTCTAAAATAAACTTTTTTTGAGGAAAAAATTGTCTTTTTGGCATAAAAACTTTGCCCAAGTGAGAATTACTTCTGCATAATAGCTGCTTTCATATACACTGGCTGAAACCAATGTTCAAGTCAGTTAAAAGGACCATCAGTATCGTTGAATTAGAATATGCCTTCTGGATCCAAATATAATGCTATTTATCCTACAGTAATGTGTGTCCTTTTTTTTTTCCTTGGTCTTTAACCATTACCCTATTGACTTGTATTTTACAGTGTGACCTAGTACATATAGTATTTATCTTTACTCCATATGATACCTTCTATTCTGTTTTATCAGTAAGGTTTTTATTGCAACCCATCATTTTAAACACACTGTCCAAGAAAGTTATAGCAGGTTTTTAAAGCCACTTCATACTTACGCTAAACAGACATGGATGTATGGAAGAAGCATGGCAGGTAGAGAGTGAAGGAGTGATGCTCCATTTTGTCTGTTTTTAATAAAGGATAACAGCCCTGTGAAATGTACTATCTCCATATTATAAATAATAGCATACAATTTAGATCCTAAAGTTGGTCACACTATTTTTTTTCTGTCCTTCCTCACTAAGTTGCTTAGAAATCACCAATTCTGACTCCAAATGAGGACGGTCTTATTTCATCCATTCAGCATAAGCTTGCAGACTCTGGTGAAAACAATGTGGAAAGCTACATGGCCAATTGGCGTTTACAGGCTTTGCAGTCAATCCCTATCCTGCCTTTTCTCTTTACCAGTGAGAAAGACCACAGCAAAGCACTCAGGATTCTTGAGGCTCTGTTTTCCATGGGATGATACAATAAGTTATTTGGGTTTTTATAAGTAATCATAAGTAGAAATCTTACTTAAAATTTTATACCATTAACTTGTATTTCACTTAACTTTTTTATCATCAACTGTATTCAGTTTCATTAGAATACAGTGAGCAGCATAGGCTTAGAAGTATTTGCTTGCTTATAGTGCAGCCTATTAAGTAGGCAGAATAAAGTCAGGCAAGGTTGTATATAGATATATGTTTTTTTCACTTTAAAAGCATAGTGAAATGAAGGATCTTTAAAGATCTCCCAGGAAATGGAGGGAAGGTACCATAACACAGGCAGGAAGCACACTGGGCTTGGTTCATGCTTTAATTGGCTACTTGTGTAAAAATGTTCTGGAATTTTTCAGTTTCCACTGCCACCAAACGAGCTAGAGCCAGTCTTATTACCTAGAAGAAAGAGCCGCCATGGATGTGGAAGATGCTATACTGAGAAGTGCATATAAAGACAGTTTTCCGAACTAAGGAACAGCATCTATTACAACATTTGTAATAAGTGGAAGAAATCAGGCAATGCTAAAGTAAATTGCTTACAGCTTTAAAAAATTGCCTTTATTCAGAATCATACGGGTTTTTTTTTTTTAAAAAATCTTACCATTATGAAAGTTTAAAAAAATATAGCACTCCGTGCAATGAAATACTACATTTAATTATTCAAATACTTAAGGCAGGTTTCTCACAGTTTACATGTGAGAATTAGCATGATCCAAATTCTAATATCCATTTCTCATATCTTTCAATGTCTGCAGCCGATACTGACTTAGAAACCTTTTTTAAAGCCATTTCAAAATCCTCCATGGTTGTGGGCATGTGCATTTCTTCTCTCGAAAGATTTCGGATTTCCTCTGGGGTCAAACCTTCAATGCGCCTTCTCATTGCCATCAAGGATGCATCCCTAGGTTTTAAAAATTTTTTAAGTGATAATTTGATTGAATGAAAACCTATTAACTAGAAAAATATATTTCCTACATGTCCAGGAAAAGCTACCTGATCCAATTAGGTGGTTTCTCCTTTCCCCCTTATATTTTGTGGAGAAACTTTAGATTCCAGCACCTCTTTCCTAACACCAAGTTTTATTCTTAATAGCAGCAACTATGCAAAGGGATGGCAACATCCGGCTTTCACACACATCACTAACCCTCACAAGAGCCCTAACCTGACAGGCTCACTTCCGAGAGGATGAAACCAAACCAAGCACCTTGCTAAATCATCTGAGTTAATACTTGGACTAGAATAAGATTTATGAATAAGTTGGATTAGAGGCAGTCTTTTCTCTTTTTTACTGCTATTCTTGTCACATTTAAGATATTTTCACTGAAACTGAGATTGTACTCTACTTGGGTATGACAAGTCAATTTATTTCACAATTCTATTTCCTTCATGACAGTATACTAAACAACTGCACCAACATCATTTTAATCCAAGACAATTACAGATTTTCTATTTTACACTCACTGTTCTAACATTAGTTTCTTGAACTTGTAGTTTTCAAATGAACTGTAGACTTGACCCTGTAAGATATCAGTATTTTACCAGCACCTGCTAACACTAAATACCAGATCTTAACTTGGCATAAACACGTCATAAGTTTAGACCCACAAAAACCTAGCCTTCCAAAATAATTCATACCTGCACACGTTGGTAATGTCCGCACCTGAATAACCTTCCATGTTTTCTGCTATACGTGCAAGGTCAACATCATCAGCCAATTCCAGCTCACGGAGACTTATTCGTAATAGCTCCTCTCTGCCTTTTGCTGGTGAAAAAAAAATTTTTTTTTTAAATATAAGCCTTCCACATAAACACTGTATTATTTTTCTTCAAGTCTACTTTGTATGAGAAGCTGTTTACTAACTCTTAGAGCTTATTTGCTTAAAAAATTAAGAGTTATAACTCACTGAGTTTTACATTTACTAATACCAACGCTTTCAGGCTCTAGATATAGCCAAGCCAGTTAAATAAGGAAAAACATCCCACATTTGTCTCTTGAAATAAAGTTAATACCAAATTTTAAAATTTCTAAGAAAAACGAAGAGTTAACGAGCTTTCTGACAAGATTCACATGAAGATACCTGATGGTAATGGAATATAGATTCTTTTTTCAAGACGTCGTCTTAAAGCCTCATCAATATCCCAGGGAAAATTAGTAGCTGCCAGAACCATAACCATTTTGGAAGGGTCGTCATTTTCAGAAGCACCTCCAACACCTAAAAGAAGGGTGAGGGGAGAGTAAAAAGATAACTCAGATATATAAAATATTAAAGCTCAATTACTTCAAGATCATCAAATATTTAGCACAACGTTACAAGATAGTAGAATGGTTGAGCCTCTTTAAAACTTCTAAAACAAACTGGTACATATGTAAACTTTGGTCCAAGAAAAATAAGTTCTTATAGTATGCAAACAATATGCCTCAAAATAATCAAAAGACCAACTCAACTACATACCTTTTTTTTTTTAATTTCAAAAGCATACATATCCCTATCAGGCAAATTTGTCTGCATTTATTTCAATTGCATGACTGAAAATAAGAAAACAGCAGATATGCCAAAGGGTGCCTGTGAAGAGCCATTTCTGGCATGACTCCATGTCAGTGTACCAACTTCTTGCTGTCACACTGCAGCCCCCTCACCATGGGGAGCTGTGGGCTAGCACCACGAACAGCTTGGTCAACTCACACACATACACATGCCTACCATCCATCTGAACCAGCAACTCGGCTTTCACCCTCCTGCTGGCTTCGTGCTCCTCAGAAGTCCCTCTGCGACTACAGATGGAATCAATCTCATCGATAAATATGGTGGCTGGAGAATAGAATCGAGCCTAAGGAAAGACACCATGCAACGCCAGCTTTTTATTTCATTTAAAAGTGACTTATAGTTTAGCAACCACAAAATGGCTAAGGAGTCTGTCACACTGTGTATCTTTCCCTCTTGTCCTGCTACTGGGGGAGAGGATAAAGTTGGAACAGCTAAAATAATAGTTTTTAATATAGACTTAGTTACTCAAATATTATACAGCAAACTTTTTTGCCATTCAATACTGTAATGATACATATTTACTTATGAGTAATATAAATACAGGATTGTCCTGTGTACCACAAAAATATTAACAACTGCTGGAAAAACATTTACAGATACTGGTTAAGGATTCTAAAGTTCTAGAAAAAATCTGTTTTAAAGAGAATCATTATTTTAAGTAAAATTACACAGATTCCCTCTAAGGAATTCTAATTGCCATTTTTTATTTGACAAGTACTTTTTAAAATCCTCTTTAGTGAACTAGAAGAGTAAATTTATATGGCCCAAGTTTTTTTGTTTGACATAAAAATTTATATAAAATTCACCATTTAAATCACTTTAAATTGTACAATTTAGTATATTCGCATGTTGTGTTAACAGTCACCACTATCAAATACCAGAATATTTTCATCAACCCCCCCCAAAAAAAAACAGCTCTATTTCCCTCCCCCCAACTTGCAATCACTAATTTGTTCTCTGTCTCTATCGACTTGCCTATTCTGGACATTTCTAATAAACGGATCATACACCATGTGGTCTTGTGTGTCTGGCTTCTTTCACGTAGCACCATGTTTTCAATGTTCATCTATACTGCAGCATGTACAGTACTTCATTCTGTCTTATGGCTGAGTAACACTCCCAAGTTTATTTTTGTACCTTAAACGCATTCTTCCTCAAACCACAGAACAGGAAAGACTAATCCATTAACAGCTCTAGTCAAGTATTAATCTAGTAAATAGCTATGTAAGACTCAACAGTAACACTCTTAAGAAGGAATGTAAAGAAGCAATTTTTTACAGTAACTAAAGTTTCCTTTGTTAATCATTTTTAAAATAAAATTCCCAAACTTACAGAATCACAACACAAAAAAAGAACTAAATGATAACAGATTTCTCAAAACAGAGCTGAAGTGAATAAGCAAGTTAAAGTTTAAAAAATAAAAGTCTGGCCTGGCCAACATGCCTCAGTGGTTGAATCGACCCATGCACCAAGAGGTCGCAGTTTTTTTGTTGCTTTTTTAAATATATTTTATTGATTTTTTTACAGAGAGGAAGGGAGAGGGACAGAAAGTCAGAAACATCGATGAGAGAGAAACATCGATCAGCTGCTTCTTGCACACCCCCTACTGGAGATGTGCCCGCAGCCAAGGTACATGCCCTTGACCGGAATCGAACCTGGGACCTTTTAGTCCTCAGGCCGACACACTATCCACTGAGCCAAACCGGTTTCGGAAAGAGGTCGCAGTTTGATTCCTGGTCTGGGCTGGATCCCCTGTAGGAGTCGTGCAGGAGACAACCGATTGATGTTTCTCATCCATGATGTTTCTCCCTCTTCCTCTCCCTCCCTCTCTAAACAACATTTTTTAAGACTATTAATACCTTAAAAAAATAAGCTGTTGAAGAGAGCTTCACAACCCTCATTATAAAAATAATGTGCCTTAGCTAATCTGGCTCAGTGGCTAGAGCATCAGCCTGTGGACCAGAGGGTCCGGGGTCTACTCCAGACAAGGGCGTGTGTGAGGTTGCTAGCTCAGTTCCCAGTGGCGGACATTCAGGAGGCAGCTGATCAATTATTCTCTCTCATCACTGTTGTTTCTATATCTCCCTTTCCATTCCTGAAATCAATAAAAATATATTTTAAAAAAGAAAAAATAATGCAATTTAGCACTTCGTCATTAGGAAATATATCAAATAATCCATAAAAAGCAACAGCTAATATCTATGAGCCCTTCCTTATATGTCAGGCTCTGTTTTAAGCAATTTATGTGTATTAGCTTGTTTTACCCACTAAACATTACAGGGGTAGGTCCTCTATCATTGGCCTCTTATACTTGTAAATAAAGTAACTGAGGATCATGAAAGGAATTTGCCCAGTTAGCCAGGTAGGAAAGGGACAGTGGTGGGATCTGAATTCATGCCATCCAACTCTAACGACCCCCACATTTAGTCATTCACTCCTTGTTAACATTTTTAAAGGCCTGGTTATTCTGGAATACTGGCAATATAATTTCCCCCACCACCCTGCCCTAGAAGCTAAGGGAAAACTAGTTTTCCAAAATGATCTCAGAGGGTCATTAGATTCAGACTGTGGAACGGGCTATGAGTAAGTCATTGACAAGTTCTTAGAATTTGCATCCTCCCTAAGGTTTTCAAAATTGAAGGAAAAATAAAAAGGAATTGAAAACAGAAGAAGTCTTTATAAGAAAATAACCTGAAATTATGAGGATGTTTGCTGTTTTGTTTTATTCTGAGCCTGGGAAGGAAGATCTGGTATAATATTAGCATGGTCCCAGGTTCTGTCCACCAAGAGTAAAAATATAAGTCTTTGTCACTATCTACAAATAAGAACGTGTCCTCATACTTATAGCAGCAGCACTTCTTAAATGCGGCAAGACTGAAATAATCAGGAAAGCTTAGCAAAATCTACTGAATTCAATCCAGAAGTTGTTAAATGACATTTCTCCTACTGATACTAGATTAGTGGGAGTGGAAGAACATAAAAAAAACTCAAAGTATGGAGCAAAGAACTTAAGCCAAAGATTGGGTCATTAAACTTGGGATATTTGCTGTATCTCATAGATTGGAGGTGATCTAAATTCCACAACTTCTTATGGTTTTCACCTTTTTGCATTAACATACTGCATTTACCGTGTTATAACTAAGCTTACTGATTTTAGAAACAGCATTTCAAATTCCTATGGCAGATTAGTAAGGCAGGTCCCATAATGTGAGCATGCCCATAAGCTAACAGGTGCCTTTCCCTCCAGAGGAAAGGGAATGGAGAGCAACTCAAGTTATTCACATCAGTAAAGGATTCTAGCTTCAGGGGCACAGTACTCATTCTTCCTAGCTATTCCACACACTGGAGACAGTGACAACTCACTTTCTCCCCTTTTAGAGGTAAAGAATCAGAGTTGTCTCAAACATTCACCATTTCGAACAGAAGGCGAACAAGCTTCTCAGACTCTCCTCTGTATTTAGAAGTCAGCGTCGACGAAGAGACATTGAAGAATGTCGTCTTGCATTCTGTAGCTACTGCTTTAGCAAGGAGGGTCTTTCCCGTGCCAGGTGGGCCAACCATCAACACTCCCTGTTGGCAATGTAACAGTGAATGAAGGATTTATCTGTCATTGTTCTAATTCACAAGAATTCCATTACTAAGCATCATTTTTCAACCAACTTACACATAAGACAAAGACAAATGGAAAGGTAAACAGAAATATACTTTATCACAAATTTACTTTATCTATTACAAAAGTATAACAACAGCATTACTTAAAATATGTAACTCAGAACTGAGAAAAATTTATAATACTGATATTACAATATATCCTACTACAGGTATTGTTACAATATCTAGATATATTTTCTGCTAGTCTTTTTGCTTAAATAAATTAGATGTTGTTTTTACATATTTATACTCAAAGAATGTTTATAATTTTAATCTTGCTATCATTTCACATTTGAAAACTTAAAATTGCCCAGCAAGCCTGGCTCAGTGGTTGAGCGTCAACCTATGAACCCGGAGGTCTCCGGCGATTCCCGGTCAGGACCCACGCCCGAGGTGCAGGCGGGATCCCCAGTATGGGGTTTGCGGGAAGCAGCCAATCAATGATTCTCTCTCATCATTGATGTTTGTCTCTCTCTCTCTCTCTCTTTCTCTCTCTCTCTCTCCCCCCCCCCCCCGCCCTTCCTCTCTGAAATCAATAAAAATAAGTAAATAAATAATAGACTTAAAATTAGTGCTTAGCCGAGACCGGTTTGGCTCAGTGGATAGAGCGTCGGACTGTGGACTGAAGAGTCCCGGGTTCGATTCCAGCAAGGGCATGTACCTTGGCTGCGGGCACATCCCCGGTGGGGGGGCGTGCAAGAGGCAGCTGGTCGATGTCTCTCTCTCATCGATGTTTCTGACTTTCTATCCCTCTCCCTTCTGCTCTGTGGAAGGTCAATAAAATATATTTTTAAAAAAAAAATTAGTGCTTAGCTATTAGCATATTTTCCAAATCTGAGAGTTGTTTGACAGTCTCTTTTCAGATCGACGCATGACCTTAAAAAGTGCTTATTGGATAGATATGTCTCATTTCTTAAGAAAAATAACTTCAATAGATGCAAAATGTCTTAATTTCTAAGAATAGGATACAAGTTTGCAACATGACACATAAAATAGAATGTTTTTACATTAGGCAACTTGTTTACATTTGCAAATACAAGCTCATTCTAAATCTGCCATGTGTCCAATTTTCCAAGATCATATTGTACTTATTTATTATTCTCAGAACCTAGAAATAGCTTTTGGTCTAAACAAAGTTCTGAATAACACAACATATTGTTTTTAATTTAAATTTTCTTTACCTACTCTACTACTTTCTCTCCTCACTTCACCTGAAACAGGTAAGTACTGACTTTCTATAGCAATGTACTGGCCATTCACTCTGACCATGCCATCATAAACTTACTTTCCATGGTCTCCTGATGCCCTTAAAGAATTCTGGCATCCACATTGGTAATACCACGGCTTCCTTAAGCAACTTTTTAGCTTCTACCAAGTCAGCAATATCATCCCTGAAACAGAAGACATTTTATAAACCACCTGTCAGAGCACATACTGAACTCTACGGTCGTTCTGGAGAAGCCCTGGAAGCACGGGATCAGACACTGCTGACGGAACGCCCTCCTTCGGCTCCGGTGAACTGAGACACTAATGAGGCCGTGCCACACACAGAGCACAACTGTGCTCTCAGTTTTTGTCGGTGGTGATTCTCAGCACAGACAGGCCCACTCCAGTATTATTATGCCATCTCATTTAATTTCTTGCTCTTATTGATGCTCATTCCATAAACTTCATGATTTAAAAACAATGAGCCCATTTAAAAATATATAAAAAATAAAAAGGCATAAAGCAGAGACAGATTGCAATACTGCTGCTGTGCCCCCAACCCTATTAAGAGGTAGTCACCAAGGATAAAGGGTATCATAGAAATTGTTATGAAGTTGCAACCACAAAATTACCACCACAATTATACATATAGTATTTTTTTGTAATATATTTTTATTGATTTTAGAGAGGAAAAGAGAGGGAGAGATAGAAACATCAATGATGAGAATCATCAATTGGCTGCCTCCTGCAACATCCCCTACCTGGGATCCAGCCCACAGCCCAGGCATGTGCCCCGGCCAGGAATTGAACAGTGACTTCCTGGTTCATGGGTTGAAGCTCAACCATTGAGCCACACCAGCCAGGGCACACATATTTTGAATGAAATTTCTGTGATCTTATTCCCACTCCATAATTAAGATTTTTTATTTAATAAAAAAGTATTATTTTATTATTTATTTTATCAAAAAGTCTCAGATAAAAACCTGATACAGCCTGAACCAGAGTTTTGCATTATATGTAATACTCTATTGCATGGACTCTGGTTCTATTCCCAAGGACTGATCTTCAGAGCAGGCCCACACCTGCTCCATTTTCTACCCCAAAAAGCATCTACAGCACACCCAATTATTGTAACTTACCATCGAACATTGGGATTCTGAGAAATTATATCTCTTTCCAAAGCTTCTACTAAGTCCTTATCATATCCAGTACTATCAAATTTATTGGTCTCTGGTTCTGTAACTGCGGCAGGTGATTTGTTCTACATCGGGACAAAAAAACAAGAGCTTTTGATTGACTCAAAAATTGTATTTTGTTTCTGTGAATCAGAAAAAAAGATTGGAGTCAAGAGATATTTTTTAAAAAGCTAATATAACAGTACAAGTAATAAGGACCGAATCAAAGACTAGAAGTCATCCTTCTACATCAGAGTTTCATCCTCAATATTTAATTTTTACACAAAAAGTATGACAATGGTGTTAAAAACAAACAGATTATGCACAAGAACTGATGAGAATAAAAAATTAATACTGAGATTAACTGTGGTCACTAGTGAACATCAGATATGTGTGATATTCGTCTCAAAGCTTCAGAGGAGATAAGGTTAAAGACAGATGGATTATTCAGCTAAGACTATAGCTCAGTCTTTAACCAGTCCTCGTTAATGTTCCTTAACACGTTAAGTGTCCAGCTTGTTTTGTCTTCTGGATGGAAAGTACAGTGTCAGTCACCAGTGACTGTGTAAATATCCCTTTTCAGTATTCCCACCCACTCTCCAAAAGAGACAGCTCAGTCCTTAGGTGAGACCCGCTCCCATCCTGTGATGTCAGTCATTAGGGGCATAGACCCAAAATATACACTAAAGTACTCCAGGGCACGATGGCAAACTCATAGGGCACTTGAAAGATATTTAAAACAAAAATGTTTAAATTGTTGACAGCATTACAGATGCCACTACTTGATATTTTAAATTTTTGAGGGAAGCATGGCAACAACTATTGAACACTGGATGAACTATCAACTCAAAGCAGTTCAGTTTTCTACATGAAGACCACTACATTCCTTTCAGAAATGCCACATTTTAGAAAGCTAGGTTTTTAACTGTAGCTGTGATAAGATATATAATGGGAAAAGTCTATGTGGAAGAGGAATAAGAAAATCTACTCTGCCTCCCTGTCTGAGAAATCTACAGTGTCCAATAGGTATTGATAGGACATAAAAAAAGTTCTTTGAACCTAACTTCCTCATAAATGGTAGGTATTCTTTTTGCCCTAGGAGAGCTGTAAAAAAAAATTATTGAGACACTCATGAATTTTATGAACCAAAAATTTATGAAGCTCTGCATTAGTGTAAATAATCATTGACTCGATCTTGTATTAGGATTATTATTCTATCTCCATAACATTTCATTGCCCATAACATAATAATTTGTCAATGATGCTCTCTAGAGTCAACATTAATGTCTAGACTTGATCCATATTTATGATATTCATAGTCTTACACTAAATGATTGAATAAGTCTGTTGCACAATTTACAGACTCTTCAGTATCCAATACTAACATAAAAGATATAAAGGAAGGCATTATTTAACATTTAAAAGAGGAGGTTATCTTTTCTTCTAAGTATTTATGAAGTTGTTATTCACTCAGAGATTATCTACCAAGAATCTGTTCTGTGCTAGCAGCTGTGGGGATAGAAAGAAGACACTGTCCCTGACTATTGGAAAAGTACACGGTAAGCCCAGGAAGAAGCATATGGAAGACATTTTGTAGTTCTCACTTTCTTTTCTCCCACAGAACACAGTGCTGAGGGAATGTTTGCAGCCAAAGCAAAACAAATTTAAGCTAAGCAGAAAGGAAAAACAATTCTATAATAGGTCAGGAAAGAGAAGTTATGGCATTTCAAATTTTGATATTTTTAATAGGATTTTATTGATTTAGTTGAAGTAGTACAATTCTCTTTAAGAATACACCTATGTAATAACTTGCTCTAAATTAACATACTAACAGCTACCAGGAGGTAACAGAAAGCAGCAGAGAGATTTTTAAAAATGCAGACTCCTTCTGAATGCTCAACATGAAGTTGAAGATGGCCAATTAACCAGGATATAAATCCATGGGTTTAAAAACAATTATTTTAAAAGCTGACAAAATTATAGATGCAAAATCAAAATCCACTGTCTCAATTAAAAGAGTTAATCAGTCTGAAGAGTGCCTGGAAGCTCTGTGTCCCTTCCCTCATTCCTCGCCCTATGCACCTCTTCCATCCAGCTGCTCCTGAGCACTATCCTTTTAATAAACCAGCAATCTAGTGAGTAAACTGTTTTCCTAAGTTCTGCGAGCTCTCTAGTGAATTATCAGGCCCAAGGAAAAAGCTGCCATAGTCTGAAAGTTTTAATGACTAAAAATTATTAAAATCTGTATAGTCTTCATATTTAAAGTTAAAAAATAACTTTTTCATTTATGAAAATCAGTAACATTTACCTTTTCCTCTCTTACTTTATTCTGTTCTTTCTTCTCCCGGCATCGCACAGCTTTCCCTCTGTCATTCTGAAAATTGTGTGCAGATGGACGGTGAACCCTGACAGCTGTACTTGGACGGTTACTGTGTGCTTTAGGGTCACTGTTTTGAGAAGACTGGCGTTTTCTAGGACCTGGTGAGGGTCTAATCAAACACAAGATCATTAAAATCATAACCCCTGGAGTTGGTCCAAATAGAGATGAACACAAATAGTGTATAAGAGTCCGTGAACTGAAGA
This sequence comes from Antrozous pallidus, assembly GCA_027563665.1. NCBI lineage: Eukaryota > Metazoa > Chordata > Mammalia > Chiroptera > Vespertilionidae > Antrozous > Antrozous pallidus. The sequence goes on from CM050517.1 coordinate 94,491,995, forward strand.
AGCCAAGGCAATCACTGCATACAAGACAGGAGTGAATAAACCCTCCCTCCCTCCCCCAAGAGGCATGTCTTTCTCTAAAGGTCTCTCCTTACCTTCGTTCAACAGGTACAGGCAAGGACCAGACTTCTCCCTCAGAAGCTGGAAGCTCATGTTGTGCAGCTTTCAGTGGAGAGCTGTCTAGCTTAAAGCTCTCTAGTGTTTTCATGATATCCTTAACATGCTTCGCTTCCACATTTATTTCCTGCCACACCTGATGGGAGGAGAACAGAGCTACTTATAGTGTTAGAACTAACACATCACGGTCAGGATTAAGCGAGCGCCTTTACTGGAGATGTCAGAAGCCGCCCCTTTTGCCCGGGTCGGTGTGGCTGTCGGTTGGCTCCGATAGCGGCAGGTGTGACTGCCCGTCAGGGCACAAGGCCAGGCTGCAGGTTTGGTATCCGGTCAGGACACAGGCAGAGGCGGTCGATCGATGTTTCTCTCTCTTTCTCCCTCCCTCCCTTCCTCTCTCTAAATATCAATTCTTAAAAAAAGAAACCTCCACTTTGACATCAAATATTCAATAAATCACACCAAGATATTCTGTTAAGATTTTAATAATGGTTCATTAATTCTTTGTTTTCAATTGCAGAATTCAGATAAAATGAATTAAATATTCTGGCTAATTAAGCCATGTTACTGACTTATAGTTTTTATTCAAATTGCATAACAAATTAAGAAGTTAGATGTAACTTTAAAGTTTGGTAAAATAATACTTTTTTGTTAACTGTACTTTGATTTTTTTTTATGCTATTTGACAATTTTTAAATGCTGATTAGAATCCACTAATTTCATAACTCACTAGTGGAATACAATTTGGCTTCAGAAGATAAATTAGACTTTTAAAGTAAAAGTATCTGGCCTAAGAACAAAAGGTCTTATAAGTCAGTGACAAGCAAAACTCCTTATGAAATATTTTTCCCTTCCAGTAACGTCAGAGATGCAGAGGCAGATTTAGGAAAAGAGGTTATGTTTTAAAAAGTAGGATATTTTCTCTTTTAAAGAAATTAAAGTCAAATATGGACCATTTTATTTATATATATATATATATATAGCAGTTCAGTAGAATCCAAGGGATACTATTCTACCTAGAACACCAGCTCAAAAATACTATTAATTTCTGTAATATTTCTTTTCTCTGTGACATAGTTGAACCTTATTATAAATGCCACCTTCAGCCCTGACCAGTTTGGCTCAGTGGAGAGAGTGTCAGTCAGCCTTCGGACTGAAGGGTCCCAGGTTCGATTCCAGTCAAGGGCATGTATCTTGGTTGCTGGCACATCCCCAGTAGGGGATGTTTGATGATTGATGTTTCTCTCTCATCGATGTTTCTGATTTTCTATCCCTCTCCCTTCCTCTCTGTAAAAAAACAATATTTTTTTTTAAATGTCATCTTCAACTGTATCTATAAGTTCTATAGTTTCTATCTGTGAATTTCTATTGGTCTTCAGTGACTCATGTTCCTCAAATGGAATTCAAAAATGGTCTGTTTTATCCTGTTCTATAGAAAATATGGTATCCATGAGACTCAGACGTTATCTGCAGTTTTGAAAATGGCTTAATAAAGTCAACTCTAATTTTACCAGATAAAAACATGATCTAGAAAAAAACTGAAAACTATTATTTAAAAAATGTTAAATTCCAACAATTAAAATAATTAAATAGAGCTTATAATACTGATTATGGGGAATAAGACTATGACTAATATAATAAATCAAGTTTCAAATAACATTATATACAAATCCATGTAACAAATAATATACTCTCACTGTGTCGCTGTAAAAAGCAGTGATACTGAAATCTCCTGGGTACTTAAACCACTTAAAAGATACATAAGTCATGATTCTCACCTGTTGCCATTTCTGCTGGAGGTACGTATCTTTGACTGAGTAGAGGTACTTGTTCATTTGGTCGAGCACTCCCTGGTAATAGACCATCGCAGAGTCATAGTTTCCCAGCAATGCATATTCACGAGCCAATTTCACATTCTCACTAATCATAAGAAGACTCATGCTCACATGTAAGCTAAAAAAAGAAAAAGAAACATTTCATATTACATAGCTCTTAAAAGTACTACCAAGAATTTTTTTAAGTATTCTTTCTAGGGCTCCCTCCAGAAGCACATGCATGCCGCACTTCCCATCTCTATACATCTGCTCATGCTATTTTCAATCCTTCAAAGAAATTCCTTAGCTCCCAAAGCCAAACCCTACCTATGTGTCAAACAGGTGAGATGGCAGTTGTCCCTATATGTCTACCTCTGAAATTCTCTGTTCAACACAAACCCTCCCCCTTCGAAAGTCCCCTGGCACTTTATTGGGACATTCGTCTCAAGGCACTTGTTTACTTTGAATTATAGTTACTGATATGTCTAATCTCGACGAGACCACGTTATTTGGGAGTAGGATTAGCATCTGGAAGGTGTGAGGCTGTACCCTCAGTGTATGGCAAATAAGTATGAGTGAATATCTGCAGAACAAATGTAGGAGGTTAGATAGTTTTTGGAAGACAATGTAGAACAGCAAAAAACATGTGTTTTGAAGTTAGAAAAATGTTGGTTCCAATTCTAATTCTGTCAACTAGATCAAATCAGTGGTTGAGCAGTGACCCATGAACCAGGAGGTTACGGTTCACTTCCTGGTCTGGGCACATGCCCGGATTGCCGGCTGATCCCCAGTGTGGGGTGTGCAGGAGGCAGCCCATCAATGATTCTCTCTCATCATTGATGTTTCTCTCTTTCTCTCCCTCTCCCTTTCTCTGAAATCAATAACAGAAAAAAAAAATTTAAGCAAGATTAATGGGAAAGGTTGGTGGGTGGAAGAGCTAAAAATCAGCAGTGCCATCCTAGAGAAGAAAGGGAGAAGACAACCCCAGGGAGAAGTAGGATGTCAAACCACAGCAACACCTCAGGTTTCTATTTTCTGCCGGTCCATAATACTTCTCATTCTTTAGACAATTGTTTTTCCTTTACCCAGTTAGACTTGATTAATACATGTCATGTATTATGTATTAGGATATGTATTAGGAACTTCAAACTCAAACACCTTTAATCTCAGCTATTAGGTTCAATTCCAAAATATAAGGCAAGACAGATGCCAAGATAACTACTGGCCCCCTTCCTGAAAACCAATCCTAGAAGAATTACTTCACAGGAGGCTGACGGGTCCCAGAATCGAACATAAAATTCTGAAAAAACAACTGATCTGACAGATAGATGGTGATGGGGTCCTGGTGTGTGGGAGGTCCAAGGCAGCCCACAGGTAAACAGGGTCAGGTGAGAGTTTTCTAGCTGAGCCCTGACTTCCACTGTCCTGGCCAACCATTGCTCACCCTTGCAAGTGCACGTCTAGGACCCTTTACTTTTCTCTAAGTGCATAGACAAGAAAATTTTAATAAAAGACTTCCCCCTTTAAAACCTCCAGGCCAAGAGGGATTTTTTTTTTTTTATGGGCGGGCTTTTACCTACCTTCAAAGTAGAAAAGAAGATAATTCCAATCACATAAAAGTTGATCCATAAAATAAAATTTAAAAAAGAGAAAAACTGACCAACCCTTTTTTCTGAGGCTGGGATCACCTCAATTTCAAAACTGAGCAAGAATACAAAGCCCATTTCAATTATGTATGAAGAAGTGGGAATCTATATTTATCTTACCTTATAACAGACAAACATGTAAACTGACGGTACCTCTGCTATGCCCACAGCCAATCAGGGTGAGTATGCAAGTTAGAAAGCAAAAGATGGCGGCCACCCAACTACTCCAGGCGTAGAGTGGCCAGGCGGGGCAAGATGCCTGCTATGGGGGTGGGGGGGGGGAAGAGAAGGGGGAGGCCTACTCTGGCCAAAGCGAAGATGAAGACTGCAGACTCTGGAGTCTGCAGCAAGGACGAAGGCAGCAGACTTTGGCCTGAGTCTGCAGCAATGACAAAGAAGGCAGACTCTGGCCATAGCCGAGGCCTAGGTCCTGGGTACCGGAGGAAAACTGGTGCTGGAAGCCAAGGGAAGGAAGGACTATTGCACAAATTTCTTCCTGCAACAGGCCTCTAGTATATATAAAAGGTTAATATGCAAAGTGTCCCCTCAAGAGTTCAATGGCTCACTATGACATGCGCTGACCACCAGGGGGGGGTGGGGGGGGGTACGGAATGAAGGAAGGTCCCGGCTGGCAGCTGGAGAGTCCCAATTGGCCCTGATCACTGGGGAAGCCTAGAGACCCTACCCTATGAATGAATTTTGTGCACCTGGCCTCTAGTCCTAAATAAAACGTTAGCTAACAGTGTCAACTAATTCTTTTTCCCTCCCTTCGCTCCTTCCTCCTTCTCTTTCTCTCCCTCCCCTTCCCCTTCTCCACGATCAGGAAGATTTATCACAGGAATGCAAGAATAAGTTAAGATCAGAAAATCCATCCTTACAATTCCTCACACTAATGGACAAAGGGCCTTCACACAAGAATGGGTAGAGAGCATTAAGGACAATTCACAGAAGGGAAAGGGAAAACTCAAGCTGGCTAAGAAGTACAGATATGAGTAACAGATTAACGCAAATAAGAACAAGAAAACACCCCTTTTACGTTTATCAGATTTTTAAAATAACAATAAATCCAATAATATTCAATATTTTAAAGGATTGGGGGGGGGGACCTGCACATATAATTTGTGGGTATAACTGGTGCTTCATTTTGGAGAGCAGTCTGGCAGTACTGAGGGGAATTATGTATGCGTACATCCGATGGCCCTGCAATCCACTCTTCTGTAAATCTCAGAGAGAGTCTCACACGGGTCCAGTAAGGGACTTGTTTGGGGAAGTTAGTAACATTAGTTGTTTGGGAAATCAAGGAGTTGGAGCAATCTACCTAGGGAAATGGATTTTTTTAAAAAGTGGTGGATACATACAATGGAATACCACATAGCAGATGGAAGTAAATTTTATAAATAGCATCATGGGTAGTTTGTCAAAATACAAGGTTGGGCAGAAAAAAATCTTAGACATGGAACAAGATGTAAATTCTAATACATTATATAAATTAAAAATAAGCTACATCTGCCCTGGCCAGGTGGCTCAGTTGGTTGAAGAATTGTCCCAAAAACCAAAGGGTTGCAGGTTCAATTCCCAGTCAGGGCACATACTTAGGTTGAGAGTTTAATCCCTAGTCAGAGTGTGTTTGGGAGGCAGCCCAGCGATATTTCTTTTTTCACATCAATGTTTCTCTTTCTCTCTCCCCCTTCCTCTCTAAAATAAAAAATCCATGGGTGAGGATTTTTAAAAACTCTATTATTTACTTATATGTGCTATATAAAATACTTCTTTAAAGGCTACAAACACATCTGAGAATAGATATATTAAGTATATATTAAGTATATATTAAGTGTGTAAGTGTCTGTGAAGGATAAGATAGGGAAATATGAGTGAAGAAAGAAGATGAAGAGTATGAAAGAAAAAATAAATAAGTACAACAGAAGAAGAGCCTTCTACCCACTGATCATCACAGAGAGCCTCTGAAATGGTTCACAAGGACCCCTGTCTCCCCGTATCCGTACCCGTGTGAAATCACCTCCCCTGGAATGGGAGCTTATAAAAAACGGAACATGCAAAAATAACGGAACGTCATTTCTGAGATTAGACTGTGACTTCCATTTTGCTCTCTTGCTGGACCACTCTAAGGGAAGCCTTGCAGAGAGCTGCCCCGTGCTGAGGCTCTAGGAGGCAAAGAACTGGGGAGGCCCCAGGCCGTCAGCCAGTGAGGCACTGAGGCCTCACTCCAGTGGCCCCGAGGAACGGAATCCCGCCAAGTACTACACACAGGAACCTGGGAACGACCCTCCCCATTGAGCCTTGAGATGACTACAGCCCAGACACCTGGATTACGGCTCATGAAAGACTCTATCAGAGGTACCCAGCTAAGACAGGCCCAGAGCCTGACCAAGGAAACCATGAGTAATAAATGTTTGTTTTAAATCACTACATTTAGGGTAATTTGCTATACAAGCTATGAAATGAGGTCTATAAGTAACTCAAGATTGGGCATCTGAGATCCGAAAGAAAAAGAAAAAAAAATCCCATGACCTAAATAACAACTCTCTGGAGTCACGTGGGTAATATTCTATCTTAATAAAAGCTCCATGCAGTGATCACGGCTTTCTGTTACCTCTGCTTGGCACAGAGCAGATAATTAATCTTTAAATGAATGAACAGTGCCAAGTTCTTGTCTTAACCATTAAAATGTCCTACCTTTATCCAGCTCTTTACCCTCAAATCAGCCCTGTCAGAGCTGTGACTGCCTCTGCCCTGAAACTACATGCCCTACAGTGACACCTGGTCTAGGCAACAGACAGAGGCCAGCTGAGGCCAGCTGCGCAGATCTGGATAAGCTTGTGTATCAGGCTTCTCATGCTTTTCTCTGCTCCCTCCCTCTTTCCCTTAATAGACTTTCTCCTGATCTGTCTTCCCTTTCCCCATTTGAAATAGTAAAAATTTAAATTAAGTTGTTAACTTATATATGAGTAGTGCTTTTTTTCTTTTTTTTTTTTTTTTGGCCATGAGTCAATGGCCTAAAACACACAAATGCACTCCAGGACTTCTTTGAAGGTTCTCTGTGTTGTGAATATTTCCTTCTAGTCAGATAAAATTCCTCAGGAGCCAATGAATTGACTCTCACAAAAAAAATAAAATAAAAAAAATGAAAAGTCAATCCAAGGCCACATTAACAAATGACCTGAAAAATTCTTGGTTATCAAAGAAACAACGTGTTTACTGAAAACAATATCAAAATATCCTTAGTTGACTAAATGTTAGACAAAAATAATTCTCCCTGTTCTTTTAGTAGTCTCTAAACCAAAGACATTATTCTTCAAAATAAATGTCAGCACTGTAAATTTAAGATTCTCCAACTTTCAATAATATATCCTCAATGTTACTAAAATTACACTTAGGAGAACAGAAACTGGGTCTAAGGAGCACAATATCTGGTTGCTGGAAACCAGTCATTGCCTCACTAATAGAGAGATATGAACAGGAAAATCCAGAAGGCTGGTTAACCTTAATCGCTCTGAAAGGTCAGAGCTAGTCACTCATTGTTTAGTTGAAATATTGGTTGAAGCATCTTCCACTTGTTAGTCTTAAGTAAATTCTTGATGACTGACCATTATTGGAATTTCCTGGCTTAAAGGATATGGGTGTATCACATAGTTTTAATAAAAGGGGATAGCAGGCCAGAGCTAGTGGTAGTCCTCCCCCTAGAGGTGGACTCCCGCCTGGCCCCCCAATATTCCCAAATAAATGCTTTTCTAGTCTCTCATTTGCATGCAGCCTTCTCCAGCACCCGAACCCTGAATTGGAACCCTGGACCACGAGGGACGTGAAAGGGGTTCCAACATCTGGTAATAAATGAATTAAAATATTTCAAGAAAAGCCTATAGACCAAAATTTAACCACCATGAACTGTAAACACTACCTACTGGTTCAATTAATAAAACACTTATAAAAATGAGACTGTCCAGCCCTAGTTGGTTTTGCTCAGCAGATAGAGTGTCAACCTGAGGACTGAAAGGTCCCAGGTTCAATTCCAGTCAAGGGCACATGCCTGGGTTGCAGGCTCGATCCCCAGTAGAGGGCGTGCAGGAGGCAGCTGATCAATGATTCTCATTGACGTTTCTGACTTTCTATCCCTCTCCTTTCCTCTCTGCAAAAAATCAATAAAAAATATATTTTAAAAAAAGATTCTCTCTCTTCACTGATGTTTCTATCTCTCTCCCTTCCTCTCTAAAATCAATAAAAAGAACATTTTTTTAAAAAATGAGATTGACCAAAAATTGAGGCTCTTGATTTACAGAGTTTATGAAAGAGAAAAACTGCCTTAAGTGGTGATGCCTGGTTTATCTCACAACAAACTTTTCCTTCACATAATTCTATCAGAACCAACCTTTTCCCTACATGACTGGAGTATTTATGATTCAGCTAAACTCATTTTTTATATTAAGTATGATGTTCCATAAAATTTTAATTCAAGTAATAGAGTAAAACTTTTAAAAATTAAACACTCACTGCAAAATTTCTGGCAAACTTAATTCTGATGTGGTGTAGTGTCTCCACAAAGAGACTTAAAGTGTCTTTTTCTCCTCTAGGATTAGGGAAAAGAAGTGATCAAAGACACTGAAAAACGGGTAATAGATCAAAATATTTGAATTCTAAGATTTCTCTTCTCTTCCAAAACAACGAACTCAGGCCCTTTCCTATTTCACATCTAAAAAGGATACCTTAATAATAAAGATCAGAGCAGAAATAAATGACACTGACACTATAAAAAATGTAAAAGATCAATAAAAAGGATACCTTATTCACTTAATTTTTAAAGGAATCTTAGACAGAGCTCCACTTATACTGCAGTTTTTACCATAATGTGCATAGGTCATTCAAGAAATATTTACAGAGCACCTACTGAATTGAAAGGAATTTAACTGAAGACAAAAATAAGACGAAATGAGACCCTGAAATCCTTGTAATTTAGTGAAAAATCAGTATCAATTTTTAAAATATCTGCAAAACTGATGTCCTAAAATAAAAACAGATAAAGTTCAATCATGTATTTTCCTAAGGCATTTCAGTGAACCAAATGTGTATTAACTTTAAATGTGACAATACAATATTAAGCAGTTTTCAGTATGTTCATGTCTAGAATATGAAAGCAACCATAATGCCAATTGACATTCAGTCACTGATGATTACGAATAACAATAAATGAGTGACCCATGACCAATTACAGCATGACATCCATTTTTCTTACTCTTATAATCATCATATGATAAATACCCAAGAAGCACAAGAAAGTTCTTTGAAAATAAAAAAAGCACTGAAGCCCTAACTGGTTTGGCTCAGTAGCTAGAGCTGGCCTGCAGACTGAAAGGTCCCAGGTTCAATTCCTGTCAAGGGCATGTAACTTGGTTGCAGGCACATCCCCAGTGGGGAGTGTGCAGGAGGCAGCTGATGGATGTTTCTCTCTCATTTATGTTTCTAACTCTCTATCCCTCTCCCTTCCTCTCTGTAAAAATAAATAAATAAATAAAGATTTAAAAAGCACTGAAAAACAACCTGCTCAGAAAAGAATACCTATATTAGATACGTATTTAGTAAACTTTCTTTACATTTACTTTGAATAATGCAAAAATAAATCAGTGAACATAATTTAAATGTAATTTAAAAACCATATCATATCAATAAGCACTACCAGCATAATCTATTTAGCATATTATCAACACTGACCATTTTGATATGATACACTACATTTGTTTGTTTGTCTGTTAATCCTGCCCTGAGGATTTTTTTCCATTGATTTTTTTCAAAGAGAGTAGAAGTGAGGGAGAGAAGGAAGGAAAGAAGAACTTCTTTTAGAAGAGAGACACATCCAGTGGTTGCCTCCTGCAGAAGCCCTAACTGGGTCTGAGAATTCAAATGATACACTATCTTTTTAACCAGTTAAGTAGCTAAGAAAAAAAAAAAAAAAGGAAAAAGCAAACATTGCTGTACACAAAAATTCAACAGTTAACATAGTAAATTCTACAAGATTCTCTAATCCTGGGTGCTCGTCAGAATTGTGGTACCGGGTTCAAAATGAGATGCAGACTACGTAGTAGGTCTAGTGGTGAATCTGTAAAAGGTAAACGCCCTGGCCGGTTTGGCTGGTGGATGGAGCCTCGGCCTGAGGACTCAAGGGTCCAGGGTTCGGTTCCACTCAGGGGCATGTGCCTTGGCTGCCAGCGTATACCCAGTGGGGGGCGTGCAGGAGGCAGCTGATTGATGTTTCTCTCTCTCTGCCCCCCCTTCCCTTAGGGAGTGTGCAGGAGGCAGCTGATTGATGTTTCTCTCTCTCTGCCCCCCCTTCCCTTAGGGAGTGTGCAGGAGGCAGCTGATTGATGTTTCTCTCTCTCTGCCCCCCCCCCCTTCCCTTAGGGAGTGTGCAGGAGGCAGCTGATTGATGTTTCTCTCTCTCTGCCCCCCCCCCCTTCCCTTAGGGAGTGTGCAGGAGGCAGCTGATTGATGTTTCTCTCTCTCTGCCCCCACTTCCCTTAGGGAGTGTGCAGGAGACAGCTGATTGATGTTTCTCTCTCATCCATGTTTCTCTCTATCCCTCTCCCTTCCTTTCTGTAAAAAAATCAATAATAAAATATATTTTTTTTAAAAAAAGAAAAACAAAAGTCAAATGCTTCTTGAATAACCAATACCATAAAGGAACCTGATGTAGCTTTTCATAGCCTAGGAATTGCTGGAAAGTTGATGGGCACCGCCTTCTGTTCAAAGCCATAGAGGGGGCCCCAAGTTTCCAGTACTAACACAAACAGTCGCCGCTATTTCTGGGCGAGAACCCTCTGGTTACAAAGGAAGCAGGGCCGCGCTGACACCCGTGGGCGTGCACGAGCTCTGCCGGAATCTCGCCCGCCACCCCGGGGTTCCGGCATTGTTACTGTGCGGCCGGGATCCACGGCGCATTCCAAAACGCTTAGGAATGTTTTCGGCGGCGGCGGAAGGGCCGATTTCAAAGGGGAAGACATAAGCCAGTCTTCCCAGAGAGAAGGATGCAAGGCTGTGCTGCTGGGATTCGGTCACCGGCAGAAAACCGGCCCCTCGCAGCTCAGAGAAAACACCGCAGATCAAACCGGGGCTGGAGAGCACCCCCGCGAGGCGCTCCCAGACCCGCGCCGATCGCTCGCTCTCTCACTCCGCCGTCGCGCCCGAGGCGAGAAGAACCGAATGTTCCGAGGGGTAACATTTTTAACAGATACCAACTCGAAACAAAAAGGGATCTGACCTTCCCCGGCTCCGGGGTAAAGCAAGTCAGAAGTCACCGTCTCAACGATGTCACCGTCTCAACGATGTCACCCCGACCTCCTCGAGGTTTTTCTGGGACGAGGGTTTCGGGGACGGGAGCGTGGACGGACCCGGGAGAGGATCCGTCAACAGGAGACTAAACACACGTTCTCCTGGCCCGAAACCCCTCTAGCGGCACAGGTCTGGAGAGGGGGTCCTCGGGGGCGTCCCCGAGTCCCTGCCGGACAGAGGTGCTCAGGCGAGGGGACCGGGGACCGGCCCCTAAGCCACGGGTGTCAACGACAACAGCAAGGACCTCAGACCTCCGTGCAGACAAGGGCTGGCTCTCGGCAGGACGCGCAGCCGCCTCGCACCCAGGCCCCCGAAGTCCCCCCCTGACTCTGCCACGGGGATCGGGGGAAGGAGGGTCCCCACGGCACCAGGCGAGCCAACACTCACCTGTGGAGGCCGAGGCTCCTCGGAAACCGCCCACCGACAGGTGGAGGGACAGGGCGGAGCGGGGCTCCGGGCGCGGAAGGAGGGCCCTGCCCAGCCCCAAACACCCCGATCGGTGCTCACCGTCCCAGCGACGCAGGGTCCAACCGTCGCCAGCCCCCGGCGGAGCTTCAGCTCACCGAGAATTTGAAGGCAGACTCGCCAGGGTCACTTCCGGTGCCGGAGGGCGGCCTCGGCGACTTGGGCGCACGCGGGGCGACGCCCCGGGAGCGAGGACGCCGGGCGGCGTGCGCGCGCCGGGCGCGGAATGGGCGTGGCCGACGGAGGGGGTGCGGGGGCGGGCTGCGCCTGCGCAGTCCTCGTCGCCTCCTCCCGGCGGGGCTGGGATGACAGTTGGGATGGTAATGGCTTAAGCAAGTACCACGTCGCGTACTTTTTCTGAAGTATTTGCTCATTTTCCCTCCTATTTGATTTTCATCATATTCCTCAGAAAATAAGAAATCAAAGTGTCTTTTTATTCGGGTGAGTGTCAAAGGTCATACAATTCGTTTATGACAAATTCTGTTTTAGGACCAAATACTCAGAATTGGCTGGGGCGCTTGTCACGACATATCATGGATAAAATAGGGAGTGGGTAAGCAAATATCCAGACACGCTGCTTGGTGCAATTTTATTCTCGTGATTTTTTTTTGGTCAACGTTTTTAAATTATGGTATTTCACGATTTACAGATACGCACTGGGCAGAGCTGTGCTTTCTCCAATTTGTCTCCTGTTAACGATGGGTTTTCCTTTAGGAGTGCATGGAAATTAAAAGTCTAATTTTAGCCCTAACCGGTTTGGCTCAGTGGAAGAGCCGCGGACTGAAGGGTCCCAGGTTCGATTCCCGTCAAGGGCATGTACCTTGGTTGCGGGCACATCACCAGTAGGGGATGTGCCAGAGGCAGCTGATGGATGTTTCTAACACTTTATCCTTCTCCCTTCCTCTTTGTACAAAAATCAATAAAAATATATTTTTTGAAAAGTCTAATTTTAAAGCATCCCAGTAATTTAACAGACTTAAAGGCGGCGATTCAGTCTGCCAATATTTACTGAGCAATTACTATGTGCCAGTCACTGTTGTAGGAACGGGTATATAGTAGTCAACAAAATGCTGTATTTTGTTTTAAGTCTTATAAAAATTATCAACTAAGTAGAAAATAATAGTTTTGCTATGGTGGATATGACCTCTATTGTAATGGAGCACAATACACTATAATTAATATGTCTTTTTGAAATAAAAAACATTTCACGGAGGTACAAATGAGGGTATCAATGAAATTAGTAAACAATGGGGATGAAGGCAAGGAATTAGAGAAAAATGTACAAAATAGCTGGATTTCATGACTAATTACATGGGAGATAGTCAAAGTACAAAATGACCTCCTTAAATTGATTTTCGAATTAAACACTAATACATATTATGCACTCAATTAGTTTCAGCAGCGGTAACAAATGGGTAGTGTTGTTTTGTTTTTTTTTCTGCGGTTGAGATTAGGCTGGACAGACAGCTCTGATTCACACAGTCTTGCAGGTAACCGGGTTCTATTCATTTTGTTGATCTACCACCACTAGGGTGTTTTCCTAGTGTTTATGGTCAACATTAAGTCCCAACTCTGTTCTTGTTCCCTCCTGTGGGAAGAGGGAAAGGACAAGTGGAGGGCAAGCAATATCAACTTTAAGTGTACAAAACAGAATTTGCACACATCATGTCTGTTCATATCCCAATGGCGAAAACCTAGTACTGTGGCCACACCTAAGTACAAGGGAATATGAGAAACATGGGGTCTAGTGGGGCGGTCAGAACCTGGGACAAGGGTGAAGGGCTCTTAGTGAAAGGAGGAAGGAGAGCATGGATGCGGGGGAAACAGAGCAGCCTTGTCATCAGTCAACCTCTCTAGGAGGGTAAGTACTCAGGAGAACCCCCTTTCCACCAAATTTAACTCCTCTCCAGGGAAAACAACTCAAAGTCCCAAGGAGATTCTGAATCTAGCAAATCGTTTAGGATCTCTAGGAGACTCTAAGGAAGGAAGGAAAGACTGAATACCAGGGAGGACAATTACTATGTTTCAATTACAAACTTAACATCCTTCCTCTATCCTTCCCACACATAAGCAGATACTGTATTTTCCATAGTATAAGACGACTGGAACTGATGATGATGGAAGATAACAAACAACAGAGAGAGAGCAAGTGCTGGGCAAGTGCCTGGCGAGTTAGCAATGCCCATCATAACTGCAAGCTACGGTATTTTTACACCGGGTGTATGAGACGACCACCACCCCCCCCGGCCTTTTGAGATTTTCCTGGGTTAAACAGTCGTCTTATACACCAGAAAGTACAGCATGTTGTTTTGCTTTGGTATAATAAAGTATAGTCACAACTTTAAGCATGCCAAACTTTGGTACCCACGGTAGTAAAATGAGTCATAAAAATAATGCAGTTTGCATCAGCTATACAATGCTCATGGAGACCAAATACAATTTTACAAGGGGATGCAAACAAGGGGATAAAAGAATGATGGTAATGCTTAAAGAAATACCCTAAATATGTTCCTCTATGTAAAGTTAACTTAAAATATAACATATATTTTCTCGTAGGCAAGTCATATAATAAAGGATTATTAAAACAGATTAGGCCCTGGCTGGGAGGCTCAGTTGGTTGGAGCATCATCCCATACACTGAAACGTGGAGAGTTCGATTCCCAGTTAGAATACATGCCTAGTTTTCAGATTCAGTCCCCTGTGGGGGAATGTAGGGGAGGCAACTGATGTCTCTCAAATCAATACAAAACAAAACAAAACAACACATTAGCCAACAACTTCACATTTTAAAAACTGGACTCAAATGATAACTAAATGCAGAGGTTAATAATTAAAAGGTTTAAATCTATGACCTAAAGTAAGCCTTTAACATGGAATACTGTATTTATGAAGGCATTTTACTGGCTCATACTAACTCTGTTCAGTTTGCCTTAACCTAACTAGATATTATTAGTTTTATATATTTCTTTAATTCCAAAGCATCGAATTTCTAATGATAAATTTCCTGAATAAAATGATTAAAATAAACTTTTGAAAAAAAAATAACAACATACTTAAAGTGGCTTAAAAGTTAGCTTTCCACACATAATTGAAAGATTTCAATTTTGTTTTTGTTTTTTATTATCCCAGCAATTGTTACACTAGATAAAATGATTGGGGAAATACAAATAGATTCATTAAAAACACAGACTGATTATTCATATCTACTACATTCAAAAGTATGCAAAACAATTTATATTGCAAAGCTGTAATTCCTTTTCCTAACAAAGCTTTATTTTATAAAATTGTAGTGTTGTACTGATTCAATTTTAATACAAAATACTTATATACACAATACAATATAAAAGTAAACTGTGGTACAGTGCCTTCCACGAAGGGATATATTAAGGCGCTTTACAAATATACTAATAGGTTGACCCACATTACTTTTAGATTAAAACAAATAGGCTATTGTTTCACTTTAAATACCAAATGGATTTTTATTTTTGTTTATTAAAGAAATTGTCTAAAAGTACCTTAGGTAACAGCAGCAGCAATATCTAAAAATCCTCCCATTGTATTTTCTAATTTCTAACATATTATTAAGTCAGAATAAAACATTTCCACTCACAGTTTTGCACTTTGCAACAGCAGAAGGTAATCACTTTTTTAAAAAGTCAATCTCAAAGTGACTTCTTAGTCATACATTCTATAGTTTCTACTACAAATAAGGTAGAAGAGATACAGCAATAGGGCCTGCCTTAGGATGTCACTGAACAATACATAACAGTATCTACAATTACATAATTATAGGACACTTTATAAATACTATTGATATGCATAAAAGTGTAAGTATCACAATAACAGGAAGATTTTAACGAGTGGGGAAAATTTTTAAAAAGAAAACATGTATAACCAATGTTTTCACTCCATTTCAGTTGAAAGCATATAGAATTTTGATGTTGTTCTCATTCTTTTTGGTCAGGAAGCACCAGATTCTATACTGGAAGAACTGGATATAGTTTGGGAATAAGATAGCAAATCAATGTATCCAAACCATTAAAACTACAGATACTAATGGCTTGTCTATGGCTTCAGATAAACACAAAAAGTTTATTCTGTTAGGAAATTTCAAAAGAATATAAACTTTGTAGTGTCTGTTGCATTTGAGAAATAAGGGCAAACAGCTTTTGTGGGGAGAGGGGGAGCTAGCACCTTAGTTTTCCTCTTACATTTAACCGAGTTGGTTTTGTGCTGTATTACACCATAATAACACAACTAAATGGAAACTAAATGTGACTGAGAAAGCCCCCGAGCGAAGAGGGAGGTCTTAACATTTTGAGCACTGAGCTAAAAATTCTTGGACTATTTTGTTTTTATAGAATTAAATGTTGCATGAAATGCAGACCACCACCTCATAGTGCACTTTCTTACAATTGTCTGATTAGAAGTCCTTTGCAAATATTTCTACGTCAAGTCTGTAAAGCCAACCATGTCAGTGTCCTTAAAAGGGTGTGTTTAAAATGTCTCAGCTGTACCAGGCATGCATAGGGCTATCTTATCACATGGTATAGACCTTTTCCATCACAAAGTATCAGTGTTTGTGCAAGATGTGCTAATCTCAACACTGACCAGTAAATTTAAAGCAAAGTTCTTAGTTTAATATATCAGTGCTCTTATAGGACAGAGGTCTTTAAGCAAGAGTTTATATGTTTCAATACGTCCAGAGCCCCTGAAACTGCACACATGTTATGCATTGTGTGTCGATGTCCATTATTCTGGGAAAAGAGTCCACAGCTTTCATCACTTTTGTGAAAGATCAGAATGATCCCCACAGAACCATCCATCACAAGCGTGTTGTGCAGTGGTTTACAAGCTGAGCTCCGAGAGAGCTACCTACACAAAGATGAGAACTGTGAGCCAATAAATCTTTGCCCTCTCCAGTTCACCTGGAATAGCTTTGACTCGATTTTACTTACATATATGATTTCCATTAGCTTTCATATAAAAAAAGCTGAAAAGTCTGAAAATCACTAAAATTATGCCTCTTACCACAATTATCGTTTTGATAAAATTCCTTATCAGTGGAGCTTAAGAAAAATAAAATATAAGTTTTACGAATATAAGAACAGAACCCCTTTCCCCATCCTAAAAGATAAGTTAAATATATTTTGGTATGAGAGCACGTGTCTCCTTGTAGCCTAAGCCTATATAATAGGAATGTTGAAAAACATATTATTTAACCTTAAAATCGGTTAGGAGGACTTGAATTTCTACTAGAACCACTATGTAACGTTCTCTAATTACTAATGGTCCCTAAATTAAGAGTTAATAATTTTTTCATCAATCAATAGCCTATAGGGAAAATATTGCCAAATAGCCAGCTTTTCCTTTGCCAATAAACAATCCACGTATGCAGCACTGTTCTGAAAGAGGAAACATGCAACATTAGTGATGACATAATCGAAACTGTCACAATATAGAAAAAGTACAGTTGTAGAGAGCATCCGTAATGTCTCATCAGTTTCATATGAAACTGAAAGTCTCTGCTTAGGATGGTGGAAATTACTTTAAAGTTTCAAAGCAAAAATATGGAAAATCTTAGCTTTCTTATCAGACATTTTGATTCCCGGCAGCTTTGTTCCCCTTTAAAACTAGCACAAACAGCAAAGTTGGATTTTTTAAATAAATAGATGCAAATAGACATGTAGTGAATAAGATGAAAAGAACAGCACTCATACCTGATGTAAATGTATATCCACAAATAGTCAGGCTTCTTTCCTAGCAACATATTGATGTCTTTTCCAAGATAGCAATGGACAGACTGCAGAATATGCTCCTGTTAGTGGTTTTCATTTCAATAGCAAACTAATTTCTGAATATAAAAGAAGACCAAAAAGTCTTCTAAGAGTAGTAATCTAAGATGTACAGGAATCTCCAAAACAAGAATAAAATAAAATAAAAATTCAAGGACTGGTATTCTGTGAAATAACCTTCTGACTGTAATCATGCATTACATCAACCCAAATAATAAAGATTTCATATAAGGCAAAAAACAAACAAACCAAAAAACCCTCCTGGAAGCAGCATTAAAATTACCAATATGCAAAGAAAGACGGTAGTGCTTTGTTTCCTTTAATGACAGTAATTCTTGAGAAACAAATGCTAAATATTCCACAGTGGGAAGTAAATGAAGTTGTTCTATCTTTCCCTCTGATGAGCATCCTATTTCAACCCTGTCACCCTGTATTTCTTAGTTCCAAGACATGAATTATATAAATTCTCATTAGCCCAGGAACACTCACCACCGTGATGGCTTCATTTCGATGGCTCATTTTCTACCAAAAACAAGGTTATGGGAGTGGGGGAGGGGAGACTTTGTAAATGTGGGGTATATTTCATATTTGGTTAAAGCAGAATAAAACTGTCTTTCAAAAAATTTTCAAAAACCCTTGTCTTTTAAAATGATTTAGCATATGTACAAATAGATACCAGGCTTCTTCTTTTAAACAAAGCACACTATTTTTATTATTTTCAGTACTTTAAGTACCAAGAACTGACTGTAATATTCAGTTCATAATTTACTTTACAACAATTTTTTTCTAAATTACTGATTATAAAGGCTGGAATAAATTAACATTTTAAAAGGATTTTCCATAATTTAGGAACATAAAATATTGTGCAGAGCACACACACACACACACAGCTCTGTCACATTTGCATAATTTTATACTCAGAGCCTCAAAACTCCCTGCATTTCAGGCCTTTTTGCAAATCCTCATTACAGTTATTTCCTAGTGTGTTAAACATACACTAGATCACGATTTTTGATCTCTGAGCCTGTGTGCTGATCATCTTCATCTGACTGTTGCCCTGAGCCTTGCGAATTAATATATTCATATTCAATCGGCTTTGGATAATTATATGGGTAGCCATTGTCATCGAAAAACCTCCTAAAGGTAAATTCATAGAAAGCATGTTCAGGGTGCTTTCCATTTTTATACCATCCGTTGAGAGTGTCATTCACATTTTCTTCCTCTTTATCGTCACTCCATAATTTGTCAGGATCAACAGGATCAAAATTTGATGTATCTGTTGGGTGTGTGATTTTAGGAATATATGAAGCAGGTTGTTGTCTCAGGTCACTGGAGAAATCAATTGTTTTAAAAAACGGATGCGCTTTTATTTCATCAGCACCATTCTTGCCTAGGCGATCATCCGGCCCTCGGCAAAGTTTGATTATGAGATCAGAGGCTTCAGGACTCAATTTAGCTTGAGGAGGAATGTGAAGAGATGTTTGCCAGTTGATAACCTTTAAAGAAGATTTTTAAAAATTAGAAGGGAAAAGATAAATAAGAAGTCCAAAATTTTCTCAAAAATTTATACCAAAAGTCTTACCAAACGATTTGTAAAAATTTGTTTGAAGTATATTTTTATTGATTTCAGAGAAATAGGTAGAAAACATCAATGATGAGGGAGAATCCTCAGGGGTCAAGCCTGTAACCAGGGCATGTGCCCTGACTGGGAATTGAACCCAGGACCCTTCAACCTGCAGGCCAATGCTCTATCCACTGGGCAAAACTGGCCAGGGCCTATTTGTAAAATTTTACAATAAATTGCATGGTATTTAACCTTCTTTACCTTTAATAATGAATCATTGGTGAGAAATAACCTTTCCTCTCATCCTCTCCTTTTCAGGCAACTTCATATTAGAAGACTCACGGTAAGTTTTAGCACTACTTGTAGAAATGACTTTCTATTGTGCCTCCTCTGTTCTGTATATTTACTTGTATCATAATATCTCTAATACTCTGTGGTACCTATTTATGCCTGTGCTCTTCTACTACAGTATAAAATTCTATAAGGCTATATAGAGCATAGCCTTTGTATTTGTATTTGTCTTTGTATTTCCTAGTGCTTGGCAAATTGCCTGACACATAATACATGTTCAGTAAATACTTATTATGGTTTTGAAGAAACAAGAATGAGGAAGGAAGGATGGAGAGAAGTGTGAGGAGAAAGGAAGGGAAGAAAGGAAAATAAATATCTGCTAAATAAATGAGCCCCTTCTTCCTTACTTACATAGGACTTTATCAACTAGTGAAGAAGGAAGAAAAATACATAACTTCTTCTAGTGTCTGTTAATCTTAAAGTTTTCTCCTAAGTTAGAAAAAGGAGATGCCTCAAGTAATAAAATGTCTTCAAATTTTTTTGAAAAAAAAAAAGCATGGTGCAGTAGTAGTTACTATGTCTGGTTCCATAATCTACTTCAAATAGGGAAATTAATATATACAAGCAGCTGGACAAGTTCTTCACTTTAAAGATATAATCAGGATTATTTAGTTGAAGGTAAAAAAAAAAAAAGATTCGATTCATTCAAAGATTGGTCAATAGAAATTAATGTAAACTGAAGCACAGAAAGAAAAAATGGAATAAAAAATAATAAAGTAAGACACATGTAAGATAGTATCAAATGTCTACTTTCTGTATGAATATTAAACTAAGTAGAGTCCCAGAAAGAGAGAGGAAAGCAGAAGAAATCTTCAGAGTAATAACAGGGAATTTTCCAAACTTGATGAAGGTCACACAAGTACATAATGGTGAAATTGCGGAAAACCAGTGACAGAGAAAAAATCCTAAAAGCAGCCAGAGAGAAAGGTTCCAGTTTCGAATAAAATGTAATAGTAAACTGTACCCTGTCTTTCCTACTGAATTCGGCTATACAACCCGTGCAGAATGCAGAGAGCAGCTACTTAGGTCCCTGTAAAAAGTAACAGGCAGACTGAGGAAGATGATAAGAATTTGAGGTACCAATGATATGATGGTGAGTTTACCATTTTTTTACTAGAATCCCCTGGTCTAGACTCAATATCCCTAATCCTGAAGATGTCTAATAGAGTGAGCTCTAGGAAAAGTCCTTCTAGTTCAGGCCCAGGGATGGGGTAAGGGGTTTCCTGACCATAACAGAGGTACAATAAGAGTCACATGAATCTCTGAGAGAAGGGACCCTTCCTCTTCAGTTGGAAACTAAAGCATGTGGTTGCAAGAAGACAGATCGAATCCCTGGAGCTTTTTCTCTCTTGTGTGCTCTTGCTACCCTATCATGAGATGTGTGTGGCAGAGTAGGATAAATAATCTCACTTTCTAGTCAAGGAACTGAAAAAGGAAACCCGAAGGAAATTAAGAGGAGAAGATAATAAAGTTATTTACAAACAGCTGGGCTCACCTCCCTGTCTGTACCTGTATGGATCTAATCCTAAAGAACACATCAAGTCTGAGAACTGAACTAAGTAGAAGACCACAGCTGCTTTGACACTGGACTCACAAGTCACAGAAGGGTGGTTAGAACTTGTGGACTGAATCCAACCAAGTTTAATGCCAAAACAATATCAATATTCTCCATAACGTTTAAATAAAACCCTGAGCCTCATAACATAAAATGTCCTGGATATAATCCAAAGTCACTTGGAATACAAGAACCATGAAAGTGTCAACCCAAATAGTAAAAGAAAATCAAGTGTTGAGATGACATAGATTTTAGAATTACCTAACAAACACTTTAAAGTAAGCATTATTAAGATGTTCTAAGTAAGGCCCTAGCTGATTTGGCTCAGTGGGTAGAGTGTCAGCCTGCAGACGGAAGGGTCCCAGGTTTGATTCGGGCCAAGGACACATGCCCGGGCTCGATCCCCAGGAGGGAGCGTGCAGGAGGTAGCCAATCAATGATTCTCTTGTCATTGATGTTTCTATCTCTCTCTCCCTCTCCCTTCCTCTCTGAAGTCAATAAAGAAATATATTTTTAAAAATTGTTTAAAAATAAAATAAAATGTTCTAAGTAAGGCCCTAACCAATTTAGCTCAATGGATAGAGCATAGGCCTGTGGACTCAAGGGTCCCAGGTTTGTTTCCGATCAAGGGCATGTACCTTGGTTGCGGGTACATATCCAGTAGGGAGTATGTAGGAGGCAGCTGTGATGTTTCTCTCTCATCGATGTTTTTTTTTTTGTTTTGTTTTGTTTTTCACAGAGGAAAGGAGAGGGACAGAGAGCTAGAAACATCGATGAGAGAGAAACATAGATCAGCTGCCTCTTGCACACCCCCTACTGGGGATGTGCCCACAGCCAAGGTACATGCCCTAGACCAGAATCGAACCCGGGACCTTTAGTACACAAGCCGACGCTCTATCCATTGAGCCAAACCCGGTTCCGGCAATCTCTCATCGATGTTTCTAACTCTCTATCCTTCTTCCTTCCTCTCTGTAAAGTATCAATAAAACATATTTAAAATGTTCTAAATAAGGATGAATACTCTTAGAATGAAAAGAAGACAAAGTCTCAGCAAAGAAATTGAAGATATGAAGAGGTACTAAATATACATTTTAGAACTGAAGAATGCTATAACCAAAATAAAAAACTCAATGGCTGGGCTCAATCAAATGGAGATGTCAGAGGAAAGTGAACTTAAAGACAGATTGATAGAAAATATGCAACCTGAACAAAGAATAAAGAGTTTAAAAACAAAGCCCTCAGTAATCTGTGATGCTTTACCAAAGGTTTAACATTGGCGTCATTAGAATTCCAAGGGGAAAAAGAATGTGACATAGCAAAAATATCTTACGAAATTGTGCCCAAAAACTCCCCAAATTTGACAACAGATAAATTCAAAAAGCTCAGTAACACCAAACAGGGCAAACTTCAAGAAATGCATGCCCAGACATTCCATAATTACAGCACTGAAAGCAGCCAGTGAATTGATGCATTACTTAAGGGAACAATGATTTGAATTGAATGACTGTAGATTTCTCATCAGAAACTATGGAGAACAAAAAGAAATGGCTATTTTAAAGTGCTGTTAGAACTGAAACCCAGACTTCCATACCAATGCCTTTTTAAAAAAATTTTTACTGCTTCCAGAGAGGGAGAGGGAGAGAGACAGAAACAGCAATGATGAGAGTCATTGACTAGCTGCCACTTGCACACTTAGCCTGTGCCCTCTTGAAATCTGGGACCCCTTGAGGGATGTAGCAGAATGCCAAGCCACAGGCCAGGTGCCCCGCTTGTGCTCATCCTACTGTGCCTGCTGCAGCCTCTTGGTAGCCAACAGCAGAGCTGTGAGCTCAGCTTCCGGATGAGTGGCACCCCCCTGTGGGAGCACACTGACCACCAGGGGACAGCTCCTGTGTTGAGCCTCTGCTCCCTGGTGGTCAGTGTGTATCATAGCAACTGGTCGATGAGTTGTTCAGTACTAAGGGTCACTTAGGCTTTTATATAGAGAGACTAAAAGCCCGGTGCATGAAATTCGTGCATGGGAGGCGGGGGATGTCCCTCAGCCCAGCCTGCACCCTCTACAATCAGGGACCCCTCAAGGGATGTCCTACTGGGATCAGGCCTAAACGGGCAGTCAGACATCTTTCTCACAATCTATGACTGCTGGCTCCAAACTGCTCACCTGCCTGCCTCCCTGATTGCCCCTAACCACTTCTGCCTGCCAGCCTGATCACTCGCTAACTGCTACCCTGCCAGCCTAATTGATGTCTAACTGCTCCTCTGCCAGCCTGTTTGCCCCCAACTTCCCTCCTCTGCCAGCCTGGTCACCTTAACTGCCCTCCCCTGCAGGCTAGATAGTCCCAAACTGCCCTTACTTGCAGGCCTGCTTCCTCCCAACTGCCCTCCCCTGCTGGCCTGATGGCCCACAACTGCCCTTCCTTGCAGGCCTGGAACCTCCCAACGGCTCTCCCCTGCTGGCCATCTTGTGGTGGCTATTTTGTGTCTACATGGAGGCAGCCCTCTTGTGTGTTGGAGTGATGGTCAATCTGAAAATTACTCTTTTATTAGATAGGATAGAGGCCTGATGCATGGGTGGGAGCCAGCTGGTTTGCCCTGAAGGGTGTCCTGGATCAGAGTGGGGGTTCCCTTAGGGCATGGGGCAGCCTGGGCAAGGGGCCTGTGGTGGTTTGCAGGCCAGCCATGCCCCCCAGCGACCCAAGCAAAGGTCCTGGGATCTGGAATTAATTTATGTTCTACAATTGAAACTTTGTAGCCTGGAGCGGAGGCCTAGGTGCCAGGGATCTAATTCCAGAGTGAGATGCTCTATGTAAAGGACCGATAAACATCTGTAATTAATGTAAAGGACTTTGTGACAATTCTTCTGGTATAGATTTTATACCTTACCTTCATTTGTGTTTCTAACGGTGTTTGTGCCAAAAAAGGAGGCTGTCCCACCAACATTTCAAAAAGAATTACACCAACACTCCACCAATCACATAACTGTGTATAGCCTAAAATAAGATACCAAAATTAGTTATTTTTAAGCACTTTAATTAATCATAATAGTAAGCCACCAATTATACTATAAAATTAACAGTTTTTTTACAAACCTGAACTCTGAGCTATGTTCTAATCAAGTTTCAGCTGGAGATTGCTTATGAAACAAATATTTTACCTGTTCGTAACAACACTTCCGGAGCAATATAATTGGGAGTTCCAACCAAAGAATGTGCTAGACATCGCTGGTGCTGGCGTGCAGCTCTCCGTTCTAGCGGCTTCAGTCTATCTCCACATCGACAGTTAGAAGGGTCACCCCATTCATTACTGAAATCCATGCTATCTTGCCGTGAGTGGTCACCTATAAAGAAATAAAAGCATTAAGAACAAGAGTAAACCAAGAGTCTGTTTAATTTTTTGACATCATGGTTTATAGGTAAGAACACTCGTCCTTTATGACAAGCTAAGATACAATGTACATCAAATCACTGATGGTGTTTATTAAGAACTGCAGCTTGTGATCCGCAGTATCAATAGGACAAATGTTACACTAAGAAAAATTAGCCCACGATTCAGAAATGTAGTCAATGTTAAATGATGACAAAGTCAGAAGTAGGTAAGATTAAGAATCTATTATTCAGACTGCTCCCCATTACTACTATGGACAAAGTTCTAAACAAATTAGATCAGTGTTTCATTCATTCAACAAGTGACAATGATAAGAAAGACAGGGTTATTCTCTCAGGCAGCTTCTCTGAAGGGAAGAAACACAATGAACAAATACATATGTAAGAAACTGGGCTTCTGGTCAAGATGGCGGCATAGGTAAATGGTATTTGCCTCCCACAACCACATCAAAATTTATAACTAAAATACAGAATAGCCATCATTCAGAACCACCCGAAATCTACCTGAATGAAAGTCCTACAACGAGGGAATTAAAGAAGGAGCACATCAAGACGGATAGGAGGGCCCTAACTGGTTTGGCTCAGTGGACAGAGTGTCGGCCTGTGGACTCAAGGGTCCCAGGTTCGATTCCAGTCAAGGGCATGTACCTTGGTTGCGGGTGCATACCCAGTAGGGAGTGTGCAGGAGGCAGCTGATGGATGTTTCTCTCTCATCAATGTTTCTAACTCTCTATCCCTCTCCCTTC
Source organism: Antrozous pallidus (assembly GCA_027563665.1). Lineage (NCBI taxonomy): Eukaryota > Metazoa > Chordata > Mammalia > Chiroptera > Vespertilionidae > Antrozous > Antrozous pallidus. The sequence continues at coordinate 94,516,760 of CM050517.1, forward strand.
CTCTCTGTAAAAAAAATCAATAAAATATTATAAAAAAAAAAAGACTGGTAGGAGGGGCAGAGATGTGAGGAGGAATCTTGGGAATCCTGCTGGTCCCACATCCATGTGTGGCGGTTTAAACTGGGAGGGATAATAACTTGGCTTTAGAGGATTCCGAGGATCGTGGGGTCCCTGCCCCACACCAGGTCACCAGCCCAAGGTTCCAGTACCGGGAAGAGAAACTGCCACAACTTCTGGTTCTAAAATCCAGCAGTGATTGTGACCGAGTGACATGGAGACTGCAGAGTCCCAGGCAGTTCCTTTTACAGGACATAGCATGGGACTTACTCAGTCTCAGTCCCTCTGAGCTCCAACACTGGGGCAGCACCTGAAAAGAACGTGGGATATCAGGGAGGAACTAACTTGTGTCGAATCAGGTTAAGGGATGGAGGGGCAGTTTCTCCCAGACAGAAGTGTTGCTTTGCTCAGTCCTCCCTACCACAGAGATGACAGGCTGCGCCATATCTGAATCTCCATTACACTAACTTACACTTTTCGTCCCACCTGGTGATTCCCAGACCTCGCCCCTCACTATTTGCAAGCTCATCCAAGGCATTTCCAGTGGCTTTACCATCCAGCTGGCCTCTCTTGCCTCATGCTTTGGACTTCCCTGAAATCTCTCAAACAAACAGCAGCTGGTATTAACGTGCCCACTCTCTCTCAATAAATGGCCCCAGGCCCAGCACTAGCAGCAGCCTACAACTGGTTCTCAGCTTGGCATCTCCTGGGAACCTCCAAGCACAAAACAAGTAGCAGCCATCTGCAGGTTGCTTTGTAGCTCATGCTGGGTGTCCCCAGGCACAGGCACAGGCTGACTTTGCACCTCCTGGGAGGCCCCAGAGCCAGTGCACCCAATGGTCAACTTCAACCTTGCCACATTACAACCCTACCACATCCACAAGTAACACATTCAAGGGGAGGACTCAATGAGCACCAAAACTCAAATGAAGCAAGTCCTGCTCCACAGGATTGGCTCCCACACAGCAGCTCTTCCACTATAGTCACAGCTGGTCCCCACAGCTGACTGGCCTGGGATAAATCCCTCCCAGTGACACCAACATCAATCAAAGCTCAACTATAATAGGTCAGTGCACGTAGCTCACACAGGGGGCACATCTGGAGTGCCCAGCTCAGGTGACTGGGGAGGTTGAGACATACCAGATTTACCCAATACAGAGAAGCAACACAGGGAAGCAGCCAAAATGCAGAGACAAACAGGAGAATGAAACAACAGGAGAAATCTCCAGAAAAAGAACTGAATGAAATGGAAGCAATTAAACTACCAGATACAGAATTCAAAGCAATGGTTATAAAGATGCTCAAGGAACTTATGGAAACTTGAAAGAACTTAGTAAGAAATTCAAAGAAATTAGTGAGAACAGCAACAACATAAAAAAGGACCAGACAGAAATGACATGTACACTAACTGAAATAAAGAATAATTTTCAGGGGATCAATAGTAGAGGATGCCAAAATCAAATAAAGAGTTTTGTTTACAAGGAAGCAAAGAACACCCAATCAGAAGAGCAAAAAGAAAAAATCCCAAAATATGAAGATAGTGTAAGGACCCTCTGGGATAACTTCAAGTGTACCGACATTCACATCACGGAAGTATCAGGAGAGGGATCAAGAAATCAAAAACCCATTTTAAAAAGGAATGACAGAAAATTTCCCTTTCCTGGTGAAAGAAATAGACATACAAGTCCAGGAAACCAACTGTCAGCTGGTTTCTCAACAGAAACTTTGAAGGCCAGAAGAAAGTGGCAAGAAATATTCAAAGTAATGAAAAGCAAGGACCCACAACCAAGATTACTCTAGAAGGTCACAGGACTTTAGAACTGAAGGTCAGATAAAGACAAGGAAAAGCTAAAAGAGTTAATTACTACCAAGCCAATATTACATGATATGTTAAAGCGTCTTCTTTAAGAAGAAATGAAAGATCAAAAATAGGAAAAATGGCCCTAGCCAGTTTGGCTCACTAGATAGAGCATCATCCTGCGGACTGAAGGATTCAGGATTTGATTCCGGCCAAGGGCACATGCCTGGGTTGTGGGCTCAATCCCCAGTTGGGGGCATGCGGGAGGCAGCTGATCGGTGATTCTCCATCATCATTGATGTTTCTATCTCTCCTTATCCCTTCCTCTCTGGAATCAATAAAAATATATTTTTTTTAAAAAAATTATTAAAAAAAGAAAAAGAAAAATGGCAGTAAATGCTTATCAACAACTGAATCTAAAAATCAAAATAAATGAACAAGGAATCTAATGAACAAAATAAACAAGATAAGTAGAACCAGAGGCATGGAACATGGAACAGACTGATGAATCTCAGAGGGGAGGGGTAGAGGAGCCAGGAAGAGATTAACCAAAGAACTTATATGCACATAAGTTGGACACAGACAATAGAGTGGTGAAGGCCTGGGAAGAGGTGGGAACTGGGTGGAGGAAAGCAATGGGGTTGGAAAAAAGGGGACATCTGTAATACTCTCAACAATAAAGGTTTAAAAACAAATTCATTAGAAAACAAACAGTGATGCATCCCATGTTGAGAATCAACTGGGTGATGTGACAAATTGAAGTGACATACGTAAAAAACAAATGGGAATCAACCACTTAAAAACTAGGGCCAGGCACTCCATACAGATACAACAGTACCAGAGAAAGACCAGTGTGATCAGAAGAGAGGAGCATGATGGGAGATGGAGTGGGAACCAGTGCGCATGGATTTTGTGAGCAAAAGACGTAGTTTGCCTTTTATTCCAAGTACAGTGAGAATACATTGGAGAGTATGAAACAAACAAAAAAATGACAAGATTTGATTTACAGTTAAACAGATAATGGAGGACAAAAGTGAAAAGAAACCAGTTAAGAGGCTATTACCCCAAGTATATAGCTTAACATACAAGTTAAGCTTGGGGAGGCTGAGCCCAGTCACTGATGGTAATAGTGGTAATGGAGAAAATTTCAGGATATATTTATAGGTAGAGTAAGCAGGAATTACTGATGAATTACATGTAGAGGGCATGGGAAAAAAGAATCATGGTAATGTTAAATTTGAAAGGTTTATTAGAAATCCATGTGAGCTGCCGAAACCGGTTTGGCTCAGTGGATAGAGCGTCAGGCTTCGGATTGAAAGGTCCTGGGTTAGATTCTGGTCAAGGGCATGTACCTTGGCTGTGGGCACATCCCCAGTAGGGGGCGTGCAAGAGGCAGCTGATCGATGTTTCTCTCCAATCGATGTTTCTGACTTTCTATCCCTCTCCCTTCCGCTCTGTAAAAAATCAATAAAATATATTTTAAAAAAAGAAAGAAAAAAGAAAAAAAAGAAATCCATGTGAGCTGAAACTGGTTTGGCTCAGTGGTTAGAGCGTCGGCCTGCAGACTGAAGAGTCCCAGGTTTGATTCTGGTCAGGGGCATGTACCTTGGTTGCGGGAACATTCCCAGTAGGGGTTGTGCAAGAGGCAGCTGATCCGATGTTTCTCAGCTATGTTTCTGACTTTCTATCCTTCTCCCTTCCTCTCCGTAAAAAAATAAATAAAATTTATTTTCTTAAAAAATCCATGTGAAAGGGAGACATCATTTCTGGAGAGAGTTGGAAGTCACTGACATGGAGATGGTATTTAAAGCCATGATTAGATGATATCAACTAGAAAAATAAATCTAAAATTAACCTAGCTGTAATATTTGATTAAAACACAATTTCTATACTCTGGAGATTTTCAACCAGTAGACTGGAATAGAGTGTAAAAAATCATATTTTTAAAACAAACTCCAAGTAATTCAGGTGAATCTGGAAGACATTACATTACATTAAACTGAACATTAAAGTAGATTCAGGCGTCCCAGTTCTATCCATTTACTGTCAATCTACTCTTGTTCACAGAAGGCTAATATTACTTACCTCAGAGGATTGCTCTAAGCAATAAATTAGAATATATGTAAAGCACCTAGTCACAGTAAGTATTTAACAAGCGTCAGATCGACTTACACTTCCATTAGCACTTGAAGGGATCTTGGTGAGGCACTGTGGTGTAGTAGAAATAACATGGGCCCTGTAATCAGACAAACCTGGGTTCAAAGCCTAGTCCTTACACTTACTTTCTGTGTGACCTTGGGCAAGTTACTTCATCTAATTGAGCCTTTGTTTCTTTATTCTGTCTTACTAGAGGCTGGTGCATGAATTCGTGTACAGATGGGGTCCAGCTGACCCATCCCGATTGGAGCCCATCAGGCTGGACCAACCAGGGAGGAGGGGCCAAGGGCCATTGGCTGGCCTTGCCCCAAATCAGGATGTTGATAGCCAACTGGGGGCAGGGTTTGCGGGGGCAGTGTACAGCAGGGGCGGCAATCAGGGCCCAGATCAGGCTGGCTGGCTGCCACAGTGCATGTCATAGCCACTGGTCATTCTGGTCGTTACACCTTTCCAGTCACTGGGCTTTTATATATATAGACTGTATTAATAAATCATATTAATATATACAAATTTTTATGATTTTACTCACCACTCTGGTAGTATTTAGAATCATGTGTCCATCTGAAGCCAGTGCAGAGGCCGAAGTCAGTCAATTTTATATGACCATCACGATCAATCAAAATGTTATCAGGTTTAATATCTCTATGAATAAAACCCATCTTATGAACACTTTCAACTGCACAGGTAAGTTCTGCTATGTAGAATCGTGCCAGATTTTCTGGAAAGATGCCCATTCTAATTAGTAGGCTCATCATATCACCCCCAGGAATGTAGTCCATTACAAAATATAAATTGTCTTTATCTTGGAATGAATAATATAGACGAACTACCCATTCATTGTCAGCTTCCGCCAAGATATCTCTCTCAGCTTTAACATGAGCAACCTGATTTCGAAGTAGAACATCTTTCTTTCGAAGAGTTTTTGTAGCATATAATGCCTTAGTATCTACTTTTCTTGCTAGACAGACTTCACCAAATGCTCCTATTCCTAGTGTCTTTATCTTCACAAACATAGACTTGTCCATTTTAGCCCTCTTAAGACGGATGTAATTAGACTCTTTTTGGCAAAGCATCTTTCTCATTTGATCCTGGGCTTCTTGAGATAATCCAACCTAGGTGAATAAACTATATGTTAAATGAAGAATGATTTTCTATACAAAATACTAAGAAATAGCTTGGAAAAATTCAAGCATATATTTAAGGGTTAAGTGCATACTTTTTAATAAAGCATGTTAGAAATCTAAAATATATTTCAGAGAAAAATCAATGATCAAAAGTGCAACTTAAGGGATAGTTAAGAGGATATACAAGGTGAGTATAAAATCCTACTGTGGAGAGCAAGATGATGATACCAATGGTCAGCTTTCTACTCTCTAATGTACTCAAAAAATGTTCCCAATGTGCAATAACCAAACATCTGTTCACATGCATCCTCATCTGTCTTTCTATGCATATTCGTTCCAAATTACATTACTTTGCCTTCATTATATGCTTCTCTTTGAAAATACCTGGTCCTCAAATACTCTTCCTCCCATTTTACCCTTCATGAAAAGAAATTCTATTTCAAGTTCATTTATTCTAAAAAATTGATGTATTAAGAACAGAAGAATATCTTCTCTAACCTAACTATTCATTAATAGTCTTTCCTTTACCTTTCTCAAAAGCATTAGAATTAAGGGTAGGACTCACAGCCATAACTAACACAAAATACAAAGAGTTTCTCCTACTTTATTTTTCTTTCCTACTCTGTTTTAAACTAACAACTTGTGAGATTACAGGGTAGCTTTAAGATATTTTGGAACATTTCAAAGAATAGTCAATGTGACTTATTAAGATACTCAGGTAAAAACCAAAATCAACTTCTAATTAGATATGAAATACCTAGATTTAGTAGGAAAAGTTTGTTTTTGGCTAGCTAATAACTAATGAAAAGTAAAGTCTAATTCTAGAAATGTAAGACTAATTAAAATATAGCAACCTCATGCTTCTGTTAGGATGTGTATTTGCATGCAAAATATTTTAAGAAGGGTGGCATGCCAGTAGTATAGAACTATTTCTCTTAAAATCTTACTTGCCTACACAGTAATGGAGGCTACAGAAGTCAGCAAAGCTTCCAACACCATAAAAGTTTAAATCAGCTATTAGTGAAAGTGAAGAGGAAAAAGGAAAAATAAACTAAGAAAATACATACAGACAGACTTTAGTAAGAAATCTTAAGAGCTAAAATATGGATAAATCATATAACCATGATATTTATCTAACAAAATTCAATTTATAGCAGGAATAACAACACTGTGAAATCAGATTTAGATAAATAACTTTAAAGAACGGTTTTCTTAGACTGTGTGAGGACATTTCATTACAGATTTAAGCCTCCGGGACTTTGAGTGATAGATGTAAGATTGAGAGTCAAACCTTTGAACTGTAAGCACATGATAAAACTAACAGTACCACTGTATCTAGTGAAGGCATAGATATGGAGTCACAATAGATTAAATTTATTCTGATCTCATTTTAAGTGGACTTTGAATTAATAGTTTTAGCACATTTTCCCAATACATTACATTAGATGGGTAAATAACTGGAGGGAGATGTCTCTGACACTTTCAAATAAGACCACAACCTGGTGAATGAAAACACGAGCTCAAAATTACTAAGTAAAGGGGGGCGTGGCAGGCTAGAAGGGCTCAATTGGGGCGAGGGGGAAAGGAATATGTAATACTTTCAACAATATTTTTTTAAATACTAATTAAAAATGAACTTTTCATAAATGTATCAAGAGATGAGACCCAGATCATTTTAGCTCATTTTAAAAAGTTGTAAGATAATATGCAAAATCTAAAAAATAACCCTTGTTTTAATTCCAATTACACCTAAACCATAAATTATATTTTTAACTTATTAGAAGAACTTTATTACAGGAATTCAGAGTAAATCTTAAATACTAAAATGAAATGCTATAATTAAAATACTTTAATGTTTCCTGACTTAAATAGCTGATAATATATTTAGCTACAAAGAGAAAGAAAAATACTGAACCACAGTATTTTAAAATAAACGCCAAGGACATAGATGATCAAGTAAAAAAAATGGACATTTTAAAAGATTTTACCCGCATCATTTCATTCTCTAATTGTTTTTTACGATGTAGACGTTGCTGATGAGATTTGAGAACATTTTCTACATGTTGCTCCATAAAGAATTTAAACGCCTGAGGAGAGTAACTTTGAATACGAGATTCCCTCCGCTCTTCATCTTTCTTGTTTTTCCTAACGGTGATAGGCGAAGTTGTAATCTGTTTCTTTTCTCTATCCCCACCTTCAACATTTTCGTAGCTCTTTTCACCCTCCTCCTCCTTGGGCGCAGCTGGCTGGTCCTCTTTGCTGGACTTACTGACCGACTCATACGGAGGGACAGGCGGGGTTTGGTGCAGCAGATGTTTTGGATAAGGTGGTGGCGGGCCTTGATAGTTCGGAGCTTCAGCAACAGGTGACATCACAGTCATATTTGAAGTGGTAGCCTCAGAAAAAGGACTCGGTTGAACAGTCTGAATTGGCTGTGGTATCCAGGAGGGATGAGTAGGTGCTAAAGCAGTCTGCAGCTCTGGCTTTAACACGCGCATGCTTTTCACAGGCTGTTGTATTGGGGCTGGTGTAATGGCAGTGACTGTTGTGGCTGGCGGCTGAGAGTTAGCAGAGTGACTTGTTCTGCTCCCTAGAGGGTTATTGAAAGAATTGGACCTCACTGGTATGTTAGGTTGCCATGTAGGGAGTTCATGTCCAAGGCTTGGGGACGACTGGGCGGGAGCTGAAGACGACTGAGGCCACGTGGTTTGAAGTCCAGGAACACTAATGTTATAAAGCTCCATGTTATGGCTATTTCTATTTGGCACCATCATGGACTGAGGAATATTTCCATTTGCATATGATGAAGGAGCAGCAGACCCCCCCGTTTGTAAAGCGGCAGGGCTTTGTCCATTAGTTGGGGCCAGAGGATATGGAGGGGGTGGCTGCCGATTCACTGCACTAGTAGGGACATTTTGGTGTATCATAAAGTCAGCCTGACCACTACCGTTCTGAATCCCGGGTCTCCCTGGTGGGTAGTTAAATTTGTTAGAACTCTGCATGATGATCGGTTGTCTGCCAATTGGAACAGAACTAATGACTCTCTGTCCCTGATTAGGAGGATTCATTGGGGACATGTTCAAAGATGGCGGAGGATAGCCCTCCTGCCAGGCTCCAGGTGGAACAGGAGAGATCCGAGAGATTACGTATTCCATATTCCCAGAATAGCGCTTTGTTTGAGGGTTTGGTTCCCAGGAGGGGGGCGGTGGCGTTGTGCCTCTTGGAGGAGGAGTCTGGCCTCTTGGGGGGGGTGGAGGAGTGACACTCCTTACTTGAGGAGGTGGTGGGGGGTTCACTCTCTGTCCGTTGCTGGGGTGAGCTTGAGCAAATGCTGTGACACCAGATCCCGACAAAGGTTTTCCTACATCTGTTTGTGAGTTGGGACTTTCGGATCGATAGGCCGCACTTTCTGCTAGTGGTGGGCCATGTCTCTGAGGAACTAAGGATTCTTTAGAACCTTTCCAGCTTTGTCTGCGGTTAACTGATTGTTGCACACTCCCTATGATCATAAAACAGAGGGGGGAAAACATTTTTAACTTCTTATTTTTGAAAAATTTAGCTTGGAATTCTGACACTACTAAATGATAATTCTCTTTCAAGAATCATACGAATCAGGGAGGCAAAGGGGGCAATATAGAGAACATCTCTAACAGAATCAACAATAAAAAAAGGGATTATAAAAATGAAATTTCAGTAAGTGGTTTTATTTTACCTTTTAAAATTTTATTTTTGACTAGGCAATATATTCTCATAACTCGAAATTCAAAAGCTACAAAGGAATACCCACTTCTGTCCATAGCCAACCAGTTTCCGTCCTTGAAGGTAACCAATCTTGTCAAATGTTTTAGGAATACACAAGTAAACTATACTTCCTATATGTAATATAGTGCCTTGCTCTTTTCATTAAAAAACGGAAGATTCCGCCCTCGCCAGTTTGGCTCAGTGGACAGAGTGTCGGCCTGTGAACTGAGAGGTTCAATTCCAGTTAAGGGCACACGCCCGGGCTGTGGGCTCATTCCCCAGTGTGGGGCTCGCAGGAGGCAGCCGATCAATGATTCTCGCTCATCACTGCTGTTTCTCTCTCTCTCTCCCCCTCTTCCTTCCTCTCTGAAATCAATAAAAATGTATTTTTTAAAAATTAAAGATTCTGTATCAGAATATAAAGCATTTCCTTACTTTTAAAAATGTTACTAATTTTTTTACTGTATAGATATACCCACATTTATTTAATCAGTTCCTTTACTGATGGATAGTAAGGTTGTTTCTAGTCTGTTGCTTTACCAAAAAAAAAAAAAAAAAGGCAATGAAAAATTTCACTTCAGCCTCACAGGTTTGGCTCAGTACACCAAGAGGTTGGTTGTTACCGCACATGGCCAGCAGAGGGCGAGCAGGAGACAGCCAATCTATGTTATTTTTCTCTCATCAATGTTTCTCTCTCTCTTCCCTTCCTCTCTGTCTAAAATCAATAAGAACACATTAAAAATTTCAGCCGAAACCGGTTTGGCTCAGTGAGTAGAGCATTGGCCTGCAGACTGAAGGGTCCCAGGTTCAATTCTGGTCAAGGGCATGTACCTTGACTGGGGGCACATCCCCAGTAGGGGGTGTGCAGGAGGCAGCTGATCGATGTTTCTCTCTCATCGAAGTTTCTGACTTTCTATTCCTCTCCCTTCCTCTCCTTAAAAAATCAATAGAATATTTTTTTTAAGTAAACTGGCTAAAATGTGGATTCTATGTCTTTGCTCTCCAATTATGCTTCCAGGTCATCACTTTCATATATATATATAATTTTAAAGCCAGCCCTTTGGAAATTCATGCCATCTAGGAGGCCAAGTTCATTTCTCTTAATGAACTCTTGCTTGCTTGCCCCCAATAACCTGTAACTTTGGTCTACCCTATGCCTTACCAACATTCTGTAACATCCACATGTGTAAATCATCTGTAACCCTCACCTGTTTCTCCATTCAACCTCAAATATCACTCCCAAGATCACATTTCTAATTTTGATACTATCCATGTTTCTTTTTCAAAATCGCTAATTTAAGGTTTATACTCTTAGACAACTTCTGTTTATTCCTACTGCAAATGTTCTTCAACCTCATCAAGACCTATTAACCTCCATCATCAGTCCTCCTCTTTCCTTTTTTAAAATATATTTTTATTGATTTCAGAGAGGGAGAACACGAAAGAAACATCAACGATGAAAGAGAACCATCGATTGGCTGCCTCCTGGACGCCCCACCTGGGGATGGAGCCCGCAATCCTGGCATGTGCCCTGCTGACCAGGAAGTCTGAGAGTAATGAAGCCATGAAAGGAGTTTGGAAGGAATGAGAAGCCACTAAAGGCAGAGAAAGAATGTGCTCTGATTAAGGAATTAAATTACCTTTCAGCAATATCCTGAACTCCCTTTATCTCTCTTACTTATTTTGTACTTGTTTAGTAAAGCTCCAGTTATGAATTATTCCTGCAAGAGAAGGTGATGTCAAGAGCAGATTGATTCTACCATAAATTCATGATCAGCATCATCAACTAAATGGCTCAGCATGCCAGGGAATCCTACTGTTTCCTTTGGCCTCCACTGTGACTCTGGCCAGTCTCCTCAAATTGCCTGCCCCATTCCTCACCCGTCACTCTTAGCAGATGATCTGATTTTTCTACTTCAGAGAAAACTGAAGACATTGGAAAGTAATTCCCTTATCTTACTACATAACCTAAGTCAATTTGCCCATTAGAGCTAAAGGGTTGCTTCGCTTCCTTTGTAGGCTAATAAGCTCATTCCATGCTTTGGATCCTTTCTTCTGGATTCTCAAGAATCTTACTTGATCCTTGATACATACATCTGTGTCTGTCTGTCTGCCTATCTATCTATATTGATTTCAGGGAGGGAGAGAGATACAAATATCAATGCCGAGAGGGAATCACTGACTGGCTGCCTCCTGAACATCCCCACTGGGGACTGCACCTACACCCAGGCCTCTGCCCTGACCAGGAGTCAAACTGTGACCTCCTGATTCATAGGCTGACATTCAACCACTGAGCCGGGTCGGTCAGGCTTAAATCCTTAACCTCACCTTCTTAACTGGAATCTTGTAATTCTTTTAAACTTGCCTAAGTCTTTGGTACTAAGAAAAATAATAAGGCTCTCCATCCTCTCAATATAGACCACTTCCTCGAAGTGTTATTTGGTGCTTGTTCACAAACTGATATTGACATGATAGAAGGTAAGTACGGAAGCTGAGAATCAGAATTTAGAGACTTACAGAAATTTGTCAAAGTACTCTTATGTCTGTTAAAATGTAATGAAATATTTGGACTTACATTTGGCATGTTACTTAAAATTTTAATTTTCCTAGTAATTCATTGGTAATGTATTTTATAAAATTACTAATCCATAATAAATTGAAAATGAATAAAAAGATCTTTATCACAGATAGGAAGCACTATTCTTACTAATGTCCTCAGTCTACCTTCATAGAAAAACTTCTCAGAGAATTGTTTATACTTGAGTTCTTTCTACTTCATATCCATTTACTACTCAACTCACACCAATCTGAATGATGCTCCTATGACTAAACAAAAATAAATTACCCACGTCTTATGAGCTGCATTGTGCCCCCCCAGAATCCAGTAAGTTCCGGTAAGCCTCAATCAAGCAGGACTGAGAGCTTAGGAAATCCGGACACAGGGCAAGGCACCACACACGTGCGCGAGCACAGGAACGACATGCAGAGGAACGACCGCGTAGAGACCCAGTGAAGACGGCCATCTGCAAGCCATGGGAGCAGAAACCGAATCTGCTGTCTCTTCGACCTCGGACTTCTGGCCTCCGGACTGTTAGAGAATGTATCTATCATGCAAGCCACCCGTCCTTCTTTCCTGTTGTTGTAGCATTCCTAGCAAACTAACATTCCACGTCATTAAAGACAAGTTACTTTCAGGTTCTCTCCTCGGCCAACCTCCTTCCCTCTGTCCCTTCCCCTTCTTTAACATGCTCTTCCGTAGGCTTTCCAGATACTAGAAACCACATCGGTCTTTTAACCCCTTTTTAGATAACTTTTCTGTCTTCTTTGCAGGTTTCTCCTCTCCTGTCAGCTACAAGCAGCAAGCCTGGCCACATGCCATACTGTCACTTCTGTCTGTGTTACCTCCTTTAGGTGGCCCATGTCAGGCTAATACAAGAAGTGTACGCATCTAACTAGCTCCCCACCTGACATCTTCCCTTTGAGCTTAACTCAAACTCATGTCTACAACCAGACTACGACCTTTCTCCCCCAGATCCTGTTCTCTCTTAGTATTCTTTCATAACGTGGTGTATTACCATCCGTTTTCCACACCAGAAGCCCGAGTCATCCCTCTCTAGTACCATCGCCCGTAGGCAATCAGCAACCCTTGTCAATTTTGCTCTTCCCATCTCTTAGTTCACTTTTCTCCACTGCCATTGCCCCAGTCCAGAATGCTTCCACTTCCTGTGAGCAGGCCCTTATCACGTCTGTCCAGATACCATCTCTTGCTCCCTCTAATCTGCTCTTCGGCCCCTGCAGCCATGTTTTAAAAACACAAACCTAATCTTGTCATCACTCTCCTCCAAATGTTTCCGTAACTGCCTCTGCTCTGCCGATAAAATCGATGCAGTCCTTCTCCGGCTGTATCTCAGACTTTCCTTGTCCGTGCTCTAATCACTTTCCTTTCTTCAAAGGGGGGATCAAAACCTGCCCACAGGCCACGAATAAGGACATCCTTCCTCACTAAAGCCATTCCCTTGTCTTTCTTCAGACACTGGCTCTATAACTAGTCTCACAGGAAGGTTTTCTGATCTCGATTCCGTACATTTGAAAAAATCACTATTATATGAGTCCACAGTACCATGGAAGTCTCCCCCCTCCTCATTCACACGTATGCAGTTCCCAGAGGCCCGGCGCATGGAAAATTCAGGTGCTGGAGGGAGGGGTCCCTCGGCCGGCCTGCCCCTTCTCACAGGCTGGGCGCCCTCAGGGGCAGCAGGCAGCCACGCAATCTGGGGAAGGCTGCCCACAGCGCAAGCCTCGGGCGGCCCTGGGTGGCTGGGCACCTGCCACCCGAGACTTGCCTGTGCTTTGGGCTGGCCCCGGGCAGCTGGGGGCTGAGGGGACCGGGTGCCGCCATCTTGTGCCTGTGAGGGCCACCATCTTCGTGCGGGCACTTACGGTCAATTAGCATACTCCCTCTTTATTCCACAGGTATTTGATCTGCCTTGCTGAAATGGCAGCTCCATAAAAGGGCAAGGACTTTATACCCAATGCCCAGCACAGGGCGCGCGGCAGTTGCTGAGCCACACCTGCTGGGGGGTGTGCAGGAGGCAGCCGTCGATGTTTCTCTCTCATCGAGGTGTCTCTCTCCCCCCTCCTCTGTAAAGAAAACCAGTAAAACAGATTTTTAAAATAACAAGTACACAAAGCGATAATGCTGCCCGGCCAGTGTGGCCCGGTGGTTAGCTGCTGAGCTGTGTCAGGGCCCGGGCCCAGGCCCAGGCGGGCCCCAGTGAGGAGCGTGCAGGAGGCAGCCGGGCAATGATGCTCTCTCATCGCTGCTTCTGCCTATCCCCTCCTCTCTCTGAAATAATAGACACATTAAAAAACAACAAAACCATCAACAACAAACCTTCCATTTGAATAAAACAATCTGGATGGCCCATGGAGTTCATATTCTTTTTAAAAATGGTAATACCTAGGATTTACAAATACAGGAATTCTCACAGTAAAGTGATTGGGAGAATATAACTTGGTAACATCTTTCTGACAGCAAAATCTAAGAGAAATCTTGAATTTTTTAATATAACTATATATATAGTTTATATTTACATATAAAATATTATATATATATATATATATATTTTTTTTTTTTTTCCAGAGAGGAAGGGAGAGGGATAGAGAGTCAGAAACATCGATGAGAGAGAAACATCGATCAGCTGCCTCCTGTACACCCCCTACTGGGGATGTGCCCGCAGCCAAGGTACATGCCCTTGACCGGAATCGAACCTGAGACCCTTCAGTCCACAGGCTGATGCTCTAGCCATTGAGCCAAACTGGTTAGGGTGAAATCTTAAATTTTTGCAAGTTTTAAAAAATTTAACAAAATCATCAGGAATGTATAAATATTTAGGAACAATGCATTTAGAATGGCAAAAAAAAGGGGGGGGGAATAAGATAAATGTCAAAATTGAGAGACTGGTTAAATAAAGTATGTGCTAAATCTATTTTAATGTAGCTATTAAAATCATTCCATTTAATATCAAAGAAAGTTATGCATGGCATATTAAATGAATGAAGTAAATTTCAGTGTGACTCATTTTTTGCTTAAACAAAAGAATCAAAATACACATGTATAAACCTCCCCAAGTTTTTCACAGGAAAAAAGACTAACAAAACACAACAAAATCGTGTGGGTATAAATAGTGTTTTCTTTTTGCTTAATACTTTCTAAATATTCTATGATAAACATGCTTTTACTCATAGTAAGAAATAGTCTGAATTATATCTGTGGTTAAAAAATACTTCAGTTGCAATGTAACTAAGTAAGCAGTTCTTAACCAGCGCTGCCTTTCACAGTGACTGGGGAACTCCAGGGCCCACCCTCTCGTTCACTTTGTTCTGGTCACTCGGTAACTGTAACGCTGGCTCCTAATTTGAGGCTTTCCCTTACTGCGCTGCTTTTCCCAACTTCTGAGACCAAAGGTGTGATATGCTTATATTTTAAAGCGATGCTATAAAATAAGAGTAGGGGGAGTTTGACTGGTCACCTGGTTTCAAACTGGCATTAAGAGGTCTGGCAGCTGCTGTCACCATCTGCTCCCGTCGAGGATCTTGGTAACTCATTTTACTAATGAATTCAATTGCAGCTTCTATACTTCTGTTATTAGTTTTCTGAAGAGCTTGTATAACCATATCCTGACACAAATTTAAAAAAAAAGAAAGAAAATTTACATCTTACAATTAATAAGAGGGAAAGAGCACTGTGAGTTCCACTAAAATATCCAATTATGAAAAACAGGACCCAAATCATAACACTCATGTCCTATTTGTAAAACTGCTACAATAATCCGTACATTTTCAAATTACTAAAGAAAACAAAACAACTCTCAACTCCTCCAACTATTTAATATCTTCACCTCTATGTAATAATTAGTTGGGTTTTATTTTCTAGGCTTAACTTCTTCCAGGTAAAATCATACCAGTATGATTCTGATTATTATTATTATTTTTTAATATTTAAAAAGAGAGAGAGAAAAAAAAACATTGATGGGAGCTTGCTGCCTCCTATATAGTCCCCCCCCCCCCCACCTCCAACCCAGGCATGTGCCTGACCAGCAGCCTTTTGGGGCACGGGATGACCCCCGACTGAGCCACACCAGCCAGGGCTATTTCTCATTCTTTTTGTTTTTAAATTATTTAAAAATATATTTTTTTATTTGTTTCAGAAAGAAAAGAAGGAGAGAAACATTAATGATGCCCCCCTAACCCCACAATGGGACTGAGCCCCAAACCTGGGCATATGCCTCCACCAGGAGTCAAACTGTGAAACGGTGAACACTCTACACTGACACAATACACAAATTTGTATACATATTAAAAGAGACATTTAGCCAGGAGGTCACTAAGAATGTGTAATGTAAGAAAAATCCTTTATTTTGTTTTTAAAAGTCCTTACCTCATCAAATCCAGCAGCTTGTAAATCTTGAAGCATTTGTGGATTAACCTCCAAAGTACTCCGACTTGTTTCATTTGCGAATGGTTGTAGAGAGTTTCGGATTTCCAGCAAGGCTTTATGATGAGTCCCAAATTTGGGTGGGTTTCTGACTTGTCGAGGGTCTTCAATGGACATTTTACTTATGCTATGCTCAGCCTTTGCAGCATCGGATGGTTTGGGTAAATTCCTAAGGGATTCCCGAATTTCTTGCAACATTTGCCGGCTGCTGCCAGTATAGTTACTGGCAGGAAAGGTCTTAGGCCTCATCTGTCTATATCCTTCGGGCTTTTCACTCCTCTTCATGAAAACATCTATATGTGTAACCCACACAGAGCACTTTAAGGGCCACTTGACAGATCCAGAGCCTTCTCTTGAGCAAAACTGAAAACGGTCCTTTGCAGAAGTATCCAGGAATGTGATGTTAAACTTCTTTACAATTTAGATAATTAACCCTATAAAAGAAAAATAAGTAAAAGCTATAAAGTAATTTACTGATAAAGCAGTACCCTGAATTAGGGAAGGAGGGCGAAGGGAGGACACACTGATTTAGGAGGTAGAGTCCTAGGTTATAGTTCTGACTCTATTATGGATTACTGCATGATCAGGACACACCTATAAAATTATATCAAGTAGTGGTTCTAATGATAAAAAATAATGTTAAGAGTGCTTTAGTGCCATAACCAGTTTGGTTCAGGCCGATGTGGCTCAGTTGCTTGGAGTGTCATCCCATACGCCTAAAGGTCGCATGTTCCATTCCTGGTCCCGGCACACACCCAGGTTTCAAGTTCAATCCCAGTTGGCACATACTAGAGACAACTGATTGATGTTTATGTTTCTCTCTCTCTCTCTCTCTCTCTCTCTCTCTCAAAATCAATAAACATGTCCTTGGCTGAGGATGAGTTTATATAAAAATGTAACTCCCCAGATGAGGTAAGGGATTGAGAGAGGTAAGGTGCCTGTCTGGGGTCATGCAGCCAGTAGGTCACACGAGGCATCGCCTCCACGCATCCTGAACCAGACCAGTGTTGCTCTCATTATACCCACAGTTTGAGTTTCCTAAAAGCAGGGGTTAAGACTCTCTCAGTCTTAAGAGGTACATATATTGATTAGAATGAATAGACAAAACTTCCATTTCTTTAAAAGTTCAAACCTTCACCAATTATGCAAACATCAGTAAACTCAAACAAATATTGTTCATCTTTTGTCCAACTTAGGAAAAAATAGGTATCATGACCTAAAGAGATTTCAGAGTGTTAACTTAGGTTGAATTAGGTTTATAAAAATTATGGCCTATCTCAATGCTCTGACTAAAATCAGTTATGAGAATAGCAAGTCACATGCAGCGTTTCTTTCTTTGCAGTATAGTCTTAGTTGGTCAGCAAAATTTAAGAACCTCTGCCAAATGATGGCATTTCTTTTAATTAGCTTTCTTCTTTTTTTAAAAAAATATATTTTATTGATTTTCTTACAGAGCGGAAGGGAGAGGGATAGAAAGTTAGAAACATCGATCAGCTGCCTCTTGCATGCCCCCGACTGGGGATGTGCCCGCAGCCAAGGTACATGCCCTTGACCGGAATCGAACCCGGGACCTTTCAGTCCTTGGTCCGACGCTCTATCCACTGAGCCAAACCGGCTTCGGCTTAATTAGCTTTCTAAGAGTTAACTAATCAAAAGTGAAGAGAATCATCATAATTTACTTTCCCGCTGAAAAATCACTGCTATTTCTACTCAACAAAAAAGTTGTTCAATGACTACATAGCTGTTGTGGTCTACAAAAATCCCCCACTAATCTAAATCGAGCATTTAGAATGAAAACTAAATAACCAGAGTTGGAACAGTTTCAAGGCTATGTTTATATAAAACATCAAGGACTAGCCATTTAAAAATAAATTCAAAAAAACCTATAGAAGGAAATCTAGATATCACATCAAAAAAACGTAGCAGTATTTTTTTAAATTTGCTTTTAGACAGTCACAAGGCGTGTTCAGTAAGTGGTCAGGCATGGAAAGACGGCACTTCTCCCAGCATGTACCATGGTCTAGTTCCTGGCAGTAGCAGCTGATCGGGAACACAATGTCACTCTTTTGCTGTTCAAATTCTTCCACTTGCCCATTTTACCTGTCTGTCAACTTATCAAAGGAAAAGAAATGAACTTAGTTAAACCACAAATGTAGATACCTTGGCAGAGAACATTCATTCTAATGATAATTTCCTCTTCCCGGAGGAAATGTTTAAAAAAATGTTCTTGAACTTCACAAATAATCCACAAATGCTAACAAACGTCATGACCTCAGGCATTCAGACCCAACTCCCAACTGGACTGACACAGGATCACCGGGTGTGCAGCTGCACTGACTTCTCACTAGCTTTACCGATCACTCGTGCACGGTGACATCTGTTCAGTCACACTAACATATGGGTCCACAAACTTGACACTTTGTTCCCTTGGAGAGTAACTTTCCGCTGGAGAAGTCAGAACAAACAGAGCTAAATAAAGCAAGTCGCCTGAGAGCCATTCTTTTTCAGTTCTTCTTGAAGTTAAAATAATGTTCCCTTAGTTTCCTTCATTCTCTGTCTTTACAAGATCCCTCCATCTCTCCCACTCCTCGTCACTACGAACAGCGACCCGGCATTACAGCGGCCTGGGAGCTGGAACCCCCGGGATTTCTCCCCGGATTTCTCCCCGGTGTACCCGGGATCGGGCCGCTCCAGGCTGCCGAGGACTTGTCTTTATGCTCAGAGAGAACTGAGCTCTTTCACCGTATTTTCCTTCGGAACCGTTTCGCTTTCCCCCCCTCCCTGACCACGGCGGACCCGTGCGGGCCGCGGCTGCGACAGCGGCGGGCAGAGCAGCGGCCGCCAGGCCTCCAGCGCAGCAGGCTCATCCCAGCCCAACCCGCACCTCCCAGGCCGCGGAGCCCGGGGCTCGCCCTCCGCCCCGGGCTCTCCCTCCGGCCCCGGCCGCGGCCGCGGCCAACCCTCGCTTCCCCCAGGCCGGGCTCGGCTCGGCTCGGGTCGCCGCCACCGGCCCCGTCGGCCGGCGAATGGGCGTGGGCCCGGCGGCCACCGCCCCGCCAACCCCGGCCCCGAAGGAGAAAGTGCGCCCCTCCCCGCTCCGCCAGCCCCGACCTACCTGCGAAGGGGACGCGGGGCTCCTGGACAGCGGCCGCGGGCCGAAGGCGGGCGCCGAGGCGGCCGGAGCCCCTCCCGGGGACCCCAAGTATGCCGGGTGGGGCACGGCGGGGAGAGACGCCGGGGGGCTGCCGCGGGCCAGCGCGGCCCGTCGCGAGGGTCGCGGGGACCTGGTTCTCCCCTTAGCACCAGGCCATTGCCGTCGCCGCCATCTTGCCTTCCACTCGGTGTCGCTGCCGCCGTACTCCGCCGCAGGTTTCCCGGATGTGGGCATTTCCCGGCGTCGCTTGCGCGGGGGCCGAGGACTGGGGGCTTCTGCCTGCCCGGCCGCTTGAGGAGAGCGCCGCCTGCGGCCTCCCGCCCTCCGCCCTCCGCCCTCGCCCGCCACCGGCCGCCCGCTCCCCTGCTCGGCGGCCAGCGGAGCCCCGCGCCGCCCCCGCCCCCGCCCCGCGCGGCCCGGTGACCCGCCCCGGCCCGGCCCGGCGGACTGCGCTCTTGCTGGCCGAATCCGCGCGTGGACGTCAGCCCCGTTTCTGTTCCCAGTGGAGCCCTTTCTAAGGCGACTCTGGAATAAAGATGCGCGTCTCCCGGAGCTTTATTCTCCAGGAAACAGCAGTGAGTTGCTCTCTGAAACCTCGCTGTGGGCATCGGGAGTTTTAGAGGCTTTGAAATAAAATGATTTTTGCTTTTTTATTTCTTAGGTCTCGTTTCCCCCAGTAAATCCGCAAATTTAAGTGTTTTCCAAGACATATTCCCAAGTTTATTCTTGAGCCAAGAAAGATTAACGGAGGTTTGAGATTTTTGTGTCAACCAAATCAGCACAAAAGTCTTTATTGCTATAATTGGAATAACAGTAACTGTGAGGTTTTATTTCCTGTTGAATTGGAAATTTGGGATGCAATCATTGGGCATATGTTTGAAAGTACCGTTTGTAGACCGCCTTTGCCAGTTCTGCCTCTTGAAAATGTTTGCAAGTTGGTGTTTTTAAATTCCCTTTCATCATTTCTCTACTAGTTTACCACCCCCAAAAGTTTTATATTTAAGACTTCTGCCCTAGCTGGTTTGGCTCAGTGGCTAGAGCACCGACCTGCGGACTAAAGGGTCCCAGGTTCGATTCCGGCAAGGGCACATTCCCAGGTTTCGGGCTCCATCCCCAGTAGGGGGCGTGCAAGAGGCAGCTGATGAATGATTCGCATCATTGTTTCTATCTCTCTTCTCTGAAATCAATAAATTTTTTTAAAATTAAGACTTCTTTTTTTGGTGTTACTGGCTACTGTATGCAAAAAATTCAAATGCGGGAAAAAAAGATTACATTCTAAGAGCACTTGGTTGAAAACCAAGGTTCCAGCCAAAGTCAGTTTGGATAGAGCTTTGGCCTTGGAACTGAAGGATCTCCTTGCGATTCCAGTCAGGGACTGGCGCTCAGGTTGCGGGTTTGATCCCCAGTAGGGGGTGTGCAGGAGACAGCCGATCAATGATTTCATCATTGATGTTTCTATCTCTTCCTTCCTCTGAATTAAGTGAAAATATATTTTTTAAAAGGAAAGAAAATCAGTGTTTCACAAACACAGAGTTTGTACAAGGTAGAGGGTTTGACCCAAGGTGGTCACTCAATAATCTAGCTTTTTCTTTCTTCTACTGGAGGATGAAATAATCTCTAGGTCCCTTTTCAGCCTCCACATTATATGAATCTATGTTCACAGGCCTGCCAGCGTTTGGAAGAGAGTACTACCACAGTTTTGTCACCTGCCATCAACTTATGGAACTTCTTAAGTGTCTCAGTTCTCTCTGAGCATAAACACAAGTATCTTCCTAGACCACTGTCCTTGGGAAAATTCCTCAGTAATTCAGAGCTGGGTGAATTGCTCTAAGACTAGGAGATGGACTGCTATGAAGCAGGGGGGCAGAAGAGCAGGGAGAGGAGTGATCCCGAGAGAACCTATAAAAGTGGCCGAGACTGCAGGTGGGAGTGGGGGGAAAGGTGAAAGGCCAGGAAAATGCTTGCAAGGGGTGTTGGATGTCTGCCAGTGGAAATATCTCCCTTCATTTGAAGGTCTTTGCATTGCTATAATGGAAAACCCTTGGTCCAGTCAATGGTTTCAATGCTTCATGGAAGTGGCAATTTTGTTTTTTAATAGTCGGGGGCCAAATTCCATATGTGGATGAATGTAGGAACTGGGCATGGAGAAGTCTGGAGACCAGTTGTGGTCCTGAGAGCATCAGTCCTCCTAGGAATTCAGTCTTAGGGGGTCTAGATGATGAGCAGCCTCCTTGAGGGCAGAGAATCTATGTAAATTTGGAATTCTGATCAGATTGGTTTCTTCTCCGCCATTTGTTTATTCAAGCATTTACTTATCGTATTGTGGACTCATAGATATTTTATATTTTGGGTATTTTGTTGAGCCATTGTTCCAACTTTGGCAATTGGGAATTTTTCCAGTTGGTTTCTGTGTCCCTTTGACCTACTCCCATTATTTTTTGTTGTGTTATTTTAGAATTTCCTTACTTTCTGGCGCTACAAGGTGCTGCAAACTAATTTGTATTATTTTCAAACTTTCCAAGTAGCCCTTTAGTCCCTTTTATTGGAAAATGGTATTAGAAACCAAATCTGGGGTCTGAGTGTGCTCATTGCTACTAGGGTATCATTGCTTATATGACTTCTCTGGTAGAAATTTAAAAATATATTTTTTTATTTTGTTTAAAGCTGCATTTTAAAAAAATCTTAATTGTTCAGTTTATTAATTACATTGTTCCCTTTTCCCCCCTATAACTCCCCTCCACAAGGTATCCATGCCACCCTCTGCCCTCACCCCCCTCTGTCCTCTCCCATAGTTGCATGATTTTTATTCAGTCTCTTGCTGTACTTCCCACACCCATTTTCTCCCCAAGAATTGTCAGTCCATTCCCTCTCTATGTCCGTGATTCTGTTACATTCACCAGTTTATCTTGTTCATCAGATTATTAATTCACTTGAATTTTAGATTCATTTTTTGATAGATGTGTATTTGTCGTTCATAATTTACACTTTTATCTTTTTCTTCTTCCTCTTCTTAAAGAATATCTTTCAGCATTTCATATAATATTGGTTTGGTGGTGATGAACTCCTTTAGTGTTTTCTTATCTACGAAGCACTTTATCTGACCTTTCAATTCTGAATGATAGCTTTGCTGGATAGAGTAATCTTGGTTGTAGATTCTTGCTGTTCATCACTTTGAATATTTCTTGCCACTCCCATCTGGCCTGCATCGTTTCTGTTGAGAAATCTGCTGACAATCGTATGGGTGCTCCCTTATAGGTAACTAACTGTTTTTCTCTTGGTGCTTTTAATATTTTCTCTTTGTCTTTTGCTCTTGGCATTTTAATTATGATGTGCCTTGGTGTGGTCCTCTTAGGGTTCCTATATATTGGGGTTCAGTGTTCTTCTTGGACTCCTAAGTCAATTTCTTTCACCAAGTGTGGGAAGTTTTCGGTCACTATTTCTTCAAATAGGTATTCATTGTCTTGCTCTTTCTCTTTTTCTGGCACCCCTATAATTCGGATGTTGGTATGCTTGAGGTTGTCCCAGAGGCCCCTTACACTATCTTCAATTTTTTGGATTCTTTTGGTTTCTTGCTTTTCCAGCTGAGTGGCTATTACCTCTTTGTATTTCAGATCTGTAACTTGGTTCTTGGGGTACTCTAGAGTACTTTTAGGTCTTTGTATAATATTTTTTATTTCAGTCAGTGTATGCTTAATTTCTGGTTGGTCCTTTTTCATATCCTTGAGGGTCTCGTTCATTTCCTTGTATGTCTCATTCATTTCCTTGTAGGTCTTGCTTATTTTCTTGTAAGTCTCGGCCTTTTCTAGTAGCCTCTTGAGAAGCCCTATAACCCTGGTTTTGAATTCCATGTCCAGTTGGTTTTTTTTCCTCCATTTCTTTCACATCTGATTTCTTTCCACGTCTCTGCAATGGTGGCTGCTTCCCTGAGTTGGTCAATTAGCTTTGTGTGGTAGACATCCTACAAGGGACAGTGGCTCAGCCTCCCCAGTTACCTGAGGTGGATATGGGTTGCACAGTCTTGCTGAAGTTAAGCTCAGGTTAATCGTTGTTAGCACTTGGAGGGGTTGACCTCCAGGCCAGTTCTCTGTGAAGTTCAGCTGTGCTCAGGTTGGATGGGCGGAGTCTCTGGGGCAAGCAGGCAGCATCAGCTCCGCCCTATGCAGCCCCAGGGACTTTGTGCTGGTGGCAATCACTGCCAGTTCCTCTGAGAGAGAGCCTCTGCTAAGCTCCACCGGCTGCCAGAGAATTCAGACTCTCCCCAAATGAGTCTGCACGTCCAACATCTCATCCAGGGTCACAAAACAATGCAGTCTGATGGTTTCCCGAATGAGAGAGCAAGTCACGAGTGCTCTCTGCGTGGTCACGCAGCTGCGCTGTTCCCAAGTTCACAGGCACTCTGCACAAGCTCGCCTTCTCCACAAGCCGGCAGGCCCCTGCAGCACCTGAGCTTCGGCATGTCCTCTCACTGTCCAGTTTTTGCCCCGTATGATTGTGGGTTCCCTGGACTTCTCCTGGAATTGGGGGTTCAGTGCAGTGTCTCCCCCATTCGAGAAAACTGGCCAGTTTTCAGCCGCCTGCCCTATCCGCTGGCGCGCGCTCCTCCAAACCTCTCTGCTGGTATCTTCAACGCTGTCCTCAACCGCTCCTCTGAGTCACAGTGTCCTATCTTTTATTTGTGGAATTTTCACTCAGCCAGCTTTCTGGTGATTCTGGATGGTGTTTGTTCTTTCGTTAAGTTGTCGTTTTGAAATTGCTGTGTGGGGCAGCAAGATAGGTGTTTATCTATGCCGCCATCTTGGTTCTCCTATTTTATTGATTTTTTTACAGAGAGGAAAGTCAGAAACATCAATGAGAGAGAAACATCGATCTGCTGCCTCTTGCACACTCCCTACTGGGAATGTGCCCGCAGCCAAGGTACATGCACCTGACCAGAATGGAACCCGGGACCTTAGTCCACAGGCCGACGCGCTCTATCCACTGAGCCAAACCAGTTTCGGCTCCGGCAGAAATTTTTAAATTTAAGTTTATTCCATACTACGTGCAGGATTTGTTATGGCTATTATTTTAGAGTCTAGTATTTTACAGTTTAGCTTCATACATCTCTGGCCTCACTGGTGGCTTTGTTAAGCTAGACAGCTACTGTCCCCCAAAGCTGCCATGACACTTTGGAATTGAACATTAGTTTATTTTTTTATTTTAAAAATATTTTATTGATTTTTTACAGAGAGGGAGATAGTTAGAAACATCAATGGAAGAGAAACATTGATCAGCTGCCCCCCCCCCCCCCCCCCCCCGACTGGGGACGTGCCCGCAACCAAGGTACATGACCTTGACTGGAATCGAACCTGGGACCTTTCAGTCCACAGGCTGATGCTCTATCCACTGAGCCAAACCGGTTTCGGCAGAACATTAGTTTATTTTTAATTAAAAAATTTTATGTGATCAGCTAGATTCTAGTCTTTCCCCTTTTTCACGATACCCATCCCTCCATGGCTTCTTCCCTCTATTTTAGTGAAATTATTTCGGAAATTATTTTGATGCTGAGATGACTGCAGTCCAGGATGTAGCTGCTAGTTGTTCTACATTGCCACTGAATAGTAGTCATGGTTGAGGATGATGCCAATGAGAGAGTTTACACAGTTGCATGTCATAGTTTGGAGCTCCCTAGGTTTCAGATCTATAAGCACTGCTATTGCTTCAGACCATCTAATTCATTGAGTGAGATAGCACAATGAAAGCAGGAGCTTAAATGGTACAAACTATGTAATAGTGAATTTACACACTTCTTGGACAAATTCTAGAATGGATAGTCCATTCTTGAAAGGATATTTCACAGTACTATGAAACGGAAGTGTAATTCACCAAGGACAAGTAGTGTTTCGATTATGCCAATTTTTGATAGGATAGTTATAGCAGAGATGTTTTCTCAAAATAGTCTTGTGAACAAGAGAAATGGGGCAGAATGTCAACACATTGGGTTGGTTAATATTTCAGTGACTGGAACCAAATACCAGTGCTGCATGTGTCACCGATGATTGAGAGGACTCCAGGAGTGGGGTGAAGCCCTCCAGTCCACTTAACCTGTTTCCTAACTAACGGGATGAGAGTACAGAAAGCATGCCGGACAATTCTGAAAATAATTTGTTTCTCAAGAAAAGATTCCGAGGGCATTGTTAATTCCTTCCTATATTGAAATAAAACTTGTCTCCTTAGAACATGAAGGATAGACCCATAGCAAGGTTAAAAACCACATGCATTAGCTCAATATCGGAAGTACAGTTTGAGCATATCGGGTAAAAACTTAAGGGTTTAAGTTCAATAGTGAGCAGTCTAACTGAACAAATGTCAGAATTATTCAAATAAACTCACACAGCATTACAAAAGAGTACTGTGCTCAACATCAGGATAAGATTTCTATCATATTCTCAAGTGAGGCAGACACTCCCTAGAAAAGTATTCATTTTAGAAGTCTCACTTTAAGACTGGCCTTTGGAAAATCAGAGTATTTTTTTTTTAAAGGAAAATAAGATTAGGATTTAGCTCAGTTTGCACCGAGGCAGTACTTACTATGGGCCAGAAATGGTATTAAATATTGTCAATATAACAGCCAGACACGGGCTCTGCTCCTAAGCTTGTGTCCAGTAGAGGAAGGCAGGCTGCTTGGCAGACTGCTCTAAGCACAACGGGCTTTAGAAACAGCACAGTTTAGCCACACTGTCAGAGGCCAGGGAAGGCTTTCTTGAGAAAATGACACCTAAAAGGAGTCCAGAAGAGTAAGCAGGATCTAGCCAACTAGGGCAAGAAAGGCTGGGAAGGGAACCTTGCCCTCAAGAAACCAATGAAGGGATAGGTTAAGAAGTTTCACCCTAAAGTAGCTATAATATGTAGTTACTTGAATATGAGAAGAATTCAAATTTTTGTGGCTCCTGAGGAAAGAAGATAAATGGGAGCCTGCCGAAACCAGTTTGGCTCAGTGGATAAAGCATCTGTCTGCGGACTGAAGGGTTCCAGGTTTGATTCCGGTCAAGGGCATGCACCTTGATTGCGGACACATCCCCAGTAGGGGGTGTGCAGGAGGCAGCTGATCAATGCTTCTCTTTCATCGACGTTTCTAACTGTCTCTCTCCCTTCCTCTCTGTAGAAAATCAGTAAAATATATTTTTTAAAAAAAATGGAAGCCTATTTCAATTCAGTATATGAAAAAAAATCATTTATTTAATGAAACCTTATGGTAAAGTACCCCAACGTAATGCAAAAGTCAGTCAATGGCTTGGTGATGGGCTCTGTCTCATAGCAGGTTCACACGATCATTTTATTAACCCACAATAACAGTATTCTACCTTTTTAATTAGGACCCTTTTGAGTCCCCCTCACATACTAAAACGCTGCCGTCATGGCTGGGTCAAACAGAGCTGTCCGAAATGGGGAGGGGCAGGGCCAGATGCAGCCATCTTCAGAGACATGGATGAGGTTTGTTGGGTGCTGTGGGGGCAGGGCCAGATGCAGCCATCTTCAGAGACATGGATGAGATTTGTTGGGTGCTGTGGGGGCAGGACCAGATGCAGACTGGAGATGCCCTAAAGGACCGCCCACCTGAGACCCTGCAGCCCTCAAAAACACCATTTACTGGTTTCATACCAGAAAAAGGCAGTAAGTGACAAAGAACAACGTCATATATTACTGTTTAATTTATACTACATAAAACTTGTTTATTAAAGTTATCAAATGTAACACTACTCGCATGTACTTTCTCTTACATATGGTTATAAATACCCTTAAAGCAAAGCTTGAAACTTAAAATGTTTCCAGTCCAAGAAAAGCAAAGCTTGAAATTTAAAACTGTTTCCAGTCCCAGCTAATATTTTAAGCCTAGACGTCTGGCTCCTTCCCTCTACCATCATTCACTCTAATGACCCAGGGAAACTGTGTGCATTGCTGCTGGACACTGAGAAGAGTGCTAACACGAATGAAGCCTTCAAGCTTTACAGCAGCAGGTAACACAGATTAAAAGCAGAGGCACAAGTGTACCATTTACTGTGCGTGGAAAATGTGCCACCAGAGAGCTAGCTAGGGTCTTCGACTCAGAGCAAGGTTAGCCTGCTGCCCTGGCTGGTTTGGCTCAGTGGACAGAGCGTTGGCCTGTGCACTGCAGGGTCTGAGTTCAATTCTGACCAAGGGCACACACCCAGGGTGCAGACTTGATCTCCAGTAGGGGGCATGCAGGAAGCAGCTGATCGATGATTCTGTCATTGATATTTCTATATTTTTCTTCCTCTCCCTCTCTGAAATTAATATACATTTATACATACACACATATATATATTATAAGAGGTTAGTCTACTAACTATAAAGGGAGGGTGCTTGCATTGGATAAAGAGGGACATTGTAGCTTAGGCTGCAGCATGACATTCATACTAATGGAAATAAAAAGTCATGAATTTTCATAGCTATGTTTATGATTGAACCCATGTGTTTACTGGCAGGACAATGTGCACCTATAAATATGTATTTCATTTTCACAAAACCAATTATATACATTGATGACTAAAAGGAATATAAAAGACTATTAACTGAGGTTATAAGTAGTTAAAATTTGTTTTTCTGTAATGAATTACTTTTGTAATAACAAATTTTTAAAAATTGATCCCAGCAATAACATTATAAACAGATTAAAAATTCTTATCAGCAGCATTTTCTTTCCTTCTAATTTTTTAGAATTCAGTCACTAATTATCTTTAATGAAACATTTTGAGCCAAATATATATAAAAAAGCAGATTCATATACATATTCCATTTTTAAATACAAAGAAACAAAAACAAAAAACCCTAAGATAAGATAACATAAAATTTTTTGAAAATATTGAGCAAAGCAAAACTTGACCATAATTACTATTATTGGAATTATAAAGTACATCAATACACTTCAATAATGCATTTAATCTAAGACAGTATGGAAAGACAATGTCATACTACTGCTTTAAAACACTATGGAAGGTCATCAAATATGGATAAAGACAGCAAAATTCTTTACTTTTACCATACAATCACACTAAGCTCATACATGTTACCTACCAAATTTTAGTTTCAAAATCAGCTCACTTATCAATGTGAAATCCTATTTTAATGCATAATGTCCAGTTCGGCAATTTTTAACTACACTATAAAACTAAACAAAAGCAAAAATCCTTAGGGAAAATGCATTTTCTTTTTTCTTTTCAAGAAAAATAAACTTGGGTATAAGCAGTTGGTAGAGTTCTGTTCAAACATACTCTATTAAAGGAACCTATCAAAACATTTTCCCCTTAAAAAAAAATTTGTCAGTGTTTTGTTTTGTTCCATTCAATTCTTTCTGGAAAAGTTTATTAAAATTATTAAAGAGATAAAATGTGAAAGGATTGAAGAAAATATTTGTAACAAAAAGAACTAACGTTAACACTGGCAAATGCCACATACTGTTGATAAAAAGGATAGGAACTCGTTGGTGATTTGACAGCTCACATCAGAAATGAAAAGCAGCTTCCATGAGCTGCCCAAGAGAGTGTTTGAAGGCAGTGTACTCATCAACGAGGATGCCTCGAACATTCTTCCACACGTTCCCGTTCTGGTGCCATCAGGCACCTAACGGATTCTGCAACTGTTAGAAGAACAGCCAACTAACAAAATCCAAACCCGACACTGCCATTGATGACAGTTTACTACAAATGTCACACATTTCAATAATAAATGTTTGCATAGAAGTTGGATTTGTACGTTTTTACCTGGTGTTTTATAAATACAGTGTTTTCATGAAAAAAGCTGTCTAGTAACATAAATGGCTTCCGAATCAGTTCCACAAACAAGACAAGGACCTAAGACATCCAGACTGTTCACAGACAGCGTCCTGTGGGGCAGCAGGCTGGTGACCTCGATCCGGTCCCGCGCAGGGTCCGTGCTGAGCCAGCGGCTCGTGAGAGCCGGGGGAACGTGAGCCTGGTCACTGAGGCTGTGAGACGAAAACGCACCGCCTCTTCCGCCTGGGAGGAAAAAGGGAGGGAAGTCTTTCACGGCTAATTTTACTAGTATATGAACATCCAGAGTTCCAGTGATATTTTTTAAAGGCGACGACTGAAACTTGTTTAATTCTCAGAATAACAGGTTGATTATTCATGATTACACATCACCATCTTTTACCAAAGGCCTATTCCGTGACATTAAAACTCAAATTTCCATGGGATAATATGGACATCAAACTTTACGGTAAAGCAGATTTATGTGGATCCTGTCTTTCTATTCTTTCTTTAATGGAAAGTGTCAGAAATGTAGCAAAATGACCAGAAGAAACGTAGAATAAGGAAAAAATATAGTCAACTTGCTTTAGTTTTTTATTACCCTTTATTCTAAAAGCACAATTTTAGAACACTACCAGATTATTAACTTTTATCTCTAACAGTGCTCTGTATTTAATATAGAAGTGAAGCAGTATATTTCAAGTTAAGCCATTATTTGAAATTTTCTTTCATCTCAACTTTTTGCCAAGTCAAAT
Organism: Antrozous pallidus; assembly: GCA_027563665.1. Taxonomy (NCBI): domain Eukaryota; kingdom Metazoa; phylum Chordata; class Mammalia; order Chiroptera; family Vespertilionidae; genus Antrozous; species Antrozous pallidus. Next base: position 94,546,310 of record CM050517.1, read on the forward strand.
AAAGACAGATTTCATTTGTTCAAAATGTGGCCAAATAACTATTATGTGCCAGGCTCTATGCTTAAGTTTGGGGTACAAGGCGAAGTCCCTGATGTCTTCAAGCTTAATGACTAGTGAGGTTTAAATCTTGCTGATTCTTTTTGAAAATTATTTTTAAAATATATTTTTATTTCCAAAACCAGTTTGGCTCCATGGATAGAGAGAGCATCAGCCTTCGGACTGAAGGATCCCAGGTTCGACCGGTCAAGGGCATGTACCTTGGTTGCAGGCACATCCTCAGCGGGGCGTGTGCAGGAGGCAGCTGACTGATGTTTCTCTCATCCATGTTTCTGACTTTCTATCCCTTTCCCTGCCTCTCTGTGAAAAATCAATAAAATATAGCAAATAAATAAATAAAATTTTTATTTATTTCAGAGAGGATGGGAGAGGGAGAAAGGGATAGAAACATCAATGATGAGAGAGAATCACTGATAGGCTACCTCCTGCACACACCAGCCTGGGGATCAAGCCTGCAACCTGGGCATGTGCCCTGACCAGGAATCAAACCCGTGACTTCCTGACACTCAACCACTGACCACCGGCCAGCAAAATCTTGCTGATTCTTGAAAGCCCAGTCAACTTTCTTCCCTAAGCTTTTGAAGGCAACACTAGTTCATGCTTCTCTCTTCCTCCCAGGAACCCTCAGCACTGTATGTACACCAGCAATTTACTAGTTATAATATTTCTTATGATTTAACTTTCCATGCTCCTTTCTGTATAACTATTTTTAATAGGTTGCACAGATTCTATCTGTTTTACCCTTTCACAGTGCCCTGCAATACTAGCCACAGAATGTAGTAAATTATTTTATTTCTAGCCTAACAAAGCTTCTTCAAACAGTGACATTTCAAATATTAGATAGTGGGAGTAGAGGAGGAAGTAAGTAAAAACCAAGTGCTTAGTTAATTCTTAACGTTATTTTTCTCCATAAATAAGTTAGCACAGTCATGCTACATGTTGGGAGAAGGACGGAGAGGGTCGATGTGGGGGAGAGGAGACAGCTTTAATACTTTCAATAATAAAGACAGATTTAAAACAAACAAACAAAAACCAACACTACATGGTCTACACAATCCTCCTCCACATTTTTTTTTCTGGAGACGTTTTAGATTTCCCCTTGGTTTTTTGTTTTACTGCTCCTATATTTTACATCACACTTGAATACTATGAAATTAACATCATTACAAACACTGTGATAAATCTCCTACCTGGTCTCCCTGCTTCCGCTCTTACCACCCCTCTCCCCATAGTTCATTTTCCGTGTAACAGCCACAGTGACCCTGGCTGGTGTGGCTCAATTGGAGCGTCTTCCCATACACCGAGAGGTCACAGGTCCCATCCCAGGGCTAGGTGGAGGCAACCAATCCATGTTTCTCTTTCGCATCAATGTTCCTTTCTCTCTCCCTTCCTGCCCCTCTCTTTCTTCTTCCGTCCCTCTCTCTCTAAAACCTACCCTGGCTGGTGTTACTCATTGATCGGAGCATAGGCCCCTCTCCCCCCATTCCTGGTCAAGGGCACGCACCTGAGTTTCCGGGGTCAATCCCTGATGGCAATCAGGGTGAGTCGTGGGAGGTCACCAACTGATGTGTCTCTTTCACGGTGATGTTTCTCTCCCCTTCCCTCTACCCCCTACTTCCACTCTCTCTAAAAATGTCCTTGAGGATAAACAGAACAAACACAAACTTTTACCCTGCTGAAAGAGTGACGATTTTTCAGGGACATCTGTGGAGGCGTCCCAGTGCCACAGGGATCCATCTTCAGAACAGGTGAACAGATGGTCTGGGCTGGATGGGTGAAAGTGAACTTCCCACACTGAAAGATAAGAACCAAGAGCTTATGCTGTGCAGATTAAACAAACATTCAATGCTTAACAGGCATCATTTTCCATTAATCTCCATCACACACCTTCAAACCTCAAGTCTGTGAAAAAAATCAAAGGCTTCAGAAGTAAGCCGTACTATAACTCTTCATACTATGGATAGTAAATCTACATGTGTATTGGGCCAGCAAAAGAATGAAAATATGTGCTCATGATTTGACTTATTACATTTTTTTAAATGTAATAAAAGTATGGCAATGGGATAAATCTGAAAAAAATTTTCTATAAATTAGTTTAGGTTCTCTTATTTTCAGTTCCTGTGTCATTAATGTATGCATGCAGGTTACATTACTAAAAAGACTGAGAGATAAAACCATAAAAGTGATATACAAATGAAATTCAAAGAGGCAGAGTCTAATCTGCTGCATGCCAGGACTCGGAACACTTTTCTTCTGTACCCCCAGAAATAGGTACTAGCTACCAGCAAACCAAAACCTGGAAATGCTCCAAGAATCTGGGGTCCAGTTTCAGATGGAAGGCTTTGAAGAAGCCAATCTGGGACTGAGGACTCCTCAAGCTCCATACTTTATGAGAACATTGTGTGCCCACAGACCCCTGGGAGCCAGTGTCTGGCCAGGGGGCCTTACGAAGTTCCCTGCGGCATGCAGATAAAACAGGTAGTCTGTGGTCAAGGGTTTTGTGATTCTGGATCAGGTGACCTTAAAAAGGCAGCACATAAACAAAATTTTAAAAAGACCAAAAGAAGTGCCTGAGGTGTGACATAAAAAGTGCAAGGCACATGTTTGCAAGCTGGCAGTTTTCATTCTGACATTACCACTATTAAACATCACACCACAAACCATAAAAAGGTCACCTTCCTTAGCAGGAAAGGAATGTGTTCTGGGTGAGTCCATGTGTAAAGTGCATTACTACTGCTTCATTCAAACAAAGTGAGAAAAAACGACCCATAGAGCCACAAACAAATGCCCAAATATAGATTCTTCTGTTTTAAAAAAATGTGGGACGCTCCACAAATTCTCATGTCCTCCTCGCGCGGGGGCCATGCTAATCTTCTGTCTCGTTCCAATTTCAGTATATGTGCTGCTGAAGAGAGCACCAAATATAGATTCTTAAGTATTTACTTATTTTCAAATGAGAAAACAAAGCTCCAAAAAACAACTACTTCATTTCCAGCCAAGAGTCAGGATGAATCTGAGGTAATACGTTACAATACACTACACTTGTATGTTTACTGCCTACCAATATAGTTATAAGGGCCTGGTAAGTTAAATAACAGTTAAAACGGGACTGGTAAGAAGAGAGCTGAAAATTTGTAATTTTACTACTACTGTGTTAGCCAACATCAGACTCTATGAGGGCATAGCCTATTCCTTGTCATTCATTTATCTTCCTGGGCACACTATAAATGGAAGAGACAAAAACTTTTCTATCCTTTTATTTGCTTTACCTTAAATATAACCTTAAAAGTCATTTATCTTTCCAAGGTAATAAGGTGAAACTTTAATAAATTGCAGTCCTATCTAATACAACAGTAATATGCAAACTAACTACCACTCCGTTACACCACCAGCCAAGCAGGAGTATGCAAATTAACCCCAACCAAGATGGCTGCGGCCTCAGAGAGAGCAGAAGGGAGGCTTGGGTTTCTCTGGCGATGAAGGAAGCCAAACTTTCTGCATATATTGGCAGGACCAGGCCTCCACCCCAGCCTACAAAGTTTCAATTACAGAAGATAAATAAATACCAACAAAATTGGTAGCAGCCATGGAGCTGGAGAGCAGGAGGCTAGAGTTGCCCCTGGCAATGGAGGAAGCCAAGCTTCTGCAGCCCTGCTCTGCCTTGGCCTCTGCTCCAGGCTACAAAGTTTCAATTGTAGAACATAAATTAATCCCAGATATCAGGGCCTCTGCTTGGGTCACTGAGGGGCGTGGCCAGTCTGCAAACCACCACAGGCCCCTTGGCCAGGCTACCCCATGCCTCAAGGGAACCCCCACCCTGATCCGGGACACCCTTCAGGGCAAACCAGCCGGTCCACACCCATGCACCAGGCCTCTATCCTATCTAATAAAAGAGTAATATGCAGATTCACCATCACTCCAACACACAAGATGGCTGCCCCATGTGGTATAAGATCCTGTCCCCATATGGACACAATCATGGCCATCACAACATGGACAGCAGGGAAGGGCAGTTGGGAGGCCTACAGGGGAAAGCAGTTAGGGGTGACCAGGCATGCAGAGGAGGGAAGTTGGGGGTGATCGGGCCTGCAGGGAAGGGCAGTTGGAGGGTGGACCCAGACCTACAGGAGAGAGCAGTTGGGGGGAACCAGGCCTGCAGGGGAGGGCAGTTAGGGGCAAACAGGTCTGCAGGGGAGGGCAGTTGCCTGCAGGGCAAACAAGCTGGCTGGGGAGCAGTTAGGCATCAAGCAGGCTATCAGGGGAGTAGTTAGGGGGTGATCAGGCTGGCAGGCAGAAGGCATTAGGGGCAATCAGGAAGACAGGCAGGCGAACAGTTGGGAGCTAGCAGTCCTGGATTGTGAGAGGAAAATCCGACTGCTTATCCCTTGAGGGGTTCCAGATTGGAAAGAGTGCAGGCTGGGCTGAGGTACATCCTCCCTCCCCCCATGGACAAATTTCGTGCACCAAGCCTCTAGTACTAGTATAACATTTGTCCTTTCGTACTTTTGTTCAAGTATTAATACAGTTGACTGGAGCACAGTCCATTCACCAAAAAGGTTGCAGGTTTGATTCCCAGTCAGGGTGCACAAGGGAGTCAACTGATTGATGTTTCCCTCTCATATTGAGGTTTCTCTCTCCCTTCCTCTCTCTAAAACCAATAAAACATATCCTTGGGTAAAGATTAAAAGCACCATTTCTGTTCAGCCTAAAAACCCATCAATTTTCATTCTGACAGTTCCTACACTTCAATATTATGTCTCTCCTCCTCCCTGTCATTCTGTCTAAAAGTCAATGGGAAAAATATCCTCACGTGAGAATTAACAAAAAATTAAAATAAAATCAATAAAAACATACTTTAAAAAAATTGTCACAAAAAAAATAAAGATGAATGGAAGCAGGCTAATCACTCTGGTTTTGGATATAATAAGGAAACATATTAAAGCACTTAATGTCAAATAAAAAGAGATAATTATTACAATTCAGCAAAAGCTTTGACGCAAGACAATCCATATGTACCATTACGGAGAGCTGTTTACAGTGTATCCTATAACTCACCCAACGAAAACTTACTTTCAGCTTCATGAGCCTTCAGCAGAGACACAGGCATAGTACCCTGTCTAACATCCCAAACGCTCAACATTCCGTCCTGGCCACCAGTAGCTACAACATGCTGCTGGTTGGGATGTCTATCAACACAGTGGAGTGGCACTCGGTCACCAGTCCTTTTGTGGGAGACACAATGAAAACAAATGTTGTAAAGGACACTTACTTTGTATAACCCAGGAAACATGTTTCATTTTAGTAACTAAATGGTAATTTTCTGGCTAGAGCTGCTGGCTGAATTTAAATCATGTCCAACAACCGACTGCATTAAAATACACTTCTGCCCGACCTGGTGTGGCTCAGTGGATAGAGGGTCGGCCTGCCAACCAGAGGGTTCTGGGTTTGATTCTTGGTTGCAGGCTTCTCCCTGGCCCAGGCCCTGGTCGGGACACGTGCAGGAGGGCAACCAATTGATGTTTCTCTCACATTGTTGTTTCTCTCTCTCTTCCCTCCCCCCACCCCCACCCCTTACACTCTCCCTAAAAAATCAATGGAAAAATATCCTTGGGTGAGGATTAACCAAAAATATAAAATAAACAATTATATATATGAACTATTAGAAATTGAGGGAGAGGATGTTTAAAGGCCAAAGTTACTCACTCTCTCTTCAATTTGAGAGGCACAGGGAGCAAGATAATCTGATGGAATGATATGCAAAGCACATTTCCATTTCTTGGCTTTTAAAAACGTTAGCGCATAGGCCTGTGTGGTGCGGCTGGTTGGAGTCGTCTTGTACGCCAAACAGCCTCAGGTTTGTTTCCCAGTCAGGGCACAATCGTGGGCTCAATCCCTAGATCAGGGTGAGTATGGGAGGCAAAAGTGGATGATTTTCTCTCACATTGATGTTCATTTCTCTCTCTCTCTTCCCCTCTCTCCAAAATCAATAAAATACATATCCTCAGGTAAAGATGAAAAGAAAACAAAAACCTGGGATTTTATTTTTCTCTCAGTCATAGCTAGAATATATTATACTCACTACTTTTAAAAAATATTTTATTGATTTTTTTACAGAACAGAGTTAGGAACATCGATGAGAGAGCAACATCTATCAGCTGCCTCCTGCACACTTCCTACTGGGAATGTGCCCGCAACCTCCATACATGCCCTTGACCGGAATCGAACCCGGGACCCCTCAGTCCACAGGCCCACACTCCATGCACTGAGCCACACCGGTTAGGGCTATACTCACTATTAAAAGGGTCATTTGATGAGCAAAAATAAATGCCCCATTAAATAACATAAACTTCAAGGAAATAAAGACTCTGAATCAAGATACCAAATACTAAATGCAGCACGGCAGTATCAAACCTTTCAAATTATACTTGTTTTATCCAATTTAAATAGGGATTATTTTCTTAAAATGCAGCATGGTTTAAAGTCAATTGCTATAAATGATTGAACAAATTAATTTTTATTATACTACTGAAATTACAAATCAAAACTTACAGTGATAATATTTGAGAGGGCTCATTTCCTTGTTGTCTGAAATCCCATATTTTTAACTGTCCAATTGAATTTACTGTGAGAATCTCAGGCGTTCGAAGGAAAGTTACAGCATGCAGTGTACTGCTATCAGCATTGTCTACAAATTAAGAAAACAGCAGTGGGTGTTAATGGGTCCCACTGTGCCATGAAAATCTTAAATCATGTTTTTTTTTAAATTATTATTTTTCTATTTTTTAAATAGCATTCTTTTTATGGAAATATTACATAGGTCTAGTGAAATTTTAAATAGGTCAGTTTGATTTCTATAAAAAATGTGATCTTATTCTGCTGACTCAAATTCATCTTTCCTCATCAACTAACTCTCATCTCTGTGAAGTCCTTCCTGATTGTTGTATGGTCCTTTCCTTCTTCCTAGAGTATTTAAGCTTAAGCCATATAATATAGCATCTTATCTAATAAAGAGGGAATATGCTAATTGACCATCACTCCATCACAAAGATGGCTGCACCCACGCTAAGGCCAAATTCCCATAAGGAGCCTTAAGGAGCAATCAGGAGGGAGGGACCTGAGGCTATGTCCTCCCCCACCCAGCAGGGTTTGACAGGGGACCTCAAGGTGCACTTCCCGTCCTGGTGCTGGGTTAGGGGACTTCATGCTGCTCCCCCGACCCCAGCCCCAGGCCGGGGGACCTCAGGCCGTGCCCCCCAACGTGAGGCTTGACAGAGGACCTCTGGCCATCCCCCCGCCCCAAGAGATCTGAGACTGCGCTCCCCCCCCCCCCCCCCCCCCCCACGGCTGGCTTGACAGAGGAACTCAAGGTACACCCCCAGTGTTGGGTCAGGGGATCACAGGCCATGCCCCCCACTAGGTGGGGCTTGACAGGAGACTTCAGGCCTCGCCCCCAACCCCCGTACCAGGCCAGGGGACATCAGACCGAACTCCCTGCCCAGTGGGGCTTGGTGGGGGACCTCAGGCCATGCCCCCTGCCCAAGCACCGGGCCAGGCGACCTGAGGCTGCGCCCCCCTCCCTGGCTGGGCTAGACAGGGGACCTAAGGCCATGTACCCTGCCCCCCCCCCCCCCCAGGAGGGTTTAATAGGGGATCTCAGGCTGGGCCTCCCACCCAGTGGGGCTTGACAGAGGACCTCAAGGTGCACCCCTAGTGCTAGGTCTGGGGAACTCAGGCCTCGTCCTCTGCCCAGCAAGGCTTGAGGGGTGACCTGAGGCTGCACCCTCCACCCACCTGGCGGGGTTTGATAGGTACCTCAGGCCATATCCCCCACCCAGTGGGGCTTGACCTGAGACCTCAAAACACACTCTTGCCCGGCAGGGCTTGACAAGGGTGGAACTGGCCGGGTCTGGATCTAGCTCAATGTGGGGGCACTGGCTGGGTCTGGGTCTCACGCGATTTTGAGGCACATGTGGGTGGGCGGGGACTTGACTCTGGGTCCCGTGGTGCACCCAAACTCTGACAGGAAGAAGGTTTTCATATACATTTTATTAATTTTCTTTCATCTCTGACACTTCTATTATAGAGAAAAGGCAAACAGCAATATTAAATTATTTCCTCTAATTAATCCCTTTTTAATGTGCATGAATTTCATGCTGTAGGCCACTAGTGTACTTATAAACTTTGTCACACTCCTCCACACTGCCACCAGGCAATGGTTCCTAAACAAGTGGTACTTCTCAGAACTAAAATTGGTCGTAAACCATGATCAGTGAGTACAATCCATAGAGACTCTGATTCAGGTCTAGGCTGGTGGGCTAGTAAAAATCTCCTCAGTAAGTCTTTGTGAAACATACAGAACTACTACACTAGAATAATCCTAAAGCACAACAGGGAGTATATCACCAGCTTACTCAAACAGTTCCACCCGCTCCATAGTTGTCCACCCAACAAAATGCAGCCTCGATGGCTATGCAACACAACCTGGCCACAATTTCCCTTCCTCGCTTTCTCTCTCACCTCTCCTATATAAATAGACTGTCAAAATACTCTTTCTGCCATTCTCTAAATGGCCCTTTCAAGCCTCCACACTATCCCTTTGTCTGGTGTGCCATCTTTTAGCTATTTATGGTCCAGAAACTTGATTACATTAACTGCCAACGTGTTCCTCAATTCTTTATCCAATAACCCACTCCAGCCAAATATCCTCAGAAAGGGATTCTGCCTGTACATTTTTATATCCGTAAAATACCTAGCATTGTACCTACTTAGCACAAGATGGATGCTCAATCTTTCTTACCTATAGTTCTCACAGCTTCCTTGTGATCAACTCTGAAGAGATTGATTCGACCATCTTCTCCAACTGTGACAACCTCTGGGCTGTTGCACACAACACCTGTGCACGGTGCACTGCTACACAAAGGACTGCCTGGACCCGTGTGGCAGTGAGCGGTTGTCCACTGCTGGCCGACTGACAGCGTCTAAGAGCCAGAAATGAACATAGAGTCCGTCAAAGCAGAGTTCTAAAGAACTAGCTCTTTTTCCCAACTAAAGTGTTTTAAAATTTTCTACCACTCTTCTAGGAGATAACTCTCTCCTTTTTCCTTTGTATTTCCAAATACGAAAGTCTAGAACCTACTTCCATCAAAGCTCGGTACACAATGGATTAGATTCTAAAGGAACACTGACCGAAAATATGCCAAACTTATTTCAAATTAAAGAAATGGCTTTTAGGTATCTGGTAGCAGTGTGTTCAAAAGCAACTTTAAATTCTTTTTTTTTTTTTAATTACTATTTTTATTGATTTCAGACAAGAAGTGAGAAATAGAAACATCAATTATGAGAATCACTGATTAGCTGCCTCCTGCAAGGCCCCTACTGGGGATGAGCCCACAACCTGGGGCAGGTGGCCTGATCAGGAATGGAACTGGGACCTCCTGGTCCCAAGTCAAAGCTCAACCACTGAGCCACACCTGCTAAGCAAAGCAACTTTAAATTCTTCAGGGCATTAGCTTAAGAAATAAATCTCTACAGAGCTCTCTAAATTGTTCCATTACGAAAAACAGTAAGAGCTTGGTCTTATACTTACTAGGTATGCTTTGTAAGGAAGGTGACCTTTATTAATTCCAAAATCTAAATAAACACTCTCTTCCAGGAACTTACAACTGTTACTACAAGTGAGGCCATTGTAAAGGATTGCCCTCACCACTGTGTAGTGAAGATCAGCATTCTTGGGCTTTAGTATATAAGAAAGTCACTGATAAAATGTCAGTGGTGATGGAAGGAGACTGGACTTGGGGTGATGAACACACAATACAACATACAAATGATGTACTGTAGAACTATACCCCTGAAACCCGTGTAATCTTCTTAACAAACGTCACCCCAATAAATTCAATTTTTAAAAAGGGGAAAAAAGAAAAAAAAAAAAGGTTAAGTCTTCATACAGTATATCCTCTCTTCTAATTAAAAGATTCTAGCCACAGAAGCAAAGTAGCTGTTCCTGTTCTAATTCATGATACCTGAGCTAGAAGGTTCTCTTTCTTCAAAGTCCAGAGTAAGAATTTAAAAGAGAATTACAGAAAAGTGACTTGCCAGATACTATATTGTTAGATCCAAACGAACAGAATTTAAGACTACCCAATTTTGCCGAAGCCGGTTTGGCTCAGTGGATAGAGCGTCAGCCTGCGAACTGAAGGGTCCCAGGTTCGATTCCGGTCAAAGGCATGTACAGTGGCTGCGGGCACATCCCCAGTAGGGGGTGTGCAAGAGGCAGTTGATCAATGTTTCTCTCTCATCGATGTTTCTGACTTTCTATCCCTCTCTCTTCCTCTCTATGAAAAATCAATAAAATATATTAAAAAAAATAAAATAAAAGACTACCCAATTTCAATAAAAGTTCATGCAAACATAGCTCTAGAGTTGATCTACTAAAAGATGGGTAATGTTAATTTTTCTCCTGCATGTTTGAGATTATAAAATCTTACTATTTGTGTCATTATTAAGTACAGTCTTCTTTAAGTCTTCCTAAAAATAACTAAAATACAAATTCAGTTTCAAACAGCATTTCTTTACCTGGTTGGTGGAATGGTGAAGAAAAACTGTTACACATCCTGTTGACGAAGCAGCTACGATTCTTTCCTGGTCAAAAAACTAAATAGAAAATTCCTGCTTGTTAATAGATTCAGAAATATCAACAGGGAGAAAACTCGTTTGCTTATCTTAATTAGCGGTGATATCAACTTTAAGATGCAAAGAGCCTGTAAATGCTAAGCAAATAAAATGTGATGATAAATCTGAAAGTCAAAACTCCTATTCAAATAAAAGTATTTTTGTGAAGAAAAAATAAGCTGTTTCCTCCCCCTAAACTCTTACCTAATAGGCAAACATGTAAACTGACCATACCTCCGCTACGCCCACAGCCAATCAGAGTGAGCATGCAAATTAACCCAACAAAATGACAGTTAATTTGCATAAGTACCTGGGTCCTGGGAACATCCTTGGCACCCAAGTTACTCCCAGCCAGCCACTGGAGGAGCAGGGAGCCCCCTGCCCAAGCTTAAACCTCAGGTGGGCCTAAGCCATTAGTACGGCATCCCCTGAGGGCTACCCATTATGTGAGAGGGGAAAGGCTAGGCTGAAGGACCCCTCCCCTAGTTAATCTATAGTTGATTTAATTAATTTTGTACACTACCATAAAGCTTTAGAAAAGGACCATTCCCACAGTTATGTAACCTTCTATAGAAAAAAATGCAGGGTCTTAAAGTCACGCAGACCGGGGATTTGAACACTTAATTTCATCCCAACGCTTCATAACTGCCTCCAGAGCTTAGCCAAGTTAAACCTTCTAAGCTCAGGTACACCTTTACAAGGGACAACTAATTCCTATTAAGAAGGTTGTGAGAATTCAAAGAGCAAAAACAAGTAAATTCCCTTTCAGAACATTCCTCACACAGTATGTGTTCAAAAGATTTTCGTGTCAGTTTTCTCATTATAAAACAGATAACAAATACTTGATTCCCAAGCAAGCAATAAGAATTAACTTAGGTGGAATTCCCAGAACAGTGTTTGGCACACAGAAGATAGTCAATTAATGTTTTTAAAGCCAAGATGAAAAACTAAGATTAAATCCACATCCCCTGCCCCAGTCCCGATTCTGTCATCGAGTGGGCTATATGCTCGCAAAGCACAACCTACAGAGCCTTCAGCTTCCTGTGAACCGGGGTGGGCAGACACACCTGAAGGCCCTTCGCCTCTCTAAATGCATTCCTCTCCGTTTTTGAACACTTCGCTTTTGGATATTGCACAGACTTACTTGCAAGTCCATGACGTCACCATAGTGCCTGGCACCGCACAATAACTGATGGTCTCCCTCAAACCCTCCATCAGAGTCCAAGTTCCCCAAGTCTCCAATGGACCACAGTAAAACGCGATTTTCCTGTAAAGCAGAAAGTTTCATCTGGAGGTGTACACGTTAAACTGTCCAAAATTAAAACCTGCATGGCCTTCCAGCAATCTTGCCTTAAAAGCAGCTCAGAATAACGAGGGGAGTTTGAGCACACCATCGATGGTTCGGAGGCAGAGGGCTACCGAGCCCGGGACGGGGACTCGGGGGACGGAGAAAGGAGACGGGATCCAGAAGGCGAGAGAATTCGCGGCCGGGGGCCGGGGGCCGGGAGCGAGGGAGGGAGGGAAAAGGCAGGGGCTCCCCGGCCCGGGGGTTGCGCTACCTCGTTGTCCCAAGAGCCCGTAGCGAAGGTCTCCGCGGTCTGCAAACTCCCCGCAGGTACCGGTCGCCAGCGGGTTTTGCTGATTTTCTGAGACACAAACTTGGCGTAAATCTCCATGATGAAACCACATGCTGCACAGCGCGCGCCGCTCAATCCCGCCTCTTCCTGCGGAGCCCTGATTGGACGGGCCTTACGGCGGATGCCGAGGTCCAACTCTTCCGCCGCAGGGCGGACACCTCCCGTCACGCCTCTCCTAGTCCTTGTGCTGTACGATCTGCTCCTGATCTGCAAAATCAGGTAGGAACACCGACTCAATGCATTTGTGCAAAAATTGTGCAATGTCAAGCAAATTTAAGAGCAAAAACGAAACAAAATCAAGTGAGAGAAACCACCTGGTAGCTACGTCTGAGCATCGTTTTACATTTCACAGTGCATAGGAGAGTCCAGATCTTTCCATTCTCACGGAAGTACATCTCATTAACATACCAACTTCCTAGTCTAAACTTCTCCCTCTTTGTTTCCCAAATAAATCCTTTGCTTTAAAGTTAACACACGCTGTCTGTTTACAATTGGAATTCTGAAGACTCCAGTCCTAGTTTTGACGACCATTGCCTAGTTATGTAACCTTCATTTTTATATATATAATTAAGAATGAGTTTGATAGGTAGCGTTAATGCTCAGAAATCCGTGCTGTAGGTTCTTCCTAAACTTTTTACACCTTTAATACCATTTTATTCCTCTCTTCTCAGAATCCTACCCATCTTTCCAGGCCCAGTTCCTTCCCATATCTTTTCCTGATTAGCCCCATAATCTATCTAAATAAAAGAGAACTTTGTATTTGGACCACTAATAGCACTTAAATTTTGCCCTCTCTTGCTAGTTTTCTTTTGATGCAAATCTCCAATTGGAATGTAGATCCTGTTGCATATAAGAGAGATGACTTATTCATCTTTTTAAAAATCTCCTTTATACAGTATTCATAATGGTATATTGGTTGTAAGCTTTAGAGAGATAACAGGTTTAATTGAAGGATGAGACTGGTTTTGTTTTGTTTTAAATGGAAGACCACCAGGAAATCACAGAAATGAAATGAATAACTATTAGTCCCATACTGACGATTTTATTCCTAATATTGAAGTAAAGAACACTTTTGAGTGTGGTTTCGTTTACGGTCATAGAATCCCAGAAAATGGGTAATGTATATTTCGGATTGGAAGTAGGCTGAGTATCACATATGACAAAACCTCATGAGAATTAGAATTTGAAAATTGCTGACGCAATAGCATAAATGGTCTGACATAGCTTTTTCCTTAAAAGCTTGTCGAGCTAAATGATTGGTTCTGTCAGTCTCAGTTCTGATTAGGAACTGGGTAGAAAATTCCTGCTTGTTAATAGATTCGAAATTATCAATAGGGAGAAAACTCATTAGCAAGTTCCCTTTGGGGTTCTCGCTCAGCGTCTTGCACAGCTGACAGCCATAAAGCTGGTGTCTAGTCTAACGGGAGAATTTGTGAGGCTTAATTCGCTGAAAACGCACACTTGGGTTGGGAGAATAACACATCCCACATAGGATACTGTGGCATTTTAAACCATTTACATTGTTCTAACAAGTAAAGCATTCCCTCTACCCCACCCCCTCACCCCCACACACCCATATGCCACAGTATTCTTCCACTCTCTGAGTCTGTGCTTTACTTAGGATCTCCCAAGTCTCTGCGAACCGAACACCGATGTGCTTGTCACAAAGCCAGAGGCTGGAGAACTCGGGTTCGCTGCTTCTGTTAAGATTATCCCGGCTCCACCACAGGGAACCGGGACTGGAATCAGCCTAAATATTAGTCAACAGGGTTGGGTGAGGCAGGATGGAGGAAGCCCGCCAACCAACAATCTGAACAGCCATAGGAGCAGACCCGCGGCTCGCAACAGCTGACCCATCGGCGACTGCAGAGCCGCCAGCCGCGGAGGAACCAGATCGGCCTCGCCGCCATCCATCCCGCCGCCGAGCGGGGTACCCCGAGCGGAGCCGCAGCCGGGCACGCGCCGGGGCCCCCGCTGCCTGGCGGCGGGGCAAACCCAGCGGGGAGGCGGCCTGCAGCCCGAAGCCTCATAACGGGACACCCCGCACTGGGGGCCGCGCTGGCTCTGCCTAGCCTAGCCCAGCCTGGCCTCGGGTCCACGGAAGCCGCAGCCGCCACAGGCGCAGGCCGCGCAGCTCCGGGCCTCCCCCTCCCGCGGCCCCACCCAGCCGCACCCAGCACCGCGCCGCGTCACAGAGCGCATGCGCGCCGCGGGGCATGCCGGGAGCGCGCAGCGACGGGGCTCACAGCGGCGGCAACAGCGGGGAAGCGAGCGGGGCGGTGACCGCGTGGGAGGTGGTCTCACTCCTGGGGAAGCTGCTGGGCACAGTCGCCGCGCTGAAGGCGGTCCTGTACCTGCTCCGGGTGTGCCTAGCGATGGCCTGGAAATCTGGCGGCGCCAGCCACTCGGAGCTGATCCACAACCTTCGCAGTAAGTGCCACCCCCGCCGGGTGTGGGGCAGCTGGGGCAGGCCAGGCCTCCACCCGGGTCCCCGGGCCGTCCATCGGGAATGTGCCCGCCCCTCCCCGCGCCTTGCCCGCTGGAGGGCTTCCGCGCAGGGTTGCACCGGGAGCCCGGAACGGCATATGCGCTTGCGATCGCGTCCCCCGGGACCTGTCACTCATCGGCGACGGGGACTGGAAGGAGAGAGAGAGAGGGAGAGGCTCCAGCCGCTGGCGGCGGGGCCGGGGCCGGCGTCTCCCCGGAAGCCTGGGGGAGGGGGCGCGGTACAGGTGGCGGGGCTGTCACTGGAGTCTACCCGCCGCTCGCTCGGGTTTGGCGGGCGAGGGGATGTCAGCTAGGCCTCGCAGAGACTGGGGGAACGCCACCCTGGCCCCTCGCATCTTCTCACCTTCCTCCTCTATGACCGACCTCGCTGCAGGCTTTCCCCTATCCTGCCTCCCCCGCCCTCTGGTTTTTCCTCTGGAGGGCGATGCCGCGGTCTGATACCGGCCCCGGGAGGGCGGGGAAGATGAGAGTATTGTCTTTGCGGAGGCCGGGGCGGCTGTCCAGTGGAAAGCTGGGTGGGGGGCAGAGGAGGAACGAACCGGGGGGTGCTGTTCCCGAGACACCGGGTATTGCAGCAGCCTTCAGAGATCCTGGGGTTTCTGGGGACTGTTGTGTGCGTGGAATGTTCTCACTTCTTTCGGGACTGCCATACGCTTTGAAAGCCTTGTGTGGAAATCTTCTTTATATCATTCTCTTTAGTTACTGTATTCCTTCCTCCGATTGTAATTTTAGGGTGGGACGGGTGCCGTGTCACTTTCTTTTTTTAAATAGCGTGCTGCCTCGGCTCGGTGGTGGGGCGTCGACCTGTGAACCTGGAGGTCAGGGGTCGATTCTGCTCGCTGCACCTGCCGCTGGTGTGGGCTTGATCCCGTGTGGGGCGTGCAGTCAGCAGCCCATCATGATTCTCTCTCTCCCTCTTTCTTCCTCCCTGAAATAAATAAGAATATTTTTTTTAAAAGAGAGAAGTGAAAAGTTAACCTTAAAAAACACACAACAACAACAAGCAATGTAGTGTCGCCGTCTGTTCGGGAGATGTGGATGGAGGACTCTCACTCCAGTTAGAATTTATTTCACTCTCTTTGCCACTATGCAAATAATCATACCCTGATATGTGGTATTTTTAATTGCCATAGGTTATATAGCTTATTATGTATTTGTCACGTTTCCCAATTCAATTTGTAACCTCTGGGACTTTTAAAAATCGATATCTGAATCCACTCAAAGAACTTAGTACTCATTTCTTTTTTTTTCATAAGTCCCAATTAAATGTACATTATATGCTTGAATTTGTGCTGGGAATACCAGGATGAGTGAGAGAAGTAACACTGTCTGGCATAGGGTTAGTACTTAATATTAGCCATTTGATGTTTAAAAAAATGTTTTTATTGATTCCTAGAGCGAGAGGGAGGGAGGGAAAGGGAGATAGAAATATCAGTGGGAGAGAAACATGGATTGGCTGCCTCCTGCACATCTCCTACTGGGGGTGGAGCCTGTAATCCTGACATGTGTCCGACCGTGTGCCCTGGCGGGGGCGGGGGGGGGGGGGGGGGGGGGGGGTTGAAACAGAGACCTTCTGGTGTATGGATGAACCCTCAACCACCAGGCCACACCGGCTGGGTAAGCCATTCGACTTAAAAAAAAAAAAAGAATATTTAAAACTTGGAAATTGTGGCCTTAGTGTTTAGTAATGGAGAATGTTTAGATTTTAAAACTCTGCCAAGCATTGTCAGTATTCACTTTCTGGAAGAATATTTGATGGAAAGTGGACATTTACATGCTGAGTCAATATTAAGTGTGATTTAAGTTCCCCATGCATATAACTTCAATATATTGTAAATGTTTTGATAAAATTTCTTAAAATGATCTGCTTGCTATTGCAATTATACACCTGAAACATCTATATACAAATTTGTGTTTAGGTAATTTTCCACTGGTAAGTTATCTTAGTAGACACTTGGCGGTGGCAGAAATTTGTAATCAATCAGGCTTTTAATGTCTCTCCTTTTTGGGCCACATTTGCAGTAAGCCAAGACTAGATCTTTTCCCAGGGGTTTTATAATCACTTGAATGCATTGCATTGCTATTCTTAGTTGAAATTTCTGAAAATGTTTTCCTATCAGCAAATTTGGTAAGAAATATTTAATATACAAATTAAATGTTGCAAAGATTTGGTCTTGAGTTAGGACTGTGGTCAGAGGAAATTAGAGTTCCGTAATAAGCCTTTTTGTAACACTGTGTAACTTTAGTTTCAGCTTCTTGCTGAAGTAATTCTAGCTCATGGATTTTCTTTTTTTTTATGAGTTTGTTATAAAAGTAATAGTTGCTCATGCAAAAATGTCAAATCGCATAAAATTGGAACATGTCTCCCTTTTTCCTGATTATTCCACTCCTGTGTATTCTAATTAAATTTTTAGAAAAAGACTAAAATGTGATTATATTAATAGAAAGTGAAAAGGGATCGGCAAACTGGAAGAGGAAGCAAATTACAGTGTTGATTTTTTTTAAAAAAAGAAATGAAGTTCATGATTGATTTTGTCTTAATATAATTGAAAATGCTGAATTTTTCTTTTATAAGATGTACTAGAAACATGATTGTGTATGAGTTCATAGTTGACACACCGTTTATCGGTTATTGTAGATGGTAATGGCATATCTCATCATTAATGTTGTGGCGACAGCTGCTCTTAAGTAACTTAGAACAATGGTCTGGAACCTCAGCAGCTTCCCAGTCTCCCGGTTACCCGAGAGAGCTCATTAAAAACCAATTCAGGCAGATCGCGGAGGCCCTCAAGGATTTGTGCAGTTGACCCTTGAACAACACGGGTTTGAACTGAATGGGTCGACTTATAAATGGATTATTTTTTTCAGCTAATATACAAGCAGCCCTTCGTATCCCTCATTTGACATTTTCAGATCCCTGATTGAAAGCAGTATTTCCCGTCCGTGGTTGTGAATCCGAGGATGCGGAGGGCTGACTGCGTTATTTTCCGTCATTTTATATGTCACTCACTTAAGCAAAACATCCGCGGATTTTGGTATCCGAAGGGGTTTCTGGAATTAATCGCCTGACGATACTGAGGGACAACTGTACTACGTTTGGGGGGAATCAAAAGTTAATACAGATTTTCAGCCGGGGTGGGGTGGGGTGGGGGCAGGGGGCGGTATCAGTGCGCCCAACCGCCGCGCTGTTGTAGGGTCAACTGTATTTCTAACGGGGTGGGGGGTGGGGTGGGGGTTCCCCAAGTCATGCTGCTGCTGGCCAGGGACTGGCCATATTTTGAGACTCTGACGGGAGAATGTGTGTGTAGAGAACTGAAAATTACAAAGTTAAACTCCTCCAGTGTTTCCGTTGAATCAAAGTTTTATACTTGAATAAAGTAAAATTTAAAAAGACATCTGTAGCAGTCCTGCCCCATTGAGGTCCCTGCCATGACTGTTTCTTTTCTGTTCAGTGCTGTTGCCACTAGCTCTAGGGCCGTGGTCGGCAAACTGTTTGTCAAGAAATTGTTGACATTTGAGCACTTAAGTAGTCTGGGACACATAATTCCAGGTTGAGAACAGTTGTCAGAGAGGCCCTGGGGCAGGAGCGACTAGGGTAGCATTTCCTGGAGCAGTGGTCGGCAAACTCATTAGTCACCAGAGCCAAACAGCAACAGTACAACGATTTAAATTTCTTTTGAAAGCTAATTTTTTTAAACTTAAATTTCTTCTAACGCCACTTCTTCAAAATAGACTCGCCCAGGCCATGGTATTTTGTGGAAGAGCCACACTCAAGGGGCCAAAGAGCCGCATGTGGCTCACGAGCCACGGTTTGCCGACCACTGTCCTGGAGCACCCAGGTAACCTTGCAGGAAAAAGCAAGTAGAGAGGGTGCAGCTGAGGGTAGAGGGAAAGGATAGATGGAGTCTGAGAATCCCTGGGACTTACAAAGGGCCAGGTAGGCCATTTCAGGAACTTTAAGCTTTTACTTTGAGTCTTGGGAGTTCCTGTAGGTTTTAAGCTGAGAACAGTGAGTTGATTTTCCACCTAAAACACGTACTCAGGCTGCAGTCTGGAAAACAGACTGAAATGCAGTTAGGTGGTGGCCAGGGCCAGAGTATGAGCCGAAAGACCACACTGCACACACGTGCAGTCAACAACCCCGAACTTGCTTCTGCAGAAGTAATAGCCACGGGGAGACCAAAATGATTAACTTGGACACATGTAGAAAACTAGAGCCAGCTGAATTTCCTGTTAGATTAGAAAGTCAAGGGTCACATATCTTTTAAGCCCAAACTAAAAACAGTTAAGTACTTTATGTATTCTCATTTACCCTCTCCCAACTCTGTGTGAAAGACAGTAACACGCCCCTGACGCGCACACACACACACACACACACACACACACACACAAAGGTGAGGCTCATAGTAGCACATCTAACACACCCCTGACACGCACACGCACGCACACACACACACACAGGTGAGGCTCATAGTAGCACATCTAACACACCCCTGACACGCACACACACACACACACACACACAGGTGAGGCTCATAGTAGCACATCTAACACACCCCTGACACGCACACACGCACACACACGCACACACACATACACCCGAAGGTGAGGCTCATAGTAGCACATCTAACACACCCCTGACACGCACGCACACGCACACACACAGGTGAGGCTCATAGTAGCACATCTAACACACCCCTGACACGCACACACACGCACACACACATACACCCGAAGGTGAGGCTCATAGTAGCACATCTAACACACCCCTGACACGCACACACACGCACACACACATACACCCGAAGGTGAGGCTCATAGTAGCACATCTCAGAGTCCTTGTTTTCCCCTATGAGCCCCCAAAGCTTCGGCAACGACCAGCCTGGAGCAGTCCACCCTTCCTTCTCCCTGCAGCTCTGCAGCTCTTGCCTGCCAGCGCCCAGAAAAATTCAGATGAGAAGGTTAACTTGTAACTAACAGACTTCAAATGCTGCACTAGCCACTTAAAACAATGCTAACAATCGTTCTACCTAAGAAATTTCAATCCACTGCTCTAACACGTCAGTTATTTCTACACTATTTCCTTTACTTCCTGATTGTGTCATTTTGTGCATATACTGTAATGTATTAGACTTTGTCGTTCAGCCAACTGTTTGACTGTCTCAGTGTATGCCAGGCACTGGGGATGCAGCAGTGAACAAGTCCATCCATTCTCTCTCGTAGCTTACTTCCAGTGGAGCAGACAAGTAAAATATATGTCACGTGGTAAGTGATAAAGGGAAGGAGAATAGGGAGTGTGGCATATTAGGCTTGCAATTGTAGGGGAGGAGGCCTCACTACAGTGTCATTTGAGCAAAGATTTGGTGGAGGGGAAGAAATTCAAGCCGTGCACATAGAGCTGGGAGCTGAGCATTCCAGGCAGAGAAAATAGCAAATGCTAGGTTTGGATTTGGGGTGTGGGAGAAAGATTGGAGTCAAGGATATGATACCAGGTTTCAGGCCTGGGCAACTTAGAGTGATTAGCCATTTTATGAGTTGGAAATAATAAATAAGTGGGCAGCAGGGAGAGGGGGGGTGCAAGGAAGTGTGGGAAAGCATTTTATTTTGGGGAATGTTCCATTTGAGATACTGATAAGACATTTAAGTGGATACCTTTAGTAGGTATTTGAATATGTTAGAATTATGATAATTTGTATCTATTTCTGAAAATGAAATAAATTGTAGTTTAAAATTCTAGTTAAGAGTATCAATTGCTAGCTAATAGTAGCATAACTATGGAAAAGAGAATATTCTTTAGTTTTATCATGTGCATCCAAGGGCCAACTGTAGCCAGCTAATAAAAGTCTAAGGGACTGTTTTCAGAAATTGGGGCCTCAGTTAGAATCCAGAAAATACTTCCTCATTTTAACTTAAAAAAAAAAATGCTCACCTGAGGATATGTTTCATTGATTTTTAGAGAGAGTGAAACAATGATCGGTTGACTCCCATACATGCCCCAACTGAGCATGGAAACCACAGCCTCGTGTGTGCCCTGCCTGAGAATCGAACTGGTCATCTTTCCGTTCCTGGGCTGATGCCCAGCCAACTGAGCCACATCAGCCAGGGCTGAACTGTACGGATATTTAAGAAAGATTAATAAAAGCAATATCTCCCTGGCTGAGTAGCTCAGTTGGTTAGAGCAGTGGTCAGCAAACTCATTAGTCAACAGAGCCGCAGTTTGCCGACCACTGGGTTAGAGCATCATCTCGATTTGCCAAGGGTATGAGTTCAATTCCCCCACCAGGGCACTTACAAGAGTCAGCCAATGAATGCATAAATAAGTGGAACAACAAATTGATGTTTCATTTTTTTCTCCCCCCGCCTCTCTCTCTAAAAATCAATAAAAACTTAGTAACTTGAACAAAATCATTTTCTGTCTCCTGTAACGATCCAAGTAAAGTGGAAGCAGTCCAGGGCTGATCTGGCAGTTCCATGGTGTTAAGGACCTGGGCACCTTCTGTCTTGTTTGCACTGCCTCAGGCCTTCCCCTCAGCTGCCAGGTTGAAGATGGCCTACCTCTGTCATTTCCACCTTCCAGCCGGTGGGGAGAAAAATTCCCCATTTCTCTGAAGGGCGTGATATGGAAGTTACATACATAACTTCTGCATATGGTGCTTTGGCAAGAAATTAATTATAAGGCATCACATGAGTAGATAATGCACCCAGTTAAAGTTCTGCTGTGAAAGAAAAGGACTTCCTGCCACCCCTACGTTTTGTTACAGGGAGAACTCACACGAGCGCATACACACCCTCTAATACATCTGTATAACTACATACCCTCTGTGATAAGAGTAGGAGAATGTAAACGATTTTTAGTTAAGTAATATGATTAGGAAACAACAATACAGAAGGGCTTATGATGAATAATGTTACATGCTGTGTTCCTTTCCACCTACTGACTCATTGTGTAGAGTGAGCCATTTTTAACTGTTTTTGTTCTTGTAATTATGTTCATGTCTGAATCATATGCTTAAACTGCTGTCTTTATTAACTTTAAGCATCATTTTACTAACTTCCTGCTAAGATGGTGAATATTTTTATGCTATCAGCCTACCCTTTCCACATATAGTTATAATGTTGGCATCCTCTTTTGTGGTTACCTTTGTAACTTTGAGTAATATACTTCAACCTTGGTTTCTTATTGCGAAATTTACAAACTGACACTGTTTCTTCCACTTTGTAGAAAGGATATTAGGGATCGCTCATCTCATTTTCCAACTAATTAGCAGCTTTAACATGGTCAAAGTTAACATTTACATTTTGTTCTGAGCAATAAATCTTTTGTACTTTGTTGATTTTTAAGTGTTGAAAATCAATAACCATCATTTTTATCTGACTGTTTTAACCCTTTGTTGAGCTATACAATATGCTACGCCTTTATTCCCTGCAGTTGTCTTAATACCACAGGTTCATTGTACTGTTGAGGAGAAATAGTCAAAATTTCCCCCCATTTTTATTCTTTCTCAGTTGCTTGAAATTGTCCCATTTTTAATTTTCTTCATATCTAAATAATGACTTGTGTAGTGTTTTTGTTTTTTTCTTGGAATTTATCTTCTTCTGTACCCTTCCTCACCCCTCAAGTAAGAGAAACAGGTACCTTCTTAATGTGGCTCTAATTTTGTTAGGCTTTTTACTAGAGGCCCTTGTGCGGGAAATTGGTGCACTGGGGTGGGGAGAGGTGTCCCCTCAGCCTGGCCTGCGCCCGCACACTTGCTGCTCCTTGGCGCTGCCACAGAGGTGGGAGAGGCTCCTGCCACTGCCGCTGCCTCACCACCAGCCGCCTTCAGCCTGACTTCAGGCTGAGTGGTGCTCCTGCGTTAAGCGTCTGCCCCCTGATGGTCAGTGCCCATCATATCGACCAGTCGTTTCGCTGGTCATTCTGCTGTTTGGTCAGTTTGCATATTAGGATTTTATAGGATTATGTGGCTTACAGCTTGCATTCAGTTGCATTCTCCTTTTGAATCTTACTAACTTCTCATCCGAATCAGTCGCATATCTGGGCCAACGGCAGCCATTGTTATAATTATTTCATTAGGGTGTTTGGTCTCCAGGGTACAGGAAGATTGGGTATGAATGGTTCTAAAGCTGTGCACTATTTCAGAAAGCCTAACAGTAATTGCACATTTTCTAACAATTAGGGCTATACACACAGAGTGAAACATTAAATTACTTTGCTGTTTGCCAGAAATATTTCAAGGCATTGGCAGTTGTATATGTCCAATTACCAAAAAAGGAAACTTATTTAATAACTTAGTAATGTAGCTTGGTTTAAGCATCTTTCAAAATATGGAATTGTGGGCAAAAATAAATAATAACATTGTGGTGAAATTTTTGGAAAACACATGATAATGGCCTACTGAAGCTTATTCTGGGCCATAATGTGTTCAAACTTTTTCATAAATGACTTGTGACATTCTTTTGAAAACCATTTAGGGTTTTTAGTAAATTCTATATTCTTCTATAGATTAAGGAAGCAGCCAAAGAAACTCACATGAATTTGGTAGAAATATATTAACTAGCTTACGGGAAGTAATATCTTTAATTAACTTTTATTTTTAGAATATGTGTGGAGCAATGTTTGATTTTATTTTTTTAATTTTTTTAAACTATATTTTGATTTTTTACAGAGAGGAAGGGAGAGGGATAGAAAGTCTGAAACATCGATGAGAGAGAAACATCGATCAGCTGCCTCTTGCACACCTCCTACTGGGGATATGCCTGCAACCAAGGTACATGCCCTTGACCGGAATCGAACCCGGGACCCTTGAGTCCGCAGGCTGACGCTCTCTGCACTGAGCCAAATCGGTTTCGGCAATATGTTTGATTTTAGATGTCACACTTCAAGTACCCATCTAGAGAAGAATGAATAAGTGAATGTGATGATCGTTTTAAAAACTGTTGGATAATTGGAATTATTGAGTGAGGCTGCTTAACATGAAAAAGATAAGGCTTGAAGTTAACCTGATATGTCTTTAGATGTGTGAAAAACATTGGCTGGATAAAAAATTCAGTATGTTCTTTGTGGCTTCAGAAGAGAGAGTAGCACTAAGGGTTCATGTGAGTTATAAAGAGGGAGATTTCGTCTTAATGCAGGAAAGTGTTCTGACAGTCAGAGTGGTCTGATGGGCTGTATTACATCAGAGGAACTCTTCAAGTAGAAATCCTGGTATTGATTTATGAAGTTAGACTTGATGGCTTCTAAGGCCTCTATGACCTGGAAAGTCTATGAATCACCTCTCTGGAATTTGAATTGCATTCAGGCTAATGAGGCACTCAAGAATTATTTTGGGAAATGAATTAGTAGAAGTCACTAAGCTATTTGAATATGTCAGCAGAACAGTGAATTGGTCAGTAAGAACCTAATATCTCATTTTGAATGGCCATACCCCTTATTTGCTCTGTTAATTTGAACAACTTAGTTTCTTTTATTTTTTGTGTGTGTGCCATATTTGTATTGATTTCAGAGAGGGAGAGAGAGAAACATCAGTGATGACAGAGAACCACTGATTGGCTCCTGCATGCCCCGCACTGGGAGTCAAGCTGCAACCTGGGCTCGTGCCCTTGACAGGACTCAAACCCAGCACTCTGCAGTCCACAGGATGATGCCCCATTCACTGAGCCAAACCGGCTAGGGCTCACGGGTTTTTGTTTGTTTGTTTTGAATATATTTAGTTTATAACTCAATCAGTGTAGTACTCTTTAAAGAAATATATATATGTAAATATACATATATATAAATATAAATATATATATGCATATATATATATTATTGATTTCAGAGAGGAAGGGAGAGGGAGAGCGCCTCCTAGAGGCCCCCTACTGGGGACCGAGCCTGCAACCCGAGCATAGAATCAAAACTAGGACCTTTCAGTCTGCAGGCTGACGGCTCCATCCACCCAGCCAAACCAGCTAGGGCTCACTGTTTTGTTTTGTTTTATTTTATTTATTTATTTATTTATTTATTTATTTTAAATATATATATTTTTATTGATTTTAGAGAGGGAGAGGAAGAGAGAGAAACATCAGTGATGAGAGGGAATCATTGATTGGCTGCTTCCTGCATGTTAGACCGAGCCGGCAGCCCAGGCCTGTGCCCTTGACCAGGATCGAACCCGGCATTCTGGTCCACAGACCGACGCCCTATCCGCTGGGCCAGACCAGCCAGGGCTCACTGTTTCATTCTAACAACCTTTCAGCCAGCTTGCCTGAGCTCATTTGTGTAGAAATATTTTCTATTTGAGTTACTTTATCCAAAACTTATAATATTTTAAAATGAAGAGATGATATGTTTGTCTGTTTACAGTGGTTCTCTATTTGGTGTGCCTACATTGTTTGTGAATTTTTAAAAGTCCTCTGTTGTTTGGAGGGTTTGTATTTATACTTTTTATAGTTTCTCTTTAACCTCCTTTTTCTTGTTTCCCGTTGGTCAGTCAATATAAATGGCAACCTCTGATTCCTTCCATTACCTGCATGACAGTGATCTAATTCTACTTTTGCCCTTTTTTCTCCTTCCATTGTTGTTGTTGTTGTTTCAATCCTTACCTGAGGATGGTTTTCCATTGATTTCTAGAGCGAACAAAACATTGACAGGAGAGAGACACATTGGTTGGTTGCCTCCCACTAGGCCTGGGGAACCTGCAATCCAAACCGGAAACTGAACCCACCACTCTGTGGTCTGCAGGCCAACACTCTAACCACTAAGAAAAACTGGCCAGGGCCTCCATTGTTTTTCATTGCATTCTTTCTACTTCATCTGAACATGTAACTGTTAAGTATTATTATTTTACTCATGTCTCTCCCCTTATTTTAGTTTTTACTGTACAATCGCATATGTGTCCTTTGCTCCTATAACTCCGATTATCTGTTGGTTAGATGGCACACATCTTCTAGAATAGTGCTCGGCAAACTTATTAGTCAACAGAGCCAAATATCAACAGCACAACGATTGAAATTTCTTTTGAGAGCAAAACTTTTTAAACTTAAACTTCTTCTAACGCCACTTCTTCAAAATAGACTCGCCCAGGCCGTGGTATTTTGTGGAAGAGCCACACTCAAGGGGCCAAAGAGCTGCATGTGGCTCGTGAGCCGCAATTTGCCGATCACTGTTCTAGAATATTCCTTAGGAAAGACTTGTGTGTACAGCATTCTGAGTTCTTACACATGCAAAATGTTTTTCTTTCTATAACCTTGATATCTGAAGGACAGGTTGGTTGGGTATGAAATTCTTGGCTTACATTATTAAAAAATCAACTTTATTGAGTTAGAATTTATATGAAAATTCACCAAATTTTAAGGTTACAATACTAAAAATCTGATGAACAAATATAGGCTTAACTACCACCCTAATGGTTATAGGACAAAGGGTCAGCAAACTACAACCCACAAGCCAGCGTGGCCTGCTGTCCCTTTTTGGAAATAAAGATTATTTTAACAGCCATGTCCTTTTATTAATGTTGTCTGCTGTTCTTACAGTACAGAGGCAGAGTTGAGTAGTTGCAGTGAAGACTATTTGGCCTGCAAAGCCTAAAATATTTACTATTTGGAGCTTTACAGACATTTGCTGATGTTTGATACAGAAAATTTCTTTCACTCACCAAGTTCTCTCACGCCCCTTTGCAGATAATCTCTTTTCGCCCCCACTGCCTAGCAACCACAGGCCGGCCTTCTGCCACAGAGGTGTGACATATTTTACAGAATTTGATGTAATCGGACTCGTATAGTGTGAAGTCTTACCTGGCCCCTTTCGCTGAGATCCGCGCTCTTGAGATCCGTCCACGTTGCTGAAGGGACCGGTCGTTAGCTCCTTTTTGTCGTGGACTCACAGTTTCCTTACAGTTCTTGAAAATGCAGCTCACTCTTGTTTCTCTTTGTATGTTGGTGGTTGAGACCTTAAGAAACCTGACTGCCTAAATTTTTTTATTGGCGGATGACTTGGTGTTTGTGATAATACTTTTACTCACTTTCTGCTAAGTTTTCTTAGAACATAGTTTTAAATATTAGATTCTGTTAAAGCAGCTGAAATGTTTTCATTTGCCTTTTGCTTCCCATAGATTTGAATGTAGTTTTTTCTTTTTCCTATTTTTACAATTCAAGACCAACTTTTGTCAGTATGGTGACTTGCAGTTTCTTTAATGACTGATGGATGATATTGATAGTAGTAGTGGGAAAAGGGTTGGCGGATCTTGCTCTTTTGTTTCTGCTCGATCCTTAATTTTCTTGCTTCTTTCATGTCATTACCTCTTCAGGAGGCACCATCCTTTCTCTGCTCACCAGATTGTCCACCAGAAATAATGCTTCTCCTGGTTGCCACCTTTAGTCCCCCTAATTTTTTTTAAAAACAACTTTTCTAAAGTATAATTCCATACCATATCATCCACCCATTAACATTTCTAAATTTAGTAGTTTTCAGCAAAACCTGTTTTGGTGGAAAAAATTATTTCTAGATTATTAAAATCAAGTCTTGCAAATTTTAGATCTTTGAGTACAGGAATGACGCTATGTTATTTATTCTTACTAGAGGCCCAGTGTACAAAATCCATGCATGGAGAGAGGTGGGCCCTCAGCCTTGCCTGCACCCTCTGGCAATTTGGGACCACTGGTTCCTAACTGCTTCCCTGCCTGATCACCCCTAACTGTTCTCCTCTGCCAGTCTGATCACCTTTAACCGCCTCTGCCTTGGCCCCCGCCAAGTTGGCTTTGTCCAAAAGGATGTCCGGAAGACATCCGGTCTAATTAGCATATTACCCTTTTATTAGTATAGATAATCCTAAGCATGTCTGTGTCTGCTGTGTACTAGATAGTCAATAAACATATTGAGTTAATAAGGACTTTCTTGAAAAGTTAACTATGTGCATGCTACCATGAGGGTTATTGAAGTTTAACATACTATATATTTAACCTTAAATAATTGATTGGTGGGGGAGACAAATATATATTATTAACCTTGCTTTACTTTTTGAAAATTTTGTTTCTCTTGAATTCTGTAGTTTATTTGCTTGATTTTCATCCACCTCTGTGGTTGCTCCTTGTCATAATCGCCACTTCCTTTGCGTTTCTCTTAAATGTTTACATTTGTTTTTCTTCTCTGATCTCTTCTAGCCACTTTAGTTCACTTCCATTGCTTCAGTTGCTGTCTGTGTAATTAGAAATCTATATGTCTCCTGAGTTCTAGATCCATGTGTTCAACTGACCATTGAATATCTCTTTGTGTGGTCCATCGCCCCTAACTGTATAAATCAGTTATCCTTTTCCTTCTTAACTCTGGGCCTTTCTCCTGGATTTCTCAAATCAATATATGACAGCATCTAAACCACTTCCCCCTCCCCCCTTTCCAAATCTAGTCAGTCAGTTGTGTGTGTGTGTGGGGGGGGGGGTGTGTGTAAAAGAAGGTTTACAGTTGTGAGTACAGGAAACACAGTTTATTCTTATATTATTATTTCTTGATTATTTTCCATATAACAATTGGAAACCTACTTTGCCCACCCTATTACCTTCCAAATATGACTCAAATCCTACATTCTTACTGTTGTATTTGAAGGCCAGGTTGTGATTACTGGACCATTGCAATCACTTCCAATCTTGTTCTCTTTCAATTCAGCCTCTTCAGTGCAGCCAAAATAATTACTCTAAAATACATCTGGTCATCTTTTTTTTTAAAAATATATTTTTATTGATTAGAGAGGAAGGGAGAGGGAGAGAGCAATAGAAACACCAACAATAACCTTTCTCCTGCATACTCAGTGCAACCTGGGCCTATGCCCTGACCTGGAATTGAACCGTGACTTCCTGGTTCATAGGCCGACACTCAACCACTGATCCACACCAGCTGGGCACATCTGATCATCTTATTTCCAGCTTTAAATATTTGCCTCATTCGTTTCAGAAAATGGAATCATCAAGACAGATAAAGTATTTGAAGTAATGCTGGCTACAGACCGTGCCCACTATGCAAAATGTAACCCTTATATGGATTCTCCACAATCAATAGGTAAGCTTTGAATTTCTGAAAATGTCAGTTTTTACTCATTTACTCTATAATTTTTGTAAGTAAAAATAGACTAGGACACAGGTATTTATTATTGTCTTGCTGGTTTGAATTTTATGCCTTTAAAATAAAGTATTATATGTTTATGAAGCATCTTTTCTGTTTTCTCAAATATGTAATATATGTAGAGAATTTTGAAAACAATTTTTCTGAAAATACACTTTCAGTGAAAGTTTGTGCCGTTAGACTGAGAGCTGAGTTGTCTTCAGGGACCTTCGTGTTGACTAAGGTTTTCCCTTCCCCCCTGAGCATCAGTTTAAGAGTCAGCACTAAAGACAAGTGTACTCAGGTCATCATTGACTTCTCCGTTTCACTTGTCCTGCATTTTTTGACTTGTGCTTGATTTTAGGAAGTTCCATATTTAATTCCTTCTCCTGAAGCAGGTTTTTTGCTGAACTGCTGAGCCTTGGCAGTGGGCGCCTTTGAGGCTTAGAAGTGCCTCAGGATTCTGTGGGCCAGCTGCCATGCTTTCTCCTTTTGAAGCACTGGGACAGTCAGCAGAGAAGATCCTGGGGGCTTCTGAACCCGAAGGCACCTGCCACCACCGCTCAGCGAAAACTGCTTCAGAGGCAGAAGCAGGTAAATACATTGTGAGAACGCAGGCCCGGGAGAAACAAATTGAAAGCTAAGAAAAGATTGTGTGAATTTACATCAGGTGATGGCATAAGAATACATTGAAATAGTTTATTAGTCTCTTAAGCCACTTTGCTCGTTGCTCTAGTTTAAGTTGCCAGAAATATGAAGCAGTTTAATTCTATTATATATAGAAGCTTATTTTATTTTTATAAGGCTGAAGAGAAAACAAGTTATAAATTTACCGACTCAACTTACTGAAATTCTTCCTTTCTTAACCAGGAGAAGAAATCTTTAAAACTAGTGGGCCTGTTATACTAACTAGAAGGGCGCAGTAGCATTTGGCATGATTGGATTTCCCAATTTTAACTGCCGCATGACAAAGTACGAAATAAAAGTTTTGTTTTCTTGTGATCATAAAAATGAAAATTATTCTGCAAAGTACCTTATGGATGTTAGAAAAGGAATTACATGGAGTATTTGGTATGATTGTATAGCCGAATGTATCAGTAGTTCTCCTCTTTTTCTGCAGGTTTCCAAGCAACAATCAGTGCTCCACACATGGTAAGTTGACTTTGGTCATTTTGACGAACCAAGTCATTTCATTCTCTAATCAAGCAAAAGAGCAGAGTGAAGCCACTAATTGACAGTTATATACCAGATTTCCTAAGACTTTACCAAATAACACTAAGTAGAAGTAAAAGATTAATTAATTGTTACTTTTACCTTTATAATTATGAAGTACCTTAAAGATTAACAGAAACAAGTCATTGTGCTATAATGGTTGACTTTTTTTTTAATGTAAACATTTCATTTGTAAATCCTTTAGAATATATAAAGTTCTTTTTTAATGCATCTTGACTTTTATCCGCAATGATACTTCTGTGGAGAAGGCAGGATAGGAACAACTTTTTCTCTCCATATTAATGATATGGAAACTGAAGAACAATAAACTAAAAATAATTTCCAATGTCATGGGGCTAATAAATTCAGAACCAGTAGAATCTGGTACTTATGGCATTTAATCTAGAACTCGTTTTCATAATACTGGTTGTTTTCACTCTTTTTAAAAAAATATATTTTTATTGTTTTCAGAGAGGAAGGAAGAGGGAGGGAGAGAAACATCAATGATGAGAATCTTGCTCAGTTGCCTCCTGCAGGCCCCCCCCCGCCACTGGGGATCGAGCCTGCAACCCGAGCACATGCCCTTGACCGGAATCGAACCTGGGACCCTTCAGTCCGCAGGCCTGTGCTCTATCCACTGAGCTAAACTGGCTAGAGCTGTTTTTACTCTTTAGACAAGAATATTTGCAAAAGAATCTATGTGATTTTTTTTTTTTTTTGCTGAACCATTTTAAATATAATATTTCACCCCTAGATACTTTAGTGTAAATATGGAAAACTTTAAAAGCGACAGCTACAATTCTACATCATACCAAACAATATTCCTTAATATTACCTTAACTAGTAATATTGGTTGCCTGTAGGGAATGAAACTGGTTGGAGATGGGGAGGGGGAGGGGGAGGGGGATGGTTGGAACAGGGCTGTGATAGAGATTTCACTATAAGTCCTTTGGTAACTTTTGACTTTGAAGTAATTATATTTTAAAATTCACACTGGAAATAAAAAGTTACTGAAACATTTTAAATAAATGGAAGAATTTAATGTCAAACAGTGGGAATTTTCTTAAGTAATTCCTGTGTGGATATAAGTACTATATATTTTCGTTGTCTTGATAGTAGTAACATTGTTCTTTATCATATGCCATGGTATATATACTTTATATTCTTTTATTATATATATATGTATGTGTGTGTGTGTGTGTGTGTGTGTGTGTATATATATATATATATATATATATATATATATATATAAAATTGATCTCAGAAAGGAAGAGGGAGAGAGAGAGATAGAAACATCAGTGATGAGAGAGAATCAATGATGAGAGAGAATCGTTGATCAGTTGCCTCCTGCACATCCCCCAGTGGGGATCAAGCCCACAACCAGGGCACGTGCCCGCGACCAGAATAAATCCCGGGACCTTTCAGTCCGCAGGCCAACGCTCTATCCACTGAGCCAAACCAGCTGGGGCATATACTTTATATTCTTGGAAAGAAAGTGAATATTTGTTTTGTTTTCTTTTGGCAGCATGCATATGCACTAGAACTTTTATTTGATCAACTGCATGAAGGAGCTAAAGCTCTTGATGTAGGATCTGGAAGTGGAATTCTTTCTGCATGTTTTGCACGTATGGTAAGACCTTTATTTTTCATTCTGGTCCCAGCAGAAGCATAGTTCTACATGTCCTACTTATGATTTTACTGTATATTTTTTTCATTACCAGTTTCTGAAGGTTTTTTTTTTAAAAGAAATTCTACCGAGAAAGCAGTTGGAATACATTTCACTAGGATTTTTTTATTGTTGTTACAAGTGACAGAACAATCTATCTGAACTGGCAGAGCTAAAAGGGAATTTACTTGGTGTATATCATGGCTTCTTGTGTGGCTGGATTCAGATCAGCTATTGTTGTTGACAGTGATTTTCTCTGTGGCTCTTGGTTTGCCTTTCCTTTTCTCCACAAGTTGGCTACAGTATCAGACCAGCTCTTCTCCTGTGGTCAAAGATGGTATGATAACCAGTAGTTCCCAGACTACAGTCTTCCAAGTTTTCATCTGGCAGAAAGTAAACACTCCTACAGGTTTATTAGGAGTGAGGGTAGAGCTTCCTTTTCAGTAAGAAAAGCGCTCCTAGAAAAATGCCTGGTTTGTCATACCTCACTGCTCACCAGAGGCTTGTCTGGTGAGCGCCCACCGGAGTGTGAGTCCGGAGGCCCATTCGCACACCTTGCGGAAGGAAGGGCGCATCTGAACTCAGATAATCAAATCAAGTTTATTTGGAAATCTTGTCCCTGGAGGCCAGATTGGAAGTTTCTGGTTTAGTTAAGTTGGGATTTATGGATCCATCTTGGACTAGAATCCATGGAACTTGCTGTAAACATTACTCAGCAGACCACTAGCATGTAAGTTCCGGGGAGCTGCGCGTTCAGTCTGGTTTTTCTCTCTGGCTCTCTCCGTGGCCTATCTCAGCACCAGAACAGTGTCTTGTACATAATAAGGATTCAGAGTTCAGTATTTTTAACTTCTTTTGTAGAAGTTAAGCATCACCAATGGGATGTAAGGGACTATTTTTTTTAAAGGCTTAGAAATATTTAGTGAGATATTTTCTATATTTGACATATTTATGGTTTCAGAGGAAAATTTATTTTTTTAAATCATTAAATTTTTGAGTTTCCTTTTCAACAATGATAGTAATTTAAGTTAATGATTTTTGCACATTTAGGACGTGCTAGT
The DNA here is from genome assembly GCA_027563665.1 of Antrozous pallidus. NCBI lineage: Eukaryota > Metazoa > Chordata > Mammalia > Chiroptera > Vespertilionidae > Antrozous > Antrozous pallidus. The sequence continues at coordinate 94,579,187 of CM050517.1, forward strand.
CAGTGTTCTAAATGCTTTTCTTGTATTCTCTTATTCAATCCTCACATCGTTTATGAGGTATGTATCTTTTACTTCTCATTTTACAAAGCTGAGGAACCTGATTCATGGAATTACTTGCCAAGGTTATACACCTGCAAGTAATGAAACGTAGATGTGAGCCCAGGTAGTCCGACATCAGTCTTTATTATGTCAAAAAAAATTTATGTTTATATTGGGGCCTTTTTATAATTTTTTGTGTATTTTATGCTTTCCACAAAATGGCAGTAGAATCGGGTGTAAAAAACCCTATTAAAATTACTTACATCCCTATAAAATGTCATGTAACATTTATGTATATTTTAATATGTATATATTTTAATCCTCACAGGAGGATATGTTTATTGATTTTTAGAGAGGGGAAGAGAGAGAGAAACATCAATCAGTTGCCTCCCATACTCACCCTGACATGGGATCGAACCCACAACCTTTTCAGCATTTGGGACAACGCTCCAACCAACTGAGCCACCTGGCCAGAGCTGTAATTTTATTATTTAAAATCACACTTCTAGATTTATTATGAGTAAAAATGATTGCATTAACTACTATTTAACATTGGCAGTTAAGTCCTTTATCATGGTGCTGGATTTAAAAATTATAAATTGAAGAATGATAGCATTTTTCTTAGTATTATAATTAAAATTTATTCTAGCTTTTTAATTACTGAAATATTATTCACTTGTGATTTATAGTTGAGAAGGTTGTAATAGCTAAATAATTTATAATAAACTAAATTGTCTTCATTTCTCATTTACACAATATAACTTTACATTAGGAAGCAATTTAATGACAAATTTAGACCAGTGAGCTATTGAATTATCCTCATTTCCAGGTTGGAGCTAGTGGAAAAGTCGTAGGAATTGACCACATTAAAGAGTTAGTGGACGACTCAATAAATAATGTCAGGAAGGACGATCCAACACTGTTGTCTTCAGGGAGAGTGCAGTTGGTTGGTGAGTATCAGAAAACTTAAAAAATGTCCTCTCTGCAGAATTTTTATTTTCAGATGTTCCCAATGCAAACTAAGCAACAGAGCTAATTAATATATTTCAAAAACATTTCCTTAAAGTACTAAGTAAGAAAAACAGTTACTTGAAAATGTTATGCTAGTTCTACCTTGACCATGGGTGACATGACTGTTAACTGTTTCAGAAAGTGCCACGTTGAGTTCTTTCTTCATTGCTTGTTAAGAATTAATGCCAAAGTAACAAATGTTCATTATTAAAAAATGTAAACAGTGCAGAGATGTGCAAGATAAAAAAGAAAACCCCTCCTTTTCCCTTTTAAAGTTTCTAGACATATAAATATATGTGTGGATAAATTGCACACACACAGTTTTCTTTAACTCATACTATGCATATTGACCTATGGTTTGCTTTTTTCCATTCAGCAATATACAATGGACATATTTACATAGGAGCACGTGTTGTATTGTAAAAAATAAAAACATTAAAAATGCATAAAACATAAATGTAAAGCTTAATAAATATCTGTTTAATTGCCACACTAATCAAGCAATGGAACATTATTCATAGCTTGGATTTCCTCAACTTCCTTTTTTCCTCATCATAACTCCCCCCTTCTCCCTAGTGGTAACCAATATTATTGTTATTTCCATGCATTTTCAACCTAACTGTACATTTAAAAATATATATATTTCCTTTAATTTTGAACTTTAGACAAATGAAATCATGCAGTATACATTCTATGCTGAATGACTTCTTTCGTTCACTATTATGTATATAAGATTCACCTATCTTTTTGCATAGAGTTCATTTTTATTACTGTACAGCATTCCATTGTAAGAACATTACCAAAATTTGTTAATTCTACTGTAGATGTGTATTTTAGTTGTTTCTAACTTGGGGATATTCACAGTGTTGCTGTGATATCATACACACACACACACACACACACACACACACACACACACTATACAGCACTCATTTCTATAGGAGTGTTATGGTATCTTCACAGGGTTCCCATAGGTATTGCAAAAGTGTATTTTAAAGTGATTGAACCAATTTACATTCCACCAGCAAATGTGTCAGGGTTTCTATTGCTCCACCAACACTTGACATCACTAGATTTTTCTTTTTGCCTATTAATGAGTGTATAGTAGTATCTCTGTGATTTTAATTTTGTGTTTTCCTATTAACCAGTGAGGTTGAACACTTTTTCATATGTTTGGCCATTTAGATTTTCGTTTTTAGTAACTGCCTATTCAGATATTGAGTTGTTTATATTTTTCTTTGAGTTGAAAGACTTCTAGAGGCTAGCTCTTTGTCTATTTATGCATATTATAAATCTCTTCTCCCACTATGTGGCATCCCTTTTCACTCTCATATTGGTACATTTTGATAATTAGAAATCTTAATTTTAATGTAGCCAGACTTAACATTTTTTCCCAGTGCTTCCTGTGTCCTGCTTAAGGCTACTCTAAGATCATGAAGACATTCTTCTGTATCATTTTTCAAAAGCTTTGTTATTTTAGCTTTTCACACTTAGCTGTTTGATCTTCCTGACATTGATTTTTGTGTATGTACGAGGTATAGGGTTACAAGTATATAGTTTTTCCATGCATATATATTTGTCCAGCATTATTTATTTAAAGAAACAAAAACCAAAAAACAAGCAAACAAAACTATCCTTTCGTGCTGTAAAATCTTCACACTAAGTCGTTCTGTCTGAACAGGTATTGAAAGCATGTTTTTCTTTCAGTGGGGGATGGAAGAATGGGATATCCTGAAGAAGCCCCTTATGATGCTATTCACGTAGGCGCTGCAGCCCCCGTTGTGCCCCAGGCAGTGAGTTGTTCTGTGTTTGTGTGCTTTATTCAGCTAAAACTCTCAAAGGTTTATCAATAAATGACTTGTAGGCAATGTTAAAAACAGACTTTTATGTCATGCATTTTAGTTCAGTTAGTAGGTAATACTTTTTCCATATGCAAATAGTTGTATAAATGACCCCAGGTTACTAAACGCCAGCTCATGTTTTGATCCAGAAAAGAATGAGTCTACCGGTGGAGATGGGAAGATACTTTTGGAGTTCATGACCTGATAATCACTTGGCATTTATTAAATATCAGAATATGCAAATCTATCAGCTGCCTGAGAGACTAGGAATATTTGTCATACGTTTTACCCTCACAAAGCTTATACCCCAGAAGAGATGTATCATACATGTAACAGGAGATTTGTGATGTGATAGCATATCATGAGCATATGACATATATTGAATGAAAAATAAAATCCTACTGTAGGAGTTAAAGTAGCAAAAAGAATTTGCATAGAGTGGTCAAGGAGACTTCGTACAGGAATGGAACTTGAACAGATCTTCAGAATGGGAGAATTTGCATTGCTGCAATGAGAAGGAAGGATATTGCAGTATTGTATATTACAGTATAGTCCAGGAAATATTTAAGTGCAAAATTGATTTTTCATTTTGTAAGCTTGTATCAGTCCTTAATTATCCTTGGTTAAGCTCACTGAAATCTCGGGTTTCTCTTACATAGGAGTTTTACAGAGTTCTTGACTAGGTGGCTCGTCACGTTGTCTTTTCTGCCGGGCTCACTCCTCGCCAGCCCGGAAGGGCTCTTTTTGTATGTCTAGATCAGTTGTGAGAAGCTCAGAGTTGGGGAAATATTCTCATCATTGACTGCTACTTACTGGCTAAAGACTTGAGGAAAATCACTTATTCTCTCTGGCTCTGTCATCTGTTTTTTTGTGTGCTGTTGTTTTTTAGGCAAAACCAGTGGATTTTAAACACATTTTAATTGAAATAGTTATGGTGTAGAACAGTATACAAGTCAAAAAAACAAAACAAAACAGCACACTATTCGTCATAAATGAATAGCTCAAAGAATTTTTATATATGAACACACATGATCAGTAGATTGTCTTTTTAACTTCAAGAAGAATATCAGCTGCCTGGTACAAACAATTAAAATCTCCGATAGAAATGTGTTTAAATGAAGGGACTTGGGCACAGGACCCATTTCTCTGTGAAGACCCTGAGATGATCTTAGGACATTTCCAGCTTTAGCACAATATGATTTTAAACCCGGCGGCACTTGTAAGTATTAAAGGGATCTTTTGTACATGCTGAAGGGGCTTTCCAGTTTTAAGATGACAGTAAAGATGTTTATGATCCTTTTGGATGTCACCCCAAAACCACTAGAAAAACAAAAACAGGAACATAAATTTTATGTTCAGCTATCTAGGAGAGTGTGCTTGCAGTCCTGAAGTCCGAAATGTGTGAAGGTAGGAAAGAAATGGAGCAATAATTGACCCGGGAAGGTGGAGGAAGTGAAACCGGAGGCAGCAGAGGGCTGTCAGCGCCGAAGCAGCTTGGTCTGCCGCCCTGTGAGGAAGCTTAGACATCGGAGGCCGCGCCACCTGGGAACTCAGAGAGGAGGCCTGGTCTGAAAAGAGGGGCTTGAATGTCTTATAAGAAACAATTAGACCTGGTCTTAAGTAAGAAAATTTCCAGGAACTAAAGGACATGATTCTATAGTTTGAAAAGAACTGAGTGTCCAGTACAATTAATTTTTAAAAAAAGAAAAAGGAAACAAGAACCACAATATCACTAAGAAATTTCAGAATACTGAGTACAAAGAAACAATTCTAAAAGTTTTCAGAAAAACAAAAAGGATAAATGTGTTAAGGACTGGTAATCAGAAAGGCACCCCACTTCAGAATAGCAGTATTAGAATCAACAGGACAAGGGAACAGGCCATCACAGTTCTAAATAGAAAATGATTTCTAACCTTGAATTCTGTACGCACACGTATTACCAAATATATAGACTAAAGATAGTTTTAGACTTGCAAATCTCAACCATGCTCTCTCAAATATTCCATGCACTATTTCACTGAATACTTCTGAAGGAGCTGCTTTAATTATACCAGAAAAAAGTGAGGAAGGAGAGAAATAGTAGCAGAAACCAAAACTAGGAAGCCAGAGAATCTAGGAAGCTAAGGACCTTGTTTTCAGAAGAGAGGTGATGAGTAAATGAGTGAGTGGGAATTTAGTGATAAGTTTAACAAGCAAAGTATGTATGTACCAAATAAAGTACATTTGTACTTTCTGCCCAAGGACACTGGAGGCTGTGTGTGGAGATGAAAAAACTCTGTAACTTGGCCGTGTATGTGTTTTTTCTTTTAGCTGATAGACCAGTTAAAGCCTGGTGGAAGGCTGATACTGCCGGTCGGCCCTGCGGGGGGAAATCAGATGTTGGAGCAGTACGACAAGCTGCACGATGGCAGTGTCAAAATGAAGCCTCTGATGGGCGTCATCTACGTGCCTTTAACAGACAAAGAGAAGCAGTGGTCCAGGTGGAAGTGATTTTACCTTCTGCTCTTTCTTCTTCCACACACGCAAGGTGAAAGGGTGTGGATTTTCAGACATTAGCCTGCAAGAGCTGCTTTTTCGGTCATTACTTTTATGCTGCTCCGTTTTAACATCAGAAATTCACTACATTAAAAATGTAGAAAAGTTTTGCATGGTCTGCCCTTTTTTTGTTGTTAAACTCACATCTTTGGGGAAGGCAGGGTGAGACTTGGTTGGCACAAAAGTGGCTGTGACACTGCAGGTCCGTGCTGTGGAAGGAGCGGTCGTCACCCGCCACTCTGTTTCTGTGTTTTCAAATCACGTGAGGATGCTGTGTGGCCCTGGAGCAGAAGCTCCGCCTTAAAGAGAGGGGCCGTCCTTTCCTGCCGCCCTCTCTGCTGTAGCTTTGTGGAAAGAGAAAGCAGGGAAGCGATTTTCCCGATTTTCCCGTCCCAGTTTCCCAAGGTGTCAGTTTCCCAGAGAGGACATTCATCCTCTCAGCTTGACCGCCCTTCCGGTCAGGGTCCTAGACACCTGTTTCCGATTGAGCTGTTGCTCGAGAGCCACCGTGCCAAGCAAACCTCCCGCCGGTCCAAAGAACAGGCCGGTTTTCCACCTCTAAGTTCCTGCGGAAGGGGAGGGATCCTGCCACCTCAAAGGGAGTGCCCAGGTCTCACACCCCCCAACCCCCAAGCGCCAGCAGCATGCGGCACGGTCTCCAGCACAGCATGGCTCATTCCGATGCCCATTTTGTTGTATCTCTCAGCCTAATCGTAGTCGGAATGCTTTGTTTGAAGCCAAGATTTCTTCTCCCTACTCCCTCCCCTGGGGAGCAGTGGGTCAGAAAGTAAAAGTGACATTAGCTAAGATCACTTGGAATTAACTGCCAAAATAAGAAAGGCTTTACAGTTTTCTTGTTTTCAAATCTATTTTTATTTGACAGAGGTATTTATTTTAAGACCATTATTATCTTAATAAGTAGCATGGTGACATAAGTATAATAGATATCTCAATTTTGTTTTTGAATGAATGTTAATTACAAAAATGGTAATGAATGTAACTCAGTTTGTTCAAACTGAGTTTTACTTTTAACTAACTTCTGATTGGCCATTTCTGGGATATCTTACTAGGAATTGCATTTTATTCTTCACCTAATGTAGTTATAAAGTTGTTTTCTTTGAATTCTAACCTGGAGCACAGCCACTCTTAAAAAACTATCAGTCTTGTCAGTTATAATCAGCTGTAGTTTAACAACGAATTACAACCTTCCTTCACTTTTCTTTTTTTTTAAAAAAATATTTTTTTATTGATTTTTTTTACAGGGAGGAAGGGAGGAGGATAGAGAGTTAGAAACATCCATGCGAGAGAAACAGCGATCAGCTGCCTCCTGCATACCCCTGACTGGGGATGTGCCCGAAACCAAGGTACGTGCCCTTGACCGGAATCGAACCTGGGACCCTTGAGTCCGCAGGGCGACGCTCTATCCCCTAAGCCAAACTGGCCAGGGCTTCACTTTTCTTTAGTACAGTTATACCATTATATATATGCATGATTGTTACTGTATAAAGGGGGGAAATGTATCATTGAAATTCGATATTGAGTTCAGATTTTTAATTATGTTTAAAATTTTATAAACAATATTAGTATTGAGCATTCTATCTATAATGAAGGGAAAAGGTGTTTTGTTTTTATAATCAGCAGTGGTTTTATTTTATTGATTTCATAGAGGAAGGGAGGGAGGGAGGGAGAAGCATCAATGATGAGAGAGAATCGTTGATTGCCTGCCTCTTACACGCCCCCACTGGGGATCAAGCCTGGAAGCGGGGCATGTGCCCTGACCGGGCATTGAGCAGTGGCCTCCTGGACCTATGAGCCACACATGGTAGGCCAGAGGTGGAAGTTTTTGTTTTGTTTTGTTTTGTTTTTGTTAGTGCTCACCTGAGGCTGTTTTCCCAGTGGTTTTCAGAGAGAGTTGAAGGGAGGAGGAGAGACAGAGACTGTCTCACAACAAACACTTTTCAGTCGGAGGACCTTCCTAATATATTTATTCAATACGTGTGCGCCCACTCTGCCAGGCACACACACGTTCAGGGGCATGCAGCTGTGACTCTAGAAACTGACCGCTCAGAGTCATGTGGGAGGTCAAAAAAAAAATAAAAAGACAAGACAAACAGGCAATTACTGGCATACTTTGTTTTATTGTGATGTGTTCTATTGTGCTTTACTCTATTTTATCTTACAAATTAAAGGTTTGTTGGCGCCTGTGGGTTAAACAAGTCTGTCCGTGCCCCTTTTCCAACAGCATTTACTCATTTGTGTCTCTGTCACATTTCAGTAATTCTTAAAATATTTCAGACTTTTTTTATTATTGCTGTATTTGTGATGGCCCGTGATTTTTAAAATCTGATGTTTGAGGTTGCTATTGCAATTGGCTTGCCGCGAATCACACCCATATAAGATGGTTCACTTCATTGTTAATTCTTACTTGTGTTCTGACTGCTCTCTCCCCCTCTCCTTGAGCCAATTAATAATCCTACAATGGCCTCTAAGAGGTCTAGTGGAAGGAAGAGTTGCATGTCTCTCTTGAAATCATAAGTTAGAAATGATTAAGCTGAATGAGAAAGACATGTCAAAAGCTGAGACAGGCCAAAAGCTAGGTTTCTCGTGCTAACAGCCAAGTTGTGAATGCAAAAGAAAAGTTCTTGAAGTAAATTAAAAGTACTACTTGTGAGTGATAAGCAAACGACTCAGCCTATTGCGATATATCAGGAGAAAGTTGTGGTCTATGTGTAAAAGAACAAACCAGCCACAACATGCCGTTAAGCCAAAGCCGAATCCCTGTGGAGATTCTAAACCTTTTCGGCTCTCTGAAGCTGTCAGAGAGGAGAGGAAGCTGCAGGAGACTGAAGCTCGTAGACAATTGGTTTACGGTGCTTAAGGAAAGAAGGTAATCTCCAGGTGCAGCAAGCTATCCAGAAGCTTTAGGTGGGGTCATTAATGAAGGTGGCTCCATTAAACAATAGATGTTCTCCCTAGCTGAGTTGGGTCAGTGGTTAGAGCAGCAGCCTAGGGACCCAGGAATCCTGGGTTCGATTACCCATCAAGAGCACGTACTTCGGTTGCAGGCTCAATCCCCAGCCCGGGTCAGGGCATGTGTGGGAGGCAACCAATCAGTGCGTCTCACATGGATGTTTCTCTCTCTCCTCTCCCCTTCTCACCTTTCCTTCCTTCCTCTCTCCTCCCTCCCTTCCTTTCTCTCTAAACACACACGCACACAGTAGATTTTCCATGTATACTACACAGCTTTTCTTAGATTGAAAGAAGGTACCATCTAAGACTTTTCATAGCTGGAGAGGAGAAATCAATGCCTGGCTTCAAAGGACAGGCTGACTCTTACTAGGGGCCAAAGCAGGTGGGGACTAAGCTGAAGCCAATGCCCATTTATTCAGACAATCCCGGGCCCTTAAGAATTATACAAAAGATGGATGACAGCACACCTGTTTACAACACTATTGTGAGCCCACAGTTGACCTGCTGCTCAGAAAGAAAAAAAATATTGCTGGTCATTGACAATGCCTCTGGTCACTCAAGAGGTCTGATGAACAAGATGAATGCAGCTTTCATGCCTGTTAACTTAACATCCATTCTGCAGCCCCTGGATTAAGCAGTAATTTTGACTTCCCAGTCTTATTATTTAAAAAATACATTGTGTGCGGCTATAGTTGACACAGATAGTGATTCCTCTGTTGGATCTGGGCAAAGCTAATTAAAAAACCTGAAAAGGATTTATCATTCTAGATGCCATTAAGAACATTCATGATTCATGGGAAGAGCTCAAAATGTCCACATAAACAGGAATTTGGAAGAAGTTGATTCAACTCCCGTGAGTGACTGGAGGGGTCCAAGGTTTCTGTAGAGGAAGTAGCTCCAGATGTGGTGGAAATAGCAAGAGAACTAGCAATAGAAGTGGAGCATGAAGATGTGACTAAATTGCCGCCGTCTCAGGGTAAAGCTTGAATGGGTCAGGAGCAAAGAAAGTAGTTTCTTGAGATGGAATCTCCTCCTGGTGAAGAGGCTGGGAAGAAGGATGTAATTACAACAGAGGATTTAGAATATTACATAAACTGACTTGATGAAGTGGTGCGGGGTGGGAGAGGATTGACTCCAATTTTGAAAGAAGGTCTGTGGGTAAAATTCTATCAAATGGCGTCACATGCTACAGAAAAATTGTTCGTGAAAGGAAGAAATCAGTTGATCTGGCAGACTTCATTGTTCTTATTCTAAGAAGTTGCCACACACACACCCGACCGTTCAGTAACCCACCTCCGTGACCAGTCGGCAGCCATCAACATTGAGGCAACATGCTACCTGCACAAAGGCCCTGACTCACTGATGGCTCACTGAATGCTGCCATTTATAAACAAGATTTTTCCCCAGGGGCGGGGGAGAGAGGAGAAGCAGAGGGAGGAAGGAAAGGCACGGGCACGCTCCCTAGAGGTATTTTAAATTAATTATGTACAGTGTTTTTTAGACATAATGCTATTACTGTACACCGAATAGACTGCAACATCAACATGGCCTGCACTGGGGAAACAAATTTGTCTGACTCACTTTACTGTGATGTTCACCTGATTGCAGATGTCTGAACCTGCACCTACAGAGCAGTGATTTTTAACCTTTTTCATCTTAGGGCACACGCAAACTAGTTACTGAAATTCTGCAGCACACCGAAAAATACATTTTTTTGCTAATGTGACCAAAAAATAGGTATCGTTTTGATTCATTCACACTGGATGGCTATGGTATGTTGGCTGCTGTCATTTTTTAATTTGACAGTCTAAGGAAAAGGAGGTCAGTGGCCCTTGACAAAATAGCCAGGTATTCCATGTTTTAAAAATTCGTGTGCAGTGGTTGAAAATTGTTGCTCTGTAGTGGGTTTGGACTTTGCCTTGAGGGCAGTAGAGAGCAATTGAAGTACTGAAGCCAGGCTGTGGTCAGTTACATTTCAGAAAGATAGCTAAGTGGCTGTGATAGAGGATTGGAAAAGGACAAGACTAGAATCTGTAATGAGGTGGCTGTAGCAAGTTATGGTGAAATGATGGTGGCCTGAATTAAGGCCTTAGTATTAAGGATAGAATGTGGGTAAAAGGTCCCTTACAATTTCCTAAGTGCCCACCCCACGTTTGTGAACCATTGTCTAAAAAGCTCCTTGGTTTTTCTCCAGGCTAAATGATGTTTGTTCCTTCAGATTTTCTTTGGGATTAATTTAGCAACTCATCCTGGCACTTTCTTACGAACCTTTTCTTGTCCCTCACCAGCTTTCATCCTTCTTTCATGGAGGAATCCAGAGCTAGTTGTAGTGCTCTGAGAGCATGAGAGCTAGTATTTGCCGAGGAGAAGTGATAGACACTATTTAGATAAAAAGGGAATTAGTGGGCATGTCAAATTCTGCCAGATATGCCCTGGCTGGTGTGGCTCGGTTGGTTGGGCATGGCCCCATGTCCTGGAAAGCTGCCAATTCAACTCCATGCCTGGGTTGCAAGTTCGATCCCTAGTAGGGGGCATGCAAAAGGTAGCTGGTCTATGCTCTACTCTTACATTGGTGTTTCTCTCTCTCTCTCTCTCTCTCTCTCTCTCAAAAAGAAAAATTAATAAAACATATTTTAAGAAAGGATAATATTAAATGTTAGGATATATAATACTAAATGTTAGTAGCTTGGAGTTAACCTAATAAATTATGTATAAATTATATATCCTTAAGTAATAAATTATATAATTATTAACCTGATGAAATATTTAGCACATATATAGCCATTTTTTAAGAGGCTCTCTAGAAATTTAGGACATGCTACTTTTTATTATAAATGAGCTATATATGTAAGTCAGACAAAAAAGATACAATGATGTAGAATTTTGAACATTAGGAAAAATTAATAACTTGAAAGTTATACAGATTTTGGATATTAGTTGTGACAAGGTTATACAATGATGGGCAAAAAAAATTTTTTGGCTTTTCTTGGTGCAAAAATGTTTTAAAATCAAAATTATAAACCTAATTTATTTTTTTCACTTTAGTGCTATACAGTTCCTTCTATTTGTTTTTAACAATACTGTTACTGACCCCAAAGTAAATGCATGTGCATCATAAAAAGAGAAAAAAGTACAAAGAATAAAGTAAAATCACCCATAATCCCAGAACCCAGAGATAACCACTATAAATATTTTTGTAATTTTTTTTACTTTTATCCATAACTCTGTGTATATCTCTTTTGTATTCCTGAGTTCACTCAGCAGCATTATTTTATAATCTTTTCATTTCATAAAATATCAACATTGTTGCCATCATTACGAATTGTTTTATGGATTTTTCTGGTTTTATTGAGATATACTTGACCCTATGGTGTGGTGTGAGTTTTAAGTGTACAAAATAATACTTTGATAATATGTTTATGTTCTAAAGTAATTATCACAATAAGGTTAGTTTTAGTCTCAGGTCCTATATCCACGCCTTTAATCCATTTTGAGTTTCATTATTTTTCATGTGGCTGTACAGTTTTCCCAGCATCATTTATTGAAGATACTATTGTTTTTCCACTGTGTATTTTTGGCATTTTAATTAATTGACCATATATGTGTGGGTTTATTTCCGAGCTTTCTATTTTGTTCCATTGGTCTATGTGTTTTTATGCTAATACCCTATTGTGATAACTATAGCTTTGTAATATAGTTTAAAGTCAGGATGTGTTATGTTTTCACCATGTTCTTCTTTCTAATATTATTGCTTTGGGGCTTGGGGGGTTTTATACAAAGTTTAGGAGTGTTTTATTTCTGTGAAAAATACTGTTGGAATTATGATGGGGATTGCATTGAATCAATAGATTTCTTTGGATAGAATGGACATTTTAACCCAATTAATTATTCCAGTCTGTGAGCATAGAATATCTTTTCATTTATTTGTGTCTTCAATGTCTTATTAATATCTTAGTTTTTAGTATATAGATCATTTTCCTCATTAGTTAAATTTATTCCTGGGTACTTTATTCTTTTTGATGCAATTGTAAATGGGATTGTTTTCTTAATTTCTCTTTCTTATAGTTCATTATTAGTGTATAGAAATACAACTGATTTTTGTATATTGATTTTGTGCCTTGCAATTTATTGAATTAGTATATTCAAACAATTTTTTGGTGGAAACTTGAGGGTTTTCTATATATAATATGTCATCTGCAAAAAAGAGACAGTATTATTTCTTCTTTTCCAATTTTGATGCCTTTTATTTCTTTTTCTTGCCTAATTGCTCTGGATAGGATTTCCAGTACTATGTTGAATAAAAGTGGCAAGAGTGGGCATCCTTGTCTTGTTCCTGATCTTACAGGAAAAGCTCTCAGCTTTTCACCGTTGAGTATGATGTTAGCTGTGGGCTTGTCATATGTGGCCTTTATTATGTTGAGGTACGTTCCCTCTATACCCAGTTTGTTGAGAGTTTTTATCATTTTTCTTTAAAAAAATTTTTTTTCTAAATGGAGAGGATATTTGGAAATGTACTATGTTATTGAGCAACAAAGATATTTATTCACAATATCCTTAATGCCTTGTAACAGGTGAATAAAATGTGGTTAATTATTTAAAAAACAACAGTGGAATCTTAAATTCATATATAAAAAGCACAAATTAATTTAATTTATGAATTGAGCACTTTGCAAGTACTCATTTAATACTTGCAAAATATTAAGTAAAGGCTATTCTATGAGAAATAAAGTACCTAAGTTATTTGGAAGAATATATTGAGTGGAACCAGAACTGATGACTTATTGTTTAAAAGATAACCCAGTATTGTATGACAAAGGTAGCTTATGGGAGGAGTAATTTTTAAAATATTTTCTTGTACAGTTTACCAAATTCAATAAAAAAATATCTGATAATGCCTTAATTCACCACTTATTAGGAAATTTTAGCTCTTTATTGACCTTCCTTTTAAATTTATTTTAATATTTTTAAAGCCTTTCTGTTACAGAACAGTTGTACACATGGTGCAAAGAACTCCTGAATCTCTTCATCCAGAGTTACCAATTAACATTTTTCCACGTTTGCTTTCTCACTCCTTCCCTCCCTTTATACCCGTATATGTAATATTTTTTTCCTGAATCACTTGAGAGTATTGCAAACATCACATTTCTTTACTCCTGAAGTACTGTTTTGGTCACTTAGAATATCCTGAGAGATGAAGCTTTTAGACTTTTCAGGTAGCTTTATTTTTTTCACTTTTAACAGCTTTATTGAGGTATAATTTATATACCGTACCATTTATTTTAGATTGCATTTTTGTTCCTTCCTTCCTCTCACTGGCAGTTGCTGGTACAGTGCTACACCTGGCTGAGCGAATGGTTTCTTTTGGAGCTGATAAAGCTGCCTTATGAAATCAGCTGACAGGTATATTATACCTACAGATGATGCTTTCCCCCAAAAAAGTTTGGGTTGATATTGACTCCACTCAACAACTCCTAACATATTTTAAGAAAAAGCTAAATTTTTGTCCAATTCTGTGACTGTAACTGTAAAATTTTACTGGAGCTCAAATACTCGTCATCATTTTATAATCAACAGTATTAGCAAGATCCTAGATCTAAAACTGACTTCTCTGAATTTTTGGTCTTGAAAGAAGGTTATCTTTAGAATTAAAAAGAAAAGAAAAGAGGTACTTTAGGTTTCATACTTCATTCTTAATTTGCATGAGAGATGTTTGAAATGGCTGATTTCCATTTTTGCTTTGATGGGACCGTTTGCTCTTTTTATGTTAAATAATATATTGCTTGGGGACCAGTGTATTTTTACTGATTTAATAGTTGTATCTGAACTATTATGAAGCCAAGTTTTGCAGTATGTAACTCCTACTTACACATTTCTCTCTTTTCCTCCCCCAGGGACGAACTGTAAAAGCAACATCAGCTTGACCAGTATATAATATTACAGTGGATTGCTCATCTCAGTCCTCAAAGCTTTTGAAAAACAACAGCATCACAGTTTGTTTTGGACTTTGTTACAATTTTTTTTCCCCAGCATGAAAATGTGTGGTTTTGTAGGGTTTCTAATTCTTCAAAGAGGCACAAAAGCCAAATTGGTAGAGAAAGGATGCAAAGTAGACATTTTACTTTTAAAATATTAAGCGAAGTCGTTCTGCAAAATGGGAAAGTTAATTTTTTAATTGATTCAGAAGAGTGTTTTTTCTTTTCTTAAACACTTAATTTTGTTCCAGTGTTTTTAAGATTGAGTTTATATATCAGATAACACCACATTGCACAAGTTAAAATTCTTTTTTTTTTTTATGTCTGTGAGATGCTACTAAGAAAATAGAGATGAGCTTCCTTTTTAAAGCTTTCGATGTGGTGTCATAGAATAGCATGTTGTAGATACAATCAGCTGCTTTGGTACCTTAAAACTAAGCAATTGTAAATATTAAAATTTAAGAAGATGGAAGGTGATGTTCCTTAACACTCAGAGTGGACATAACTGACATAGTTCATTTCTCTTTAAAATTATATTAGACTTGTAGCTTAGTATTTTTTCTTCTGTTTCTAACTTGCTGCTGATAATGTATATGAATTTAATGTGCTGTGTAAGCTGTGTCTTAGTCACTGAACAGTTTATGCAGTGCTGCTTTGCCAAATAAAGTTAAAAGTAAAAGAGGCATTTGTGGTGTTTGAATGTAGAATAAAGAATGACATTTCCCCCAGATACAGAATGCTGACTAAGATCATAGGAAAAAAATAGTTCTCTGATGCTCCATCTTGTGAAATATGAGTGGCATTAATTCAGCTATCCACCTGCAGAATTAATGTGACTATGTTTCTTGAGAACAAGGACTACACCTCACTTATTTTCCTTTGCTTAACACAGGGTCTGTCCTCTGGTAGATGTACAATAAATGCAGGACGGGTGAGCAGATGAATTGACTGAATGTCGGGGAGAAAGAGCTGAGTTTAGGATAAATTTACCAAAACCTACCTCTCACCTCGAAAGGCTTTAATGTAATGACTATAAATGCATTTCAAAAAGTCAGTAGCACTTTGGAATCTCGTTTAATATTGTGGCTTTATACCTTTTATAGTGGGATCCTGGTTTTTCTCGGGGTTTCAGAAATCGGAGCAATATGAGCACTAGAGCTAGCAGAACGAGCACTCTCAGCAAAGCCCTTCCGACTGCCGTGCCCAAATGCGAATGATTCTGACAAGTGGATGGATGCCGAGCGAGGGTGCAAGGCACCTCTCCCCCACCTCTTAACGTCCTAAACATCTCTTCCTTCAAAATGGCTTTAAAAATTCTGGATACATCTTTTCGCTAGTGTCTCTTTGAGGGAAAGCTCTTGGACACAGGAAAATGGCATTAGGTGGTGGCCAAACCTTAACAAGTTTTGGCTCTTTATTGGCTTCCGTTTGCTGCTGTTAGCACGGCTTCTGGACCAGCGCCATGAACCCTCATTTGACTCAGTGTCATTTGAGTTAGTTTCAAAGATGAAGTAATGGAGCAAGATGAAAAAATTCTGTTACTTCCTAGGGAGAACATTCTTCCTATATAATAAAAGGGTAATATGCAAATAGACCTAACGGCAGAACTGAACCAATCAAAGCATAATATGCTAATGATATGCTAAGGCTGCTCAACCACTCACTATAACATGCATTGACCACCAGGGGCAGATGCTGGCCGGTAGGTCAGCTTGCTGCTGGGGCCCACCGATCGGGACTGAGATGGGCCACACGCCCTGGAGCCTTCCTGTGGCCTCTCCAGGCCTGACCGTGCACCAGTGGAGTCCCTCAGCCTGGCCTGCACCCTCACAATCTAGGACCCTTCTGGGGATGTCAGAGAGCCAGTTTCAGCCTGATCCCGCAGGCCACTCCCCTTGGGAGGGTGCCAGAGGCAGGGCTCATGGCTGGGGAGGGCTGCTGTGGCAGCGCAAGCCTCTCTCGATCTGTCGGGACCGATTGGGCACCAGCCCGCAGCAGGCACAGTGGGGCCGGGCTGAGTGGGAGCCGCAGGTAGGAGCTGCAGGCAGCGTTGGACTGCAGGTTTTGGCCCGCTCCCTGCGGGCCACCCAGAAGGACCCACCTGTGCATGAATTTGTGCACTGGGCCTCTAGTATTTGATATTTGGATGACTTGAAACGCTAAAATGCTTGTGGCAGGATGGAGGGGTAGCTGTAGTCTACTTGCACTGAAGACGGAGGGAAAGAATTTCAAGTTTTCAGAAACATTGTTTCCGTGGGCCTCTTAGGAAAAGAGATGTGAAACACACGGACATGTTTGAGAGCTAAATTGTGGACAAGTTTCCCTTTAAAATTATTATTATTTTTTTTAAATATATTTTATTGATTTTCTACAGAGCAGAAGGGAGAGGGATAGAAAGCCAGAAACATCGATGGGAGAGAGACATTGATCAGCTGCCTCTTGCACGCCCCCTACTGGGGATGTGCCCGCAGCCAAGGTACATGCCCTTGCTGGAATCGAACCTGGGACCCTTCAGTCCGCAGTCTGACGCTCTTATCCATTGAGCCAAACCGGTCTCGGCCCCTTTAAAATTATTTTAAAATTGTCTTAGATGCAGAACTCTTTCAATCACATAATGAAAAGGTAAGTTGACTTTAAAAAGTCCTGTTCAGACAATCTGGCAGTGGCTATTTTGAAGATCTCGATTCTGCTTCTCTAAGCCTTCATTTCCCTCTTTGTAAAATAGGGTTGGTATGGTTCAATTCAGGTCCAATAGTACAGCTTAGGTCCAATAGTACAGCTTAGTAAATATTAGCAACTTATGATGATATAAAAAAGTTGTTAAGGCTTAAGCATAATGTATAATTTATTAACAGCCTATTGTACATGGGACATCTTTTCTCAAGTATTTCAACATCATAGCAATACTAAATTGTGTTTAAGCTCTTCATGGATAAAAGATGTGCTGAAAGCGTGCTTTGACAGTTTTGTTTTATTGGGTATGGCTAAAGGTGACGTCCTTCCTTAGAAAGCAAAGGGCACAGCATCCCGTAGAGAGGACAAACAACTTAGGTTCATTCAGTCATTTCTCTAACCTGTCCTTGAGGAAAAATTTAATCTCTGCTCAGTTCTAAACTCAACAAAATGCTTGACTTTTTCAGGAAATAAAAAGAGCTAATTTCCGTTTTTGTTAATTTGTTAATATATTTGGTTATATCTCCAACCCAAATTAAGCTCTTTGCTAAACGAACAACCTGTTTTCATTCTGAAAACGTGTCCTAGAATTTGAAAAGATTGGCCACTTATAGTAAAAAACAATAATACACATATGTAAATAGGAACATCATGTGAGTATAGACAGGCATCACACTGTAATCTATTCTGAAGAATTTCTAGAAGATGTATAATTCTGACGTTAGGTGATGATGGGAATAATTTGCCTTTAAAATCCTACCCCTTCCCCCCCAAAAAAAGCAAAACAAAAAGAAGAGATGCTGAACTAGATGCCAGTTTTCCATAAAGATGAATTTGTGCAAAACTGCTTTATGCTCTGAGAATACATAGCCTGGCGTTAGCTGATGGCACATTATAACAGTAAATAAATAATGGGAAAAACTCATTCCAGCAGGTATGTAAAAGTGACATTTTTACCAAAGCAGCACCCAGAAATGCACTCATCATTCTGCTTTTCGATGTAAACGCACTTTCCTCTCCCATCAGTGCAGGCTAATGGTGGCTGTAGAGATGAGCTGCTGTGTGCGGGCCGGAGCCGTGTGGAGTGGGCGCCAGAAAGCACTAGTCAGTCCTCCTTGCTCACTGCGCCCTCAGCTAAAATTTGTGGCCTGCCAGGTTCTCTCCTTCCACCTTGATTTCCTGTATCGCTTCATGCCCACATCAGAGCTGTTTGTAGCTCAGGCTGAGTTCTTCCTCCCAGAGGTCGGTCTAATGAGGCGGCCGCCCACATGACATGAGGTCCGTCCTCAGAAAGGGGTTTTGCAGGGAGAGCTGTGGAAGGGTTAGGGGGGCCGCAGAGCAAGGGGGAGCCGTGCACAATGTGCACCGGGTGGCCAGGGGCCCATGGCTTCTGGAAAGTACGGAGTAATTAACTGCCGTTCTAAGGCCACCTCTTGGACACTAGATTTCTGTCTTGGCTAACTACAGATTTGTTTTCAGGGACAGCTTACCTAAATCAGATTAGATTGCAAGTCTTCAAATGTATGGACTCTTAAATTTCAAAATATCTCACATACTTCCAAGGGAAATATTTCTACAATAAACAAGAACAAAGGTTTGGGGCTTGTAGAATCTTCTGGGTTTTCCATACTTTTCTTAGCCCAGTTAAAAAAAAGGTTCTAAATATCCCAAACCCAGCATACATATAAATTATAAGTGAAACGTCCTTGCCCAGTATTTAAGTTACACTTATTAGAGATACATCCCATTGATGAGGTAGTCAGATTCCTCAGATGTAATGGGACGAGCTTTCTTCAGTTTCTGTTTGAGCATGCGCAGTCGGCAAGCAACCATGAGAAGCAGCAATGCAGTGATGGCCAAGCCCAGGGTCAGCGGCAGCACAGCACCTGTAAACAGTGGGAGTAAAGAGGGCCGGCCAGTGTTTTACTGATTTTCAGAGAGAAGGGGGCGGGGGGAGAAACGTCAGTGAGAGAAATGGATCGGCTCCCTCCTCCACACTTCCTACTGGGGATCAAGCCTGCAACCTGGGCATGTGCCCTGATGGGGGACTGAACCAGTGAGCTCTTGAGGCAAGGGACGGAGCTCAACCACTGCGCCACACTGGCCCGGCCGCCTAGCGGTGGGTCCGTGATTGGATAAGCACTTCGCATGCGCTCCTTCATTTAGTCTGAAGAATTAAGTAGACATACTTCTATTGCCAGCATTTTGCAGATTAGCTGAGGTGCTAAGAGGTTAATTGGCCTAAGAGCAGAGAGCTTGGACATGGCAGGCTGAGGTCTCAAACCCAGACTTCTGTACACCCAGAGTTTCTACCGGGCTCCCACAGAACTTGATGGCCTCAGGGTGCACATGTTGCAGTCAGCTCAGCCGTACATCCACGGCCACAGACACCCTGTCAGCAGGCAAGTGTAGACACGGAGCACAGGAGACTTCACTGCAGTCAACAGGTGACATGTATGGGTTCACACGTGATCAGTCCCTCTGAAAGTAAGTATGGACACCTGATTCCTGGTTAGGACTTCACATTTTTATTTTATTTTTTCTAAATCCAGGGAACTTAGTTTCAACCAGTGGAACCATGGTTGAGAATAAACTTCAAAATATGCTGGTGTGATTCTGGCTAAGGGAGGTTGAGGGGAACACGTCTTCCCGTGGGGTTGTTCCTACACAGCCAGACTAGAAGCAGCCTTTTACAGTTTGCAGGAGTCTGGGTGGATCAGTCTTTCTTTAAAAAAGAAAAAAAGACTGATAAATTTGATACCTGACACTTGATAAATTTAAGGTATAGAGCCTGTTACGTGGATACGTTTCTGTATTGTTTTTTAAAAGTTATATTTTATTGATTTCAGAGAGGAAAGGCATGGGAGAGAATGTTGGAAACATCCATGATGAGAATCACTGATCGGCTGCCTCCTGCACGCCTCCTGCTGGGCATCCAGCCCACAACCCAGCGTGGGCCCTGACCAGGAAGTGACCGGGACCTCCTGACTCACAGGTCGGTACTCACCACTGGGCCACGCCAGCTGGACGACACATACTGTCATATAATTGCATTTAAGCACTAGTTATCACATTACATCATTAAAGCACAATATTACTGTCTACATTCATTATGCCGGGCATTAGCTCTCTATGGCTTATGTACTACGTGGGATAAGACAAAGACCATTACTGTATATCACTTACATGTGAAATTTTAAAAAGTCAAACTTGTAAAAAAGCCCATCAGCCTTGTCAAGCACGAGGAGGCCTTATTTTTTTAGTCTGACCTGCTTCCTAGTGCCCCCAGTTCTCAGGATGAGTCGGTGGAGCTGCTTTTAGCTCTAAGGGGCTTGCCAACTGGTGGCGCTAGAGGAGCAAAATCTCCGTTGCATAAGCCGATTCCATAGCCTTTTCTTCCACTCATTCATTCTTTCTGCATTAATAACAGCCGGGTGCCTAGCACTGAGCTAAGTGCTGCCCATCAAAGACAGTCCGCTGATGGAGGCGTGCCAGCCCTGCTCTCGGTGCTTTATCGCCTCATTCGTTCAGTGCCCACAGCCACCACGGGAGCTGGTAGAACTCCCATCCCCGGTTCACAAATGCGGGAACTCAGGCGTGGAGAACTAAGTGACTCGTGGAAGTCTGCATGGTTCGTAGTGAAGCGAGGGCACAGCCCCAGGCAGTACTGCTCCAAAAGGTAAAGGTCAAAGTCTAGTGACCTCTAGTCTGGGGGGACAGACGTTTAAGTGAAGAAGTGCAGGTCTCAGAGGAGTGGTCCTGCATCTAGCTCACTGGATCTTCGCTTGAGTGACCCGGATGTATGGTGGATCTTTTTGGGTGGGCAAGGGAGATGTTTACTTTTTGACATTTTCAAATTGAGATTCCTAGAGGTGACCCAGGCGGTTTTCTAATAGATTTATGGGTTATTTCGGGCCTAAATAATTGGGAGCCGTTAGCATCAAGGTGGTGGTTGCAGCCACGAAAGTGGGTGAGGTTTGCGGAGAGGAAGGAAGGAAGAGAGGTTGGGAATAACGCCCGGAGAAACACCCCATTTAAGGGGGCAGGCAAAAGGAGAGAAGAGAAAGGAACAGGAGAAAACAGGTCAGAGAGACGACAGGGCAGCCACGAGAGAAGGCGTCTGAGAAGCAGAAGGAAGAGACGATGCCAGGAGGAAAGCGGTCAGCTGCCCAGGTGCTAAGGAGAGGCCTGGGGAGGTGAAGCCTCGGGAGGCCACTGGGCTTAGCAGTTAGAAACCCAGGGACTCCATTGTATTGGGAGAGATGGGAAGGTGGCTGCAGCTGGTGGGAGTGAGCCGGTCAAGAAACACTGGAAACGGGAGGGCTGCCCTAACGACCCGCAGGCTGAGAACCGCCAGCAGGGTCGCCCAGACCATCGGAAAACACAGACATTTACATTACGACTCGTAACAGTAGGAAAATCACAGTGATGAAGCAGCAACGAAAATAATGTTATGGCTGGGGTCACCACAACAGGAGGAGCTGTATTAAAGGGTCGTGGCATTAGGAAGGTTGAGAACCACTGGCCTAGCTGGTTTGTCTCAGTGGACAGAACGGCGGTTAAAGGTCCCAGGGTTGACTCCGGTCAAGGGCACAGACCCATGTTGCAGGCTTGATCCCCAGCAGGGGGCGTGCAGGAGGCAGCCGATCAATGGTTCTCTCTCATCGTTGCTGTTTCTATCTCTTTCTCTCTGAAATCAATAAAAATAATAAAAAATAAAAAAACAGTGAAGAATTTTTAAAAATCTTTATACTCTGCAATGAATTTTCAAGATATACATTTACCTATTTCTGGGGCTGGGTGTTCCCCTCCTCCTCGATTGCTCTTGGACTCAAAAATATAATTTTCTTCTTTCTTGTTGTTCCCCGAGGAATCACTGTCTGTGGAAAATAAGTAGAACACGTAGTGAGGGTACATCAGAAACTTTAGAAAAAAGACACGCATATACAGCTTCTATTTCTCTAATAAGCATAGGCCTATGCTTATCACCAGCACATTCGACAGTAATGTGACCGATTTCATACAGCGGAATGTGTGGCAAGTACAAAACCAGTGGACAGAGGGAGGGAACAAGCATGTGGTGCCAGGACTCCCACCTCCACCTCAGAGAAGGAAGGAAGGGACTCGGCCAGAGGAGTCAAGGGTAGTCTCTGAACTTCAGACAATGGAAAGCAGCAGCAGTCCCGAAAGGCTTTTCTTTATAAAAAAGCAAACAACATACAAAAGGCACAAGGGCATGCCATTTCACTCTCTCACCTGACCCTAAATATACTGTTAAGAGGAGATATTAAGAAAGACAAAGTCTTAGAATTTTTATCCCAGGTTCTTCTAATGAGCAATGGCCGGTCCATTCTATCACTTCCTCTCTAGTAATTTATAGCATTTGTGTGCTTGTTACATTGGCAATATAATAATTATTGAGTTAGTAACGTTACCCTCACGCTGTGGTGTGATTTCAAGTGCGGTTTGGGGGAAATATAAGGCTTAATGTCTATGAATTAGAAATGATCAGCTAACATGAGAAATTTTACAGGGGAACAAACACTTTAAAGCTTCCTTACTTTATGGCATACCAGAAATGTTCAGGACACCTGTAACTGAAACGACTATTTAAAGGGACGACATGCATTTATTGGGTAATGTGTATATATGTGAATTTCCTACGGATCATAAGTCATCTGGACAGTGGAAAATTGTCAAGTTAAGGCCCCCCAAAAGTGCATGAGACGTGCTTCTCTGTACTCGGTTAAGCATTATTACACTTTTTCACCTCTGCCAATGTGACAGAGGAGAGACTGCCCCCTCTACTTTCTCTACTACATTATTAGCATCGATCTCGGTATCGCTTCGGTATGTCTAAAATGAGTTAATTTTTCTATCCGCAAAACGTGTGTGGGCGAAGGAGGCAGCAGAACATTTAACTAACTTGTTCATATTTCTTGAACGAGCTTTTGATTCTTGTAAAACAGGCATAGGTCATGAACAGCAATGTATTTTTAATCTATTAGTTATGCTGACTAACAGCATTTCAGCGCACAGAAAATCGGAAGCGGGGGAGGGCTGCTGTCTGCACAGCCCCGCTGTGCGGGCCTCTCGGACACTTTCAAAGCTCCCCTCGTCCCGCTTCTTTGACCCTGGATTTCCAAACGCGTTTTTGATGGATAGTTAGTAACACATAAAAGTGCTCATAAGAAAAGTAAGTTTCGTAAAAAATAATATTCTCATTTTGTTAAAAGTAAATAAATGTGCGTGCATATGTGTATAAATAAAAGTAACCAGCCCTGAACGGTGTGGCTCAGTGGATAGAGCGTTGGCCTGTGGACTGAAGGGTCCCAGGTTGGATTCCGGTCAAGGGCATGTGCCTTGGTTGTGGGCACATTTGCAGTGGGGGGTGTGCAGGAGGCAGCTGATCGATGTTTCTCTCTCATCAACATTTCTAACTCTCTATCCCTCTCCCTTCCTCTCTGTAAAAAATCAATAATATATATATATATATTAAAAAGTAACCAGAAGAAAATGTAACAATGTTAACAGTGAGCTTTGCTAGATGATTTAAATATTTTTCTGTGTTCTCCAAATTTTCTACTATAAATGCATGTCTAATAATTAGAAAAAAACAATATATATTATAAATAACTGAATATCTAATCTCTCTTATCTCTAAAACTTCATTCCTTACATCTTCGTAGCCCAAGTCAAAGGCTTCATATCTGAGACAGAGACTGCAAATACATCCCAAAGTGGGTGGCAACTCCCGCCTGCTGGTGCTGGCGGCCTGCAGCATCCTTTTCAAAATGGTTCACTCCCCAGAAGGCAGCGCTGGGAAAAAAGCAGGAAGCTGAAGCTCCAAGCTCAGGAATTCCTTGGCAGGTGGAGTGATGGGAAGTAGTTAAACAAGTAGTTAAACAAGGCCAAGCAATTAACAGCCTGCTAATAGATCCCAAGATCTTATCTTCCCTAACCACCAGCAATTAGGAGCAGATGGCTTACACCTCTCTTCCCCAACAGAAAGCAGGTGGCTTAAGTCACCGGGTGGGAGAGAGCGAACAGAGGCCCATGGGTGCCATTCGTGCCGGCCAAACCTCAGAGCGGATGCAGCACGGGAACAAATAACAACCACAAAAGAAGTAGAGCCAGACGAACCCCGAATAAAAGAAAGCAGGGACGCTGACCAGGGAATGATCCCCAACTCCCCTCTACACTCGTCTCGGTGCATCAGCATATTCAAGGACACACCTGGAAAGCTGTTGAATAGTCTGTTGAGACCTATCCTAAAACTCTTGCCTTTATTTTTTTTTACTATTTCTTAAAAAATAGGACTGTAGCCGAAACGGGTTTGGCTCAGTGGATGGAGCGTCGGCCTTCGGACTGAAGGGTCCCGGGTTCGATTTGGGCCAGGGGCACATGCCTGGGTTGCTGGCTCAAGCCCCAGCTGAGGGGGGCGGGGGCGCGTACAGGAGGCAGCCGATCCGTGACTGTCTCTCATCATTTGATGTTTCTATCACTCTCTCCTTCTCCCTTCCTCTCTGAAATCAACCAAGAAATATACAAAAAAATAAGGACTTTATTAATTTGAGAGAGAGAGAGGAGGGAGAGGGAGAAGGAGAGAGAGAGAAGCGTCACTGATGAGAGAGACTCATGGATTGCTGCCTCCTCCTGCTGGCTCATGAGTTGATGCTCAACCACTGAGTCACACCAGCCGGGCTACAACTCCCGCCTTCAGACAGCAGAGTAAAAACCCTACACTAAGGCAAGGCCCCGGCGTGTGCCCCCCTTGAGCACGCCATGCCACCCTTTCCTCAGGCATGTACTTCTGCTTGCTTTCTCCTAAGCCCTAAGGGTCCGCAGTGACTCACAGATCTACGGATCCCCGAGCAATAGCCAGCGCAGACTGGGGCCGATGAGGCGCAGTATGAGCGCCAGGCTACTTTACATCCCTGAAACAGGCTCCCGGTGCTGGACGGGGCCGTGGCATCTGGTTGAAATCCGTCATTAACTGAAGAGGAACCGCTCTCACGTGGGCCTCTCTGACACAGTAACGGCCAAGAGCTCCTCTACCGCGGTCTCTGAAAACCCGTTTCTGGGTCAGCTCTTCGTGCCTCCTGCCAGACACCTGGTCTCCCTCGGCTTTCTCGGGCGGCTATCTCCTCCGTGCAGAGAAAACCAAAGGGCCGAAGTGACTGATTTGCCCACTAGGTGGCAGTACCAACAAGGAAATGACCAAAGCAGGCACGTGAAGGGCACTTAGGCTACATTGTCAAAGCCAGACACTGTGCCAGAGCGTGGCTTAGTGGTTGAGTGGAGATTACGGTTCGATTCCCCATCAGGCTGTGTGCTCAAGTCAATGACTCTCTGTCATCATTGATGTTCCTATCTCTCTCCTCCTCCCTTCCTCTCTGAAATCAGTAGAAATGCTTTTAAAAAGAAAAGGAAAGGCTGTCTATGTAACTTTTGCAAACATAGTTGTATGGAAGCACTTAAAATCCACAAAAGAGATAAACAAAATACTGGAAGCAAATACACCAAAACATTAAAATTTGTTTTTGGACCCAAGTCACGACACCAAAAATAATAATAATAATAACTGTTTTCAGTAAAGGCTAATATTTAAAGTCACTTCTTTTTTTTTCTTACCATATTTGCATCTTCTGTACCTTCTGCAATGAACAAAAAATTGTCCCAAAGAAGTTATTAAACTAGTGAGAGATTATTTCAGTTTAATGTATGCAGAGTTTGAGTATGGAAAAGATATTCACAAAAGCATACATAAATGATGGCCTGTATTTCTCATGTCATACAATGGTACACATATAAATGAGTAAAATTTAACTTAAAATGATATAATCCTATAATGCTTCACAAGTGTGGATGCATTTAAAAATCTTATTAGCCTTATTTTAAAAATTAAAAGTTCGAGCTTTAGTTCGATTAGAGGCATAACACTGAATCCCCAGCACATGCAACCATTCCAAAATGACACATTACTTCCTTCACTTTCACTTGCTGAGTGTGAAGAGGATTCACACAACATACAGGGACTATACTGCTTCATCTCAAAATAACCTAAAATTGAACACTTAGGGCATTCGCTGCCTGCATATAGGTGTTTCTATCTCTTAACTTATTTACAAATAAATGTATTGACTATCGATACTGTATATAGTAGGTGTTTCTTCCTATAAAAAATAATCGGGGCAAATGGGAGGTTTAATTTTTTCCTTGTGGCCAGATTCTTCATTGTAATGTTTCTTCTTTCTTTTAAGATAGTTCCTCATCACTCTGCAAAGATAACTTTAATGTTTGAGCCGAGTGTCCTTACAGAAATCAGAGCTCTCTGTGGAGACCTGTCCGGAGCCTTACCTGGCCGCACGGGGCCGGCCTGGCTCTTTGGGCCCCGGGCGGCGGACTGATTCCGCTCCGGCCCCGGGAACGCGGCCGGGGCTGGCCGGTGTGGGGCGGCCCGAGACTTCTCCAGGAAGTGTCCTGCGGCGCCTCTGCTGGTGGCTGTGGTTCTGGGCTGGGAAGTCACCATGTGAGTCTCCGTCTTCCGGTCAAGGCTCACTGAAGCGAGCAAGAAGAGCGAGTGAGTTGTTTATGGGGCTTCTTTTCTGAGCTTTAACTAAAACCCCTAAACCTGCAGTAGATTGGAAGCCATGGGTATCTGGGCATAGTAACATGCCCAGTTAAGACATGTCAGTCTCATAAAAACCTCTCTCTCGTTTTCAAATGAGCCGTCTTTCTTCTAGTAATTAACTTTCTGTCACATATCAATGAACAAAAGAGAAAACTTTGAAACCCGGTGAGATTCCTCAGCCTTCCTCCAACCAACCCTTCATTATATGCAGCTTTTCTTCTTTCCTGTGCTCGCATACGGCGTGAGACTGCTTGGCAGATGACTTAACCACACCACGATCTGGCATGCATTTTGTAAAAAGAAAATTATCCAAACAACACGTTAACTCGCTTCCATTTTTTAAAAAGCATACGCTATAGAGCATTTTCCCGATGGCAAAGGATCTCTTGGGAAAGTGCAAATAACTTCTAAAAACTGTAAGCAATACAGACTATTTGACCTTTGTAACTAGCATTAGAGACTCAGTAAGTGCTGCCTCATTTATGGCAAAGCCTGTTCATAAAGTTATTCCTGAAACCGGGCGGGAAAAGAGCTATATTGACTTGCAAGTTATCATGAGAATACAGGCCTCCCCCTGCCCCGACAGGTCACGCAGTCGACTCACAGTTTTGACAGAAAGCTTCATCAGATCCGTCGGGGCACTGCTCGGCTCCATCACAAGCCAGCGTGATGTCGATGCAACAGCCGTCGTCACAGAAGAAGTGGTGGCGGGAGCAAACCTTGGAGCATCCTGTGCACAGACAGGACTCCGGTCACAGGACGGCAGGAGAGCCACCTCCACCTCAGGAGGAACCGAGCCTCACGTGTGACGCGATGCACGTGGGTGAGGAGACTCAGATAAGGAAGCACCTAACCATCGAGCTGGAGCAGGAGGCCCCTACTTGGTTCTCAGGAATCACCGGGGCCTCTCTCCAGGGCTGTTCTCCACGCGGACATTGCCACGAGGTGGACGAGAGAGGCAGCAGCTCTGGTCCTCCCCGTCCCGACCTGGGCCTGCTCACCCGGGCCTCCCTCTGCGTTAGTTCCTTCATCCCATCACCCCCCCCCCCCCCCCATCAGCCCCACCGCTGCACGGCACAGGGGTGCTGACCTCTGTATCTGATACACCACTTTACACATGCTGTGTCTTACATTCTCGCTTCCTAAGCAATGACTTTTACCTAGATTAACTTTTTACTACTGAACCCTACTTGTTGACTACCACACCCCCTGGGTGCTATAAAGAAAAAAACAGAATCCTAAGATACTGGCTGGTATGGATTTATTTCCTCTAACGAATGAAATTCTCTCCTTTTTGGAGCGCCTAGGAGTTTCTAATCTGCAGTCCATTTCATAGGAGCTACAGTGTGTTCCCCTAAAAGGCATTTTCCCGCTCCGCACTAAGCCCACTCACTCTGTTAGACTCAGCTACGTAACAACTGGGGGGCTTCCTGACTCTGGCAATGCAGACGAAAGATTTCAAGCTAGAAGCCTGCAATCAAAGGATGTACCCTTGACCAAAATCGAACCCGGGACCCCTCAGTGGGGGGCGAGAGTTGGGGTTAAGGCTCTATCTACTGAGCCACACCGGTTTCGGCAAAGGAGCTACCTTGTGATCGCATTTTTAGTAGAGACTCTCTCTGTCAACAGCACCCAAAAACAAAACGGAAGCGCCCTGGGAATGTGTAGCTAGACTGTGAAATGCCTCTCGGTGCCACCCTCTTACATGGCCTGGTTTCTGTTGGCCTCGGTGCACTCGGGGAGACCCTCCTCACCTCGCGTGGAGGCCGGGGGCAGCACGGCCACCGAGACGTTGTCGGCGCTCCTCTGGCCTGCCGCGTCCGTCACGGTGAGCTGAAAGGTGTACCTTCCTTCCTGGAGGCGGGACAGCTTCAGCGTCCCGGCCTGAGGCACCTGCCGCCCAAACAGGAAGCATCCCATTTGGTTAGGAGAGGCGAGGCAGACCCGTGTCGTCCTGAACCGGACAGCAGCGTCCTCCTGCAGCAGCCCCACGACCTGCCTCTCCCTCCCCCCGTCCAAGGCTGTGGACTACTCAGCCACCCCCCTCCGGCACGTGGGCCCTGCTCTGACTTCCCAATCCCCAGTGCTATCTGGACCGACAACCCTTGACCGACAACCCTTTGCTGGTCCTCAGCAGCTGTTCCAAACCCGCACCTCTTCCCGGCTCCACCCCAGCAGCCAGGCCCTCCTCCTCAGCAGGAGCCTCCTTCTAGCTCCAGAAGAAAATTAGGATCCTGTACGGTTCTAGTCCCGGCTCCTCCGTCCACTGCCACAGTACCCGTGCCTGTACCACTGTCACCTCCCTTCCTCCGCCATTAGGTGACCTGTCTCCATCTCACACTCTACCCTCCATCCGGTCCCTGACCCCTTTTCTTCTAAGACCCCACTGCTATTACGAGGCTCAAGTTTCTCTTGACCTAACGAACAACGAGAAATAAAAACTCCCCAGATCTTCTCCAGCCGTCGTGTTATTTCCTTTTCGCTTCAACTCAACTTTTTTGGAAGGGCTGCCCATGCTGCACACGCCGTTTCATTTGTTCATTTTCCATCGATTGTTTGTCCTCCCCTCTGGCTGCTTTCTCCGCCATTCCCCAGCACCGTGCTGGTCAAACTCGCTCACTGGCCTTGTAAGGGTCACCTGTCATCGAGGTCAACAATACTTATTCCTCTTGTCTTTTTTTTTTCTTTTTGTCAAAACACAAAACTGGCCCCCTTCCTGTACTTCACAATGTTGGCCTCTCCTGTCTTCTGAACTCCCTACTCCTTTGGCTTCTGTGTCCGAGTTCCCCTAACTGTTCCCCGCTGATCACCCTCACGGGCGTCTATTCACTGCCGTCACCAGGCTGGGCCAGAGGTCTCTCCGAAGGTGAGGGAGTTGCTGGGCCTCTGGGGTCAACTCTCAGCTCACCAGGGTCATTCTAAAACCGTGGGCCTGCGGTTTGCGGGAAGCCTTACCCAACTCGGGGTGGAGGACAGAGCACCCCCTGTCCCTGGGCTTTGGTGCCTTCCCAGGCCCCTCCTCTCCAATGCGGGAAACACCAGGCCTGGATCCAGCCCTGGGTAATGACCTTCAGCATCCTGGGAGCACTGGAACGTAGCATGTGCCCTGAATGGGAATTGAACCGTGACCTTCTGGTTCATAGTCTGACACTCAGCCACTGAGTCACACCAGCTAGGCTATTTCTATTGACGTGGGAAAAGGGTCAGTATTGGGTCCTGCACTCAGGTCCAATCAGTCAATGACACAAACAAGATGGGGAGGCCACCAGGGCAGCTGTGCATGTTGAAGCAGGTTTCCGGAAACCCGGCCGATGGGAAACGCCACATGCCTGTGCTGCAGCTACTAAACCAGTTTGTGTAAATTAAGCTTCATTAACCGAAGGAGAGACAACGTCTGCAGCACAGGAGCTGACATCTGTGTCAGGAAGATACACACACATCTTCCGTTGACATACGGGTTCAGATAGGGGTGTCCGGGTTTAAGAGGCCGGGTGGTGGACTGTCTGGAAATCAACTCATCTGAGTGAAGGGGGAGTATTGCGTTCTGAGGAAAGCATTCCAAGTGGGGACATTCATGTGTTTGTTTTTTTTTCCAAAGAGTTAAAGGAACTCTTAAGAATAAAGGAAGATGTGTCCAATGCTTTTCCAAAGAGAACACCCAGCACCAATACACAGAAGTAACAGGGAGGCCTACCCTGTGTGCCCAGTAATTACAACTGATTAAAGATGCCATAGGACCTGAGGTGAAGTAGTGAGGGTGCACATCTGGAAATACCTGGGCAGATAGTGGGAGACCTGTGGAAGGGTATGTCACAGAAGGGGCTCTGGATGGGATATGGATGGGAGGCTGGGTACGGTGTGGAATTAGCCCAATTCTAAGACTGCACAACCACTTCAGTCCTGTTTCAATCTCCATAGAGCACAAATCAGTGGCTCCCCACAGAGGGAACACCACATGACAACACAGGAAGGAAAACACAGCCAACTGTCAGCCAACAAGAAACTATAGGCCTTCGAAGAAGCCAACCCTGCTGGAACCTTGATCTTGGACTTCTCCCCTCCAGAACTGTGAGGACATAAACATAGGTTGTTTAACCCGAGCAGTCTGGGTTACTTTGCTGTGGCAACCCTAGCAAACCAATACAGATTCCCCCCAACTTCCTCTAATGGAAGTGGTCTGGAGGAAGTTTATCTGCCCGACCAGGAAACACTGCGTGCTGTCTGGGCTACTGACAGGGAGCTCAATCCCACTTGTAGCAACTGCAGCTGGGCCCAGAGCAGCCTGATAGAATCAGGGTGGAGCACCCGACTGAGTCACTCTGTCTCCACTCGTGGTCACTCACTGTCTCCAACAGGCCCACACTGCTAGGTAAAATGTCTGCTTTCTGGATCGTGTGAAGAATGGGCTCGTTCTGCTGCTATTTTCCTCTTTATACTCCTCTGTAATTTTCAAATTCTCTGCCTGGATCTTAAACTTAGAGAAGAAGAAATAAAAATTTTTAAAAACAGTAATCTGAGTCATTTTAAAACAAAGCAGGAGTCCCTTTCTCTGGAAGGTTTTTGGTATTCTGGTGAAGCCAGCAAGAACAAAGCAAGCTTCAAAACAGAGGATCAGGAGCACTGTTTACTTAGTGAAAAAGTAAATGTAGAGACCAAACCATTTTTTGGACTGTCCCTTTTATACGTTCTCCATTTTACACCTGCTCTGCTAGCTAAAAGACATGTCGGGAGCATAAGTGGAAGAGCATTTCCAAAGATCATTTCCCTGAAACATCAGTTTTCATGACAACGATGACATGAATTACCTTCATGTCCACTGACGGGTCACCCTGCAGCAGCGTCCACTCGTACTGGACGATGGCGTGGTCGTCTGTGCTCTCGCGGCCATCCAAAACCAGCCCGTCAGTGGGCAGACGCAAAACCACGTCCTCCCCGGCCTTGCTAAGTGGAGGCTCATCCTTTTCTGGGAAAGAAAAGGGTTCACAAGAGATTTAGTCCAGCAAAGAACTGCTAAGAAAACATATAGCAACCGAAAGTTACTTCTGATCGATTTTCATTGCATTCCCTTTACATCATAAATAAAACAGCAACAAGTTATGAATCTAGAATTTGGCTGCAATATAAGCAGACAGTGAACTAGGCCCTCCAATGTATAAATGGGTCGTTTCATTCTCCAGACTGAAATTTTCACTTAATTATAAACTGCCTATGTCCAAAGATGTTAAATGAATTCATTTTAAACATTCTTGAAATAAACCTTAAAAAAAACCCACAAATCCCCTTCTGATATAGAGGTTCTTATTCACAAGTTATTAAAACAAGAGTGACATAAAGCGTTCAGTGGATGCAAAATAAATCTGGAAAGTTAAGGCAAGTTCTTGGATCCATACAAAATAAAGCCCGCATAGAACGGTATGCAGTCTGACTTTGCACCGAGGAAATTCACAGCTTCTGATAACTGATTTTTGACCACGGGAGCCAGCACGCTGAGTTTCTGAGTTGCTCCCTAATAGCAAAACAAGTATGTATTTGCCTGCGGTAGAATGGAACTAAATAATTTAAGGCTACTTAAATTATTATCTCCCCAAAAATGTACACACATACTGTGAATAATTATGAAGCCAGTGCTTATGGAAATACATTTCGTTTTCAAAACTGAGCTATCAGCTATTAAAGTGAGTATACATTTTTGGAGGACATCCTTACGCGCTTAACTAGTAATCCTTAACTGAGGGCGGCTCCAGTGAAGACTGCTGGGAGAAGCTGCATTTCTAAGAGTGGAGTTGTGAACGGGTGTCGGAACCCGACCGTCGTCCCCACTCACAGAGAGGTGTGGACAAGGAACCCGGAAGGCTGGTCAGCCTCAGAAGCTCTGAAAGGTCAGAGCCAACCACTCCCTGTCTAGTTGAGACAGTGGTAGCTGAAGCAACATCCACCTGTCAATCTTATGTAAATCCTTGCAGATTGGCTGCTACTGGATTGCCTGCCTCTATGGGTGGATCCCAAACCTTAATAAAAGGGGTAGCAAGGCTGGAGCAGGGTGGAGTCCTCCCACTAGAGATGGGCTCCTGCCTGGCCCCCGATATCGCCAAATTAATATTTCTCTAGTCTCTTTTATTTGTGTGCGGCCTCCTCCGGAACCCAAACCCTGAATCACGCGGGATGTGAAAGGGGTTCCCGCAAATATGTTAACTGACTTAAGCTTCTTTTTAAAAAAAATTTTTTTTTTTATTGACTTCAGAGAGGAAGAGAGAATCACTGATCAGCTGCCTCCTGCCCACCCCCTTACTGGGGATCGAGCCCACAACCGGACATGTGTCCTTGACCTGAATTGAACCAGCGACCCTTCAGTCCGCAGGCCAAAGTTCTATCCACTGAGCCAAATCAGCTAGGGCAGTGGTCGGCAAACTGCGGCTCACGAGCCACAGGCGGCTCTTTGTCCCCTTGAGGGTGGCTCTTCCACAAAATACCACGGCCTGGGCGAGTCTATGTTGAAGAAGTGGTGTTAGAAGAAGTTTAATTTTAAAAATGTGGCTCTCCAAAGAAATGTCAATCGTTGCACTGTTGATGTTTGGCTCTGTGGACTAGCGAGTTTGCAGACCACTGAGCTAGGGGGATTTAAGCTTCTTATCAGTAAGCTGCCCCGAAGGCGTCTGTTATTTGCTCTGCCTCCAGTGCCAAAGCTCTGGTCGAAATGCTGCCCTGGACCCGCTCCTCCTTAACTCCACCTGAGTGACTGTGGAGGGGACTGTCCTTCCTCCGCAGCCTAACTTGTCTCCCACGCAAACTTCCGAGGATCCAGAGGTTCCAGGGCCTGAGGGGTGAGGATGACTGCACTCTCAGTAGTTTCCCGAAAGGCAACCGGGCGTAGTCACTCAATTCAAGGCAGCTAGCAAGATTCTTCTGGAACGCTAATCAGAGAAGCCCCCAAGTTGCCATTCCCTCTGGGATGTTCACAGACCCACGTGTCCAGCCCCATCTTCTCAGCTAGCGATCCTCTCAAGGCCCAGAAACAGGGGGCTTATGGGAGAGACTGCAGCTCTGTGGGCGCTGACTTTCTGAATGAGAACGCTGCCACCGCAAGGGGAGGCCTTTTTTAATGAGCGGGTCACAAGGAACCGCACACTCCTAGGGCCACAGGGCACGTATGTCTACTGAGAACATAATGAGTCCCAGTTTTATCGTCACTTAAAACAATGAGGGCTTGCTGAAACCGGTTTGGCTCAGTGGATAGAGCGTCGGCGGCCTGCGGAGTGAAGGGTCCCAGGTTCAATTCCGGTCAAGGGCAAGTACCTTGGTTGCGGGGCCAGGCCCAGTGGGGGTGAGGGGTGTGTGTGTGTGTGTGTGCAGGAGGCAGCTGATCAATGTTTCTCTTCATCGCTATTTCTGACTTTCTATCTCCTTCCCTTCCTCTCTGTAAAAAATTAATAAAATAAATAAAAATACACAAAACAATGAGGACTTGTAACTTAGATCCACGCCTGATGTCTTTATGCTGCTTCTCCCAGGTAAGGAGAGAGGTGACAACTGCATTGCCAATGGGTCCTTTCAGGGAGGTTTATAGAGAACCCTTCTTTGGTTCTGGAAGGTTCTTTGCTTTCCACACAACGGTTTACCACATTACAATTCTGGAAAGCATCATATCATTCAGCAGTAAGACTTTAGGGTTAGCAGCCAAATGCATTGAAATTTATCTTAAAATACTATTTTTAAGTAGGCAAACTAAAATATAACTATATGCCATAAATAGCAATGGATGCTAATGATATACAGATGTTAAACCCTCAAAGATTTAACCCCAAAGATTTTAGATGGAAGAATCAAGGAAATGCTAAAATGTCCCACATAATATAAATTTAATTAATCTTGCCTTACAGGAAGGGGGAAAAAGTCATTTTTTAATCATTCAGGTGAGCTGTGAGCTGTGAAATCCTCATAGCCTCTAAAATGATCACTGTTACATTTGAAATAACAGAGACATTGCCCCCTCAGTTCAAGTCCAGGCAAATCACATTGTAAAATGTATTTTAAAATGAGCCAGAACTTATCTACCCAGAAGCAGACCTTAAAATAAACAAATGATAAGAAGGGGAAAGGTTCATGCTACTTAAAAATATGTAATTTGCAGTGAAAGAACAAGATAAGTGTAATTTTGAATTCGTATCATAAAAATGTAATAAGCCACTATTAAGTACCATGGTAACATTGATTTCTTTTGAAAACTAAACATACTTGGTAAGACCTACAGAGGTAAGACATACCAATTTTAATGGAGCATATCAAGGTGGCATCCTATCTAATAAAACAGTAATATGCAAATTGACCATCACTCTAACACACAAGATGGCCACTCCCATATGGTCAAAGATCCTGCTTCCATGTGGACACAAGATGGCCACCACAAGATGGCCAGCAGGGGAGGGCAGTTGGGAGGGACCAGGTCTGCAAGGGAGGGCAGTTGGGGGGACCAGGCCTGCAGCGGAGGGCAAGTTGGGGGAACCAGGTCTGCAGGGGAGGGCAGTTGAGGGTGATCAGACCTGCAGGGGAGGACAGTTGGGGGGAACCAGGCCTGCAGGGAAGGGCAGTTGAGGGGGGACCAGGCCTGCAGGGGTGGGCAGTTGGGGGTGGGGACTAGGCCTGCTGGGAAGGATAGTTGGGGGCAACAAGGACTGCAGGGGAGGGCAGTTGGGCGGGACTAGGCCAGCAGGGGAGGGCAGTTAGGGGGGACTAGGCCACCAGGGGAGCAGTTAGGCCTCTATCAGGCTAGCAGGGAAATGGTTAGGGGGTGATCAGGCTGGCAGGCAAAAGCAGTTATGGGCAATCAGGCAGGCAGACAGGTGAGTGGTTGGGAGCCAGCAGTCCTGGATTGTGAGAGGGATGTCCGACTGCCCTTGAGGGGTCCCAGATTGGAAAAGGTGCAGGCTGGGCTGAAGGACACCCTCCTCCTGCAAGAATTTTGTGTACCGGGCCTCTAGTTTCATATAAAGAACAATAGTCCTGTTCACTCATCTGACCTACAACACTGCTGTAAACAAAGCCTTAACCACAAGAGGTTCTGGAATATGAATCAATACTGTGCGGCTGCAAACGATAGAGCTGAGGCTGAGAAATTAGCAGGGCCTCCCAGTCAAGATTCAGAAGCGGGACCAGACTAAAAGAGAGGTTTAGATATTATGGGTAAAAAAAAAATTTTCCCCTCTGAGCTTTTCTCCTTTAAATTGCATTTCCGTGAATCCTCTCCCAGAGCAGCCTCTATCCCGAAGCCTAAAAATAATCACGGAAGCCTCCGACCGAGAGTGCTTCCGCTCAACCTGCTGGGATTGCCCCCGAAACCACCCAGCCCTAAGGCTGGGAAATGACAACCACTCTTCCGCACGCGTGCACCCAGGCCAACTAGGAACTAAAGGTTTCCTGGTTGAGGAGTGCCCGGAGGCCTGCCAGGCGGGTCTGCCAGAGGCCGCCACCCCGCAGGGGCAAGGCCCGCAGGGCCCCAGCGGTCTGCCCCGGGCCTCCCCCAGGGCGCTGCTTACCCGGCGAGGCCCGGGCGGTGGTCGGGAAACCTGCCCCCCGGTCTGGCTGCCCTTCCAGCGCGCGGCCCAGGCTGTAGCTGCTGTAGCCGCGGTGCAGCGCGAACCTGCAGACGTTGCGGCCGCGCGCCGTGCAGTTGAAGAGGTAGCAGCCGAGCGCGGCCGGGGGCGCGGGCCGGCGGGGCAGCTCCACCACGGCCACGGAGCAGCGCGGTTCGGAGCAGCAGGCCGCCACGCACTGCCGCCAGTCCCGCACGGCCGCCGGCGCGCTCAGGAAGCTGGCGCCCGCCGCGATGGAGTCCTTGGTGCGGATGATTGCGTCGGGCATGGCGCTGTAGCCTCCGCCGCCCGGGCCGGGGCAGCCGGGCGGAGGGCCGCCGCCCGCGCGCAGCTCCAGCTCCAGCTCCTCCCGCGGCCGCTCCTGCTGCAGCTGCCGCCGGAACTCCCCGAGCAGCTGCTCCACGCCCGAGAGGGGCGCGGGGGGCGGGCCGGCGGCGCGACCCCTCGGCAGCCACAGGCAGAGCAGCAGCAGCAGCGCGCGCAGCCCCGGAGGCGGCGGCCGCCTGCGCCCGGAGCCCGCGCCCCTCCGGGCGGCGTAGGCCATGGAGGACAGCGGGGGAGGAAGCGAGCCGAAGCCGGGCCGCAGAGCGCGATGGCGGGCGGACCCGGGCCCTGTGCCTTCCTGCGAGGCCTCCGAGCCTCAGAGCTCGGCCTCCTCGGGGCCCGGATGCGCCCCTAAGGCCGCGGGCGCTCGGTCGCCGGAAGAAATCGCAGCAACGCGGGGCATCGCCGGCCCGGCCTGGCACTGCAGCTGCTCCTTTCCAGGGTTTCCTCGCGCTCCCGCGACCCTCTGTTCCGACCCGGGTTGCGCTCGGCGCCGCAAGGTGCCTCCGCGCTCGATCAGCAGCAGGAACGTGGACAGCGGCAGCTCCGCAGCCCCGCCCCGCAGCCCCGCCCCGCAGCCCCGCCCCGCAGCCCCGCCCCGCAGCCCCGCCCCGCAGCCCCGCCTCCGCGCGTTCGCATCTTTCCAAGATGCCAGGTTTATAAGGGGCAACCTCCCGGGTAAGCCAGTGGAATCACACGCGGGTCACACAGAGGGAGGGGAGTCTTCCGTAGAAGCGATCGATGATCAGGCGCAGACTCCCAGCCACTGGAGGGTCCGCAGGCGGAGAGAGAAGCGGGCGGGGGTCGCACCGCAGGCGGCAGCACCCGTCTGGGGGTGGGGTAAGGGGTGCGGGGGGTGGGGGCCGGCAGGGCTCTGAGCATTGCCGGCGTTGCAGACAGGCTCCAGCGTTGGGAGGTCGGAGCCCCGAGTCATTGCCCACCAGGAGCCGAGGTCCCGCTCATATTGGTGTCCAGATGGAGTCCTTCTGCAGGTGTCCGGACTTGTGGTTTTGTGTGGTGCGTTACACGTCGTTCCCTCGGTCTTGACATGACTGTCTCGGGGTACAGTGACTCCGCACTAGATGGTCAGAAGTCCCCCCAAAAGCCCACTCTGCTCTTGTTCTAAACAGTGGTTCTTGGCCAGCCATACCTGAGTCAGAGCAGGGTTTATATCAAAGCCAAACTTTGTTGTTGTTGTTGTTTTTTAACACAACTTATTCTATTATATTTTTATTAGGAGCCCTGCGCCAAGAATCCTGTAGCTCTCCCACCCCTCCCCCATAGCTTGCTGCCCTACCCCCTCCTGTAGCCTCGCTGGCCCTCCCTCCTGCTGATCTTCGATCTTTACGCCTCTGGTAATAACGGATAATTAGCATATTCCTCTCTTATTATATAGGATATTTCAGTCTTTATAAATTAATAAGGGGAATGACGACTATCAACCTACCTGGGCTTCTCAATTTCACTCCCTAATACTCCTCACCTCAACACAACAGCTGCTCCACTGCTCTCGCCTGGGGAATAGACCCACTGCAGACATATTTGACATTGTGACATGTGAAACTGTGCGTCGGTCAGCCGGCTTCTCACATACTCACCTTGACGGTTCCACTGACCAGATGCGTGCTCTCACGGCACTTCCACTGACGGTGTGCAGGGGTCTCGCCTGTTCATTTGCAGGAGAAAACAAGGTTTGAAGGAAAATAAAGTTTATCAATCCAGAAACGAAAGGATAATACAGAACTCTGGAACTCTTAGTGTCTTCACAATACTATACTGAAGTCTCCAATTAGCCACTGCCTGGCAGAATCAATTAAGCCAACCTTTATTATTATTATTATTATTATTAGTAGTAGTAGTAGTAGTAGTATTTTAACTAACCACCCGGACCTGCTGAGGGCATCTATTCAAAGGGGCATGAGCTCTAGGGTGGAAAGGGCTCTCCACAAATTCTTGTGACTTCCAGGACTGCTCCAGACGCATGGACTAGCTCAACGGAGAACCAACAGGCACCATGCTCAGTCTTTCACCTCCGGGGCCCCTGATTGTTTCCACATTAGGTTCCTGAGATGTTGTACTTGGGTAACACGGTGCTGTTGAAAAATGTAAAAATCAGTAGTCACATTTACTCATGTTTCCACAAACAAAACTAGAAATATGAACACAGCCCAATATGGGGACCTGATGAATTATCTCTACAGCCTGTGGAGTGGCCTTCAATCTATATCCTATATAATAAAAGGCTAATATACAAAGTGACCAAAAGGTGGAATGACCACTCGCTATGAGGCGCACTGACCACCAGGGGGCAGATGCTCAATGCAGGAGCTGCCCCCTTGGTGGTCAGGGCACTCCCACAGGGGGAGCGCTGTTCAGCCAGAAGTCGAGCTCATGGCTGGCAAGTGCAGCGGCAAGCCTCTCCAGCCTCCGTGGCAGCACTAAGGGGAGCAGGCCTAAGTAGGCAGTTGGACATCCCCTGAGGGCTCCTGGACAGTAAGAGGGTGCAGGCCAGGCTGAGGGACCCTCCCCCAAATGTACATATTTCATGCACCGGGCCTCTAGTCCTATCTAATAAAAGAATAATATGCAAATTGACCATACCTCCAATCAAGCCATGCTTACAGCCACACCCATCAGCCAATCAGGAGCAAATTATGCAAATAAACCCCAACCAAGATGGCTGCGACCACTGAGAGCAGGAGGGAGAGTTGGGTTTTCCCTGGCAATGGAAGAAACCAAGCTTTCCGCCTGCCATTGCCAGCATAGGCCTCCATTCAATGCCACAAAGTTTCAATTATAGAAGTTATATCCCAACAGAAATGGCTGCAGCCACAGGGCTGGAGAGAGCAGAAGCTAGAGTTGCCCAGGAGATGGAGGAAGCCAAGCTTCTACAGCCCTGGCTGGCCTAGGCCTCTACTGTAGGCTACAAAGTTTCAATTATTGAAGGTAAATGTCCCAACAGAAATGGCTGCCACCACAGAGCAAGCAGAAGACTTGGGTGGGGACCCCTGCCCTGAGGGAAGTGAGATGGGAAAGGAGGATGAAGGGATATCTGATGCAGCCATTGACTCTCAACACATGAAGTCCACTAAGAAATTAACCTATCAATCCATCCATCCAATCTTTAATTACACACATACACCCATTGGGGAAGGCATTACACCTTTAATGAGCTACCAACGTCCTCACACCCTAATCAGTTACTTGTGGGCTCTGCACTTTCTTCCAATGTTCTAAGAATTCCCTCAGCCCTCCAGCCCCCTTCCTCTACCTCATTCTCCTGGCCAACTATCCCTTTCTGTTCCTTTCCTGATTTCACAATCATTCCTTCTTTTCCTAAAAGACTCAAGATTTTCATTTCTAGGAGCACTTCTGTCTTAATGAAAGGGGCAGAAGACATTCTTAGCTGTCCTGTCATCAGTGATGTTTTTCTAGCCATTTCTAACCCAGTAGAGCCCAAGGCCTTTAAAAAAAATTTTTTTTTTCTTGCTTTGAGGAGGAAGGGAGAGGGAGAGAAAGATAAAAACAGTAATGATGAGAGGAAATCAGTGATTGACTGCCTCCTACACACTCACTGCTGAGGATCCAGCCCGCAACCCTGGCATGTGCCTTTGACCAGAATCAACCTGGGACCCTTCACTTGCAGGCTGATGCTCTATTCACTGAGCAAAACTAGCTAGGGCCCAAGGCATTTTGTTAACAAAAATAATTCCTTTTTGGAATATGTTTTATTATTATTATTATTATTATTATTATTATTTTAAAGGTCTCACACATTTACCACTGAACCAACCTACTACTGCAGGAAAATAAATCAACAGAGCAGAATCATGAGTCCATTAATTTTCCAATTAAAGTGCTCCAACTGTTCAGACAATAGCAACCTTTTCAATCACTTAACCATGTAGGCAACCTGGATGCAGCATGAATATGTGAGTCATCTCTCATGTGTGATTCCTCAGAGACGCAGTTTGGTTCTTCTCCAATGTCTCCTCTTTGCGTTGTCCCTGATTTGATTACCAGTTTTCACCTGAGTCCATT
The DNA here is from genome assembly GCA_027563665.1 of Antrozous pallidus. Classification (NCBI taxonomy): domain Eukaryota; kingdom Metazoa; phylum Chordata; class Mammalia; order Chiroptera; family Vespertilionidae; genus Antrozous; species Antrozous pallidus. The sequence goes on from CM050517.1 coordinate 94,619,814, forward strand.
GTGGAATGGACCGGTTCTGCTTTTGCTTCTTGGCCAGGAACCTCTTGATCCTGAAACTCTTGTGGGAAGACATGGTGAAGGAGAAGCTAACTTACGCACCTGATGATGGAGAAAGAGCTGGAATACTTTAGATACTGAGTCAGGATTTGTGATGCCAAGCTTGTTCTGCAGAGAAGAACGGAAAGACCTACAGTGCCACCTGAGGCCTCTGGTAGGGTTCAGGGCGCCTAAGGCTTTGAGTTCTGCAAATGGTTCCAGCCTCTTTGGCCTTTTCATCCTCACACTGGTCTCATCCAGTCAACCATTCACAGTGCACCAGCCAGCATTTAAGTAGCTTGGGAGTCCGCTGGGGATAATCATCCTCAAACAGAGTAAAACCATGGCTTCCTCAGTCTGAGCAGCTCTCCCGATTCTTGTTCAGAGGGTCCTGTGAATGGTTTTGTAACCACACATTCAAAGGCTGCTCAGTGACAGAGGAAGTGCCATGGACTGCAGTGCGTGGCCCATCTCTCTCATCCACAGAGACCCCGGCCCCCACCCTCTGGGAGGGTAGCACCAGGCCACTTGCATCATCTCCTCATTTAATCTTAGTCCATCAGGTAGCATTTTCTAAATCAGAAATGTGAAATGGGATAATGGAAAGATGAAGAAACTAGCACAGGCACATCAGCCAGAAATTCACCCAGATACCTGATTCCTATATATGGACATGTGGGATATAGTCCCCATCCACTAATATAGATAGCTTCATGAGCCAATTCCACCAGCTCCTATGAGTCTGGGGAGCAGGAACAAGCATTGGGATAAACCAGGATGTGCAGTGTCCAGAGAGGTCCATCCTTCTCCCACTGGCCTTCTTGCCAGGTCTTTCATGCCAGCCTCCTTCCTCCCTCCTGTTGTCCCAGTCACTTACCTCCTTAACCCAGCCTTGTGGGATGAGCCTCCCAGTCCCTTCCTGGTTTCTTCCTCCCAGGGATTAAATCCAGGTTTCTGTCCCCCAGCCCTAGGCATAGAGTCTCTTGTTACACACAGGTCACCTGGATCCACCAAGATCTAACCCCAACCAAGCCTGTGTCCTGCCCAACCCTACATGTCTCTTATCTTCCAAAGCACACAGGACAGGCCCCTTTTGCATAGTGACTGTAGTGAATCAGTCCAGAGCCTTCTAAATCTTTTATACCTGTTAGTTCACAGAGTTTGCTACTATTCACTGTCCCTCAGTTTAAGTAGAGAGAGAGGCCTGACATCGGCTTCCTCCACCTACCTTCAGCCTCAGGACAATTGAACTTACTGTCACATGTAGCTCATTGTCTTCACTGGGTGAATGTGTGGAGCAGGAGGCTTTAGTGTATGTTGCTTATTTAGTGGGAGAAGGCTCATGGATGGGGGCAGGGTGGAACTCAGGACTTCCTGGTCCTTACACCAAGCTAAGACCTCTCCTCAGCTGGAACCACTGGATACCAACCTCCTCTCTCACATTTCTGCCCACAGTACCTGCTGCCCTCACAAGAGCCAAGGCAAGAATGCATTAGGGTTTCCCTATTGGGGATGGCCGGAGTGTTCTTAGTGGTGATCTGAGCAGAGATGGGGTTGCAAGCATGGAGTCAGGATGGGTTGCCAAGGGTGATTATGTTTACAGTGAGACCCACACTGAGGAGAACCCTCCTCTAGTTCCTGTTCCCCAAAGGAATTTAATTTAGCACAGAATGATCAAGTACCAGCATGTCCGAGACCCGTGGTCTGCAAACTGAAGCTTGTGAGCCATATGGGGCTCTTTGGCCCCTTGAGTGTGGCTCTTCCACAAAATACCACGGCCTGGGTGAGTCTGTTTTGAAGGAGTGGTGTTAGAAGAAGTTTAAGTTTTAAAAATTTGGCTCTCAAAAGAAATTTCAATCGTTGTCCTGTTGACATTTGGCTCTGTTGACTACTGAGTTTGTCGTCCACTGTTATTGTACTCTGTTTTACACAATTGACAAAGGGACACGTTGCACTTCCAATGACCACATGAAGTATGGGGCACAAAATATACAAGCCCATCTCAGCAGGTGTGATATTCTGACTGTGGACTAGCATGTTAGGACACAGGGGAAGGGAGAGGAGATGACTAGTGTAGCCTGGGGACATATAATAAGTTGTTAAACTTGGAGTTAAGGGGATTGTCCTCTACATGTTGGTAGGCCTTGCCAAATAGCTGAAGGCCTTAAAAGGACAGGAAAACTGATTTCCTTCCACCCTCTAGCCACTCCTCCTATGCCCCCGCCCCCCCAAAAAAATAAAGATGGAATTCTTCAGCAGAATGTCTTCAGAATTCATGGCACCACTGGCTCTCCTGGGCTCCAGTAAGCTGGCCTACACTACAGGTTTTGGACTGACAGTCACCATAATCACACTAGCCAATACTTTATAATAAATCTGTATATCTATCTACTATCTATTTATATCTATCTATCTATCTATCCATCCATCCACATCCTTGTGGTCTGTGAACAGAAAGTCTAGTCATGATGACGAGGAAGAACAGATAGGGCAATTGTTTGACCTTGAAGAATTAGATATTTCAGGAGTGAAAGGGGGCAGAAAGAGAGGATCACACACACACACACACACACACACACACACACACACACACACACACGACTTGGAGGGTTGAAAGCCCTTTTCTGACCTGATTACCTAGAAGCTCCTGCATCACAGTGGGGTCAGGACCTATAGGAGAGAGTCTACACATCTTTCATCCCAGGCCTGAGCTGCTTTCTCTCTAGAAGATCTGGGCTGGCCATGCTGATGAGGTGGAGGGAGGAGCAACTAACAAGGCTGCAGCACAGAAGGGTGAGAAGAAAATAAGTGGGCGGGGCCGGGGTTGGGGGTGGGGGGACGTGGAGTTCTTCCTTCGACCAAGCAGCAGGACCTGTACTGTATTTGTTGAGCTAGTTATTTTCTTGCATCAAATTCTGGAAATCATGGTTTTCTGAAACTATTATTTTATTTTTTTATATATTTTATTGATTTTTTTTACAGAGAGGAAGGGGGAGGGAGAGAGAGTTAGAAACACTGATGAGAGAGAAACATCCATCAGCTGCCTCCTGCACACCCCCCACTGGGGATGTGCCCGCAACCAAGGTACATGCCCTTGACCGGAATTGAACCCGGAACCCCTCAGTCCGCAGGCTGATGCTCTATCCACTGAGCCACTCTGGCTGGGCTGAAACTATTATTTTTCATAAATACAAAATCTTCTCAGACAAGCACAAATTGATACAGAAGTTGTAATACTGTACAGAGAACTCTCTTCCTGAGCCATATGACAGGAGCCTATCACACTGAGGTCCCCATTTTTCATGATCTCCTCTGATGCCATATACATCAGTGGGTATCTCCTACAAATCAGGATGCTCTCCAATATCACCTCAACACAATCACAAAAAGAGATTTGATTTCACATCAATACACTACTGCAATCCAATCCTCAGACCCCACTCAACTCTCAACATTTGTGCTGATAATGTCCCTTAGATTCAAAGGAACTGATGGATTTAGGTATTTTTCATTTTTTTGATATGTGGAAGATATAGATTATGTTTTTTTTATTTGCCCTTTTTGTTGATCAGTATTATTTTTAAATATATGTGGACAGATTCAGACTTAGCTGGCTAACGTTATTGAACATCAATCAGTAGTCCTCAAATATATATATGAAAAGATTAAGAGCATTTCATTAGACATTTTGGATATTTCATTTTTTTTTTTGAGAGTTCAGATTATTCTGTGTCCAGGAGGGAGAAATAGAAATCTTTTTTTTCTTTTTTCTTTTTTTTTAAATTTTATTTACAATATAACTTATATTTAATAGTAGTACATATGTTTTCCTCACCGCCCAATATCCTCCCCTCAGCCTCCTCTACCCCCCAACACATGTCCCCACCTGCCTCCCTCCCCACCCCAGAGTCTTTCATTCATTGGTTATGCTCATATGTATGCATACAAGTCCTTCGGTTGATCTCCCCCAGCATCTGCCTCCCCTCCACTCCAGCCTTCCCCCTGTAGCTTGACAGCCTGTTCGAGAACACCCTGCCTCTATATCAATCACTCTCCCCTGTTTCTTTTTTTCAAAAATATCTTGCCTCTGCATACTGAAAACAAACGTATAAGAGCAAAAAAAGTTTGAGTGTCAGTTTCAATGTCCAACTGTTCTGAGTCCCAGTTTCAATGTCAAATAGTTCTTCATGTGTACATGTCAGCAATGGTATCCAGATGGTGGACACATCGTGGCAATGCAAGATCCATCCTCTCTGGTATGTTCCTGGGCCGCCTGCAGCCACACACAGCTGCCGACTGCTAGCATGGCAAGGTGTCGTCAGTGTCCCCCATCTCTGGACCGTCCTTGTGGCTGGAACAGGCCCGTCAGTTCCTCACTGTCGCAGGAACCCACATGGTCTTGGAGTTGTTCTCTGCAAACACACAAACACATTCTCGACCAAAGGTTAACAAAGGGATCCTCTCTGCAAAATAGACTTGGGATTCTTTTTATTTTTGCCTAAATGATATTCCTTTGGCTTATTTTGACACCATGTGTGCTTTTTTTATGGGTGTCCTGCAGCTGGTTTTACAAATGGAATTTTCTTTTCTGGAGTAAGAATTTTCTACATGTATTTTACTTATAGGATATTTTTCCTTACATGATATTACCCCACTGTTCCTCCCCCCCTTTTTTTGGTTAATAGGGGCTTTTGGAAATTTTATCTTGCAGTCTTGGTAATTTTAAATTTTAATTTTTGCACACAAATATTACTGCTTTAGGTTCTTTGGATGTTAGGCAATTTTGCAGTGAGCTGAACTACTAATAGATAATTTAGTTAATGTTTTAGGAAAAGCTTTTTGCCCAGTACAGTTAGATTTTCTTGAGTATTCACTTATTTCACTTGTCCAATTTAAATTAATCTGAAAACTTGATTACTATTTTACTGTCAATTTTAATACTCAAGCAGAAATTTAGTTTACCCAGTAAATACTTGTGGAAAGGAATATTTGCATTTTTGAGTAGGTCCTCAGAATTCCTTGTAATAAATTAAATTTAGATATAGGGCAGCTATTGCTGGCCGAGTCTCTGTCTACCAACTGGGTCCCGGTGTGAGTTGTGCGTGGGAGGCGTAGCAGCCGTGGGGGTAGGAGACCTTCCTCAGGAGGGGTGAGAATTCAAGCCCCTGCAAGGTTTGTGGATGAGGGTCTGTGCCCCAGAAATCTTTTTAAAAAATATATATTTCATTGATTTTTTTTTTTACAAAGAGGAAGGGAGAAGGATAGAAAGTCAGAAACATCGATGAGAGAGAAGCATTGATCAGCTGCCTCTTGCACACCCCCTACTGGGGATGTGCCCACAGCCAAGGTACATGCCCCTGACCAGAATTGAACCCGGGACCCTTCAGTCTGCAGGCTGACGCTCTATCTGCTGAGCCAAACTGGTTTTGGTGAGAAATAGAAATCTTTAAACAACATTGAAAAAGACGTTCTACTTCAGTAGGGTATCTTATTGTTCATCCTTTACTATGACACGTAACACTAGAATAAACAGCCACATACCTAGATGTTTTTGGTCCACATTTGCCATCCTGGAACTAACACTGGCATTTCTGAGTAGCAGGAAAACTCTCATTCACTGTCTGATGTGGTGACATATATAGGAAGGGAGTAATTCAATTATTCTCCCACTAACATTGTAAGACAATGGCTGGCATTCCATTTCCTGCCTACCCCTTCTTACAGAGATACTGAGATTTTGTCAGTGTCATGGGTGTGCAGGTTATCTCATTGTTTGTCTTATTTTGATCATCTGGGCCACGGAAAGTCTTTTTTTTTTTTAAATATTTTGTTAATCCTCACCTGAGGTTATTTTCCCATTGGTTTCTAGAGAGAGCAGAGGGAGGAGGTGGGACGGAGAGACATCAATGTCAAAGAGACACATTGATTGGTTGCCTCCTACCCACCCTGACCAGGGCTGGGGCTGAAATTGAAGTACATGCCCTTGACCAGAATCAAACTAGAATCCTCCACTCCCCAAGACTACCCTCTATCCGCTTAGCCAAACTGGCTATGATCTTTTATTCTTTTTAAATCCTCATCTGAGATCACGCTATTTTTAGAGAGGAAGGGAGAGCAAAAGAGAGAAACATTGGTGTGAGAGATTGGTTGCCTCCCCCATGCACAGAATATACTGCTCAACACCACAGGTGCCCCCCCTCCCCCCTAGGCATGGGCCCTGATCTCTCCATCCGTAAGACAATGCCCAGACATCTGACTTACACTGGCCTGGCCCGTTCAATCTCTTCACAGGCTTATCCAGCACCTGTGAATGGCTCAAAGCATTTGCCCAAATTTAGCAGAATTAGACTGATCCTTATTATTTGTAGGAGTTCATTACATGTTCTGAACACTGATCCATTGTCTGTGGGGAAAATACTTTGAGACGTAGAGATGTTTCTGCCAGGAAGGCTTACTTCTCACCGAAGGAGGTGAGTCGGAGGAGAGATCACAGGAAAGTCACTGTGTTGGGTGGTGGATTCAGAGAAATCATAAGATTTTCATTGGTTAAGTCCCAGAACATTTGTTTGCATCCAGAGCATCAGGGTAATGTCTGAGACCAATACAAGATGCCTGCTAACTGAAGAGTGACCCTTACATTCTCTGTTTGCGCAAGAAGTTCTGGCAGAATCACTGGTAATATTTACCCCTAACGTGGAGGGACAGTGAGATGCTGTGAATTCTCTGCTGGGTCATAAAATAAATCTCCATATCTCAAACAATTAAAAGTGGAACTGCTTTATAAGCCAATGATTCCACTTCTGGAAATATATCCCAGGAAACCTGAAACACTGGTTGGAAAGAACATATGCATCCCTATGTTTATTGCAGTGCTACTTACAATAGCCAGGATTTGGAAGCCCAAGTGCCCATCAGCACATGAGTGGGTAAAAACATGCAGTACACTTACACAATGGAACACTACGTGGCCATAAAAAGCAGGAAATCTTGCCCTAGCCTGTGTGTCTCAGTGGTAGAGCACTGGCCTGAGTACGGAAGGGTCACAGGTTCAATTCCTAGGTTGCATGTTTGCTCCCTGGCTCTGGTGGGAGTGCATGCATGAGGCAACGAATTGATTGTTTCTCTTACCTCTCTCTCTCTCTCTCTCTCTCTCTCTCTCTCTCTCTCCCTCTCTCTCTCTCTCCCACCTCCTTTCCACACTCTCTAAAAATCAGTTGAAAAAAATATCTTCTGATGAGGAATAACCAAGAAGAAGATGAAGGGGGAGGAGAAGAGAGAAGAAGAAGAAAGAAGGAGAAGGAGAAGAAGAAGGAAATCTCACCTTTTAAGACAGCATGGATAAACCTGGAGAGAATTATCCTAAGTGAAATAAGCCAGTCAGAAGAAGACAAGTAGCATATATTTTCACTTATATGTAGAATCTGATAATAAAATAAACTAACAAAATAGATACTCATGGATATAGAGAACAGATTGAAGCTGTCAGAGGGGATGTGTTGGGGTACAAGGTGAAAAAGAAGGATAATTAAGCAAAAGATAAACACAAACAAAATTGTTAGAAAAAAAAACACCTTGTTATTCTCAGGATTTGAGATCTTGCTGTTGGTATTTGTCATGTTTGTCTCAGATAACCTAAGAAATTATCTAAAAAAAGAATAACACAAAACTCCAAAGTAATTAAGTTTTTAAGAAATATAAACATGTTTATTTAAATGTTATACTGTTATAAAGTACTAATGAAACAATCCTATCTAATAAAAGAGTAATATGCAAATTGACCATACCCCTGCTATGCCCACAAGCCATGCCCACCACCCAATCAAGAGAAAATATTCAAATAAACCCAACCAAGATGGCTGTGGCCACTAAGAGGAGAAGGGAGGTTTGGTTTTCCCTGGCAATGGAGGAAGCCAAGCTTTCTGCCTGCCCTTGCCAGCCCACTCTTCCACTTAAGGCTACAAAGTTTCAATTATAGAAGATAAATAAATCCCTGATACCAGGGCCTCTGCTTGGGTTGCTGGGGGGCGTGGATGGTGTGCAAACCACCATAGGCCCCTCACCAAGGCCACCCCTCACCCCAAGGGAACCCCCACCCTGATATGGGACACCCTTCAAGGCAAACCAGCTGACCCCCACCCATGCAGCAGACCTCTATACTATCTAATAAAAGAGTAATATGCAGATTGACCATCAATACAACCAACAAGATGGCGTCCCCATGTGGTCAAAGATCCTGCCCCCATGCGGACACAAGATAGCTACCACAAGATGGCCAACATGGGAGGGCAGTTGGGAGGGACCAGGCCTGCAACAGAAGGCAGTTGTGGGTAATCAGGCTAGCAGGAGAGGGCAATTAGGGGGTACCAGGCCTGAAAGGGAGAGCAATTGGGGGTGACCAAGCCTGCAGGGGAGGGCAGCTAGGGGTGACCAGGCTGGCAAAGGAGGAAAGTTGGGGGTGAACTGCAGGGAAGGGCAGTTGGGGGGAATCAAGGCCTGCAGGGGATTGCTGTTAGGGGTGACCATGCCTGCAGGGAAGGGCAGTTAAGGGGTGATCAAGCTAGCAGGCAGAAGCGGTTAGGGGCAATGAGGAAGGCAGGCAGGTTAGCAATTGGGAGCCAGCAAAATTGGTTTGTGAGAGGGATGTCTGACTGCCCATTTAGGCCCGATCCCAATGGGCAGTCGGACATCCCTCGAGAGGTCACAGATTGGAGAGGGTGCAGGTTGGACTGAGGAACACCCCCCTTGCACAAATTTCGTGCACCAGACCTCTAGTTGTAAACATAATTTTGTTCTTTTTAAATACATGATATTTTTGTGGACAGATAGACGTCCCCAGATTTGGCACTTTTTGGCAATATCATTTGTGTGAAAAATCATGATGCAGACATGTGTCTGATCTTTAACAAAGAAGATTGAAAATGTTGTTTTTGTTGAGATTTCTTATTGAAGCTATTAATATTTAAATGTAGGAATTAAAATCTCTTACCATCAGAGAAAATGACATGATATGTTTAAAAAGCCCTGAGGAGAATAATCAGCAATTGCAATAAGGGACATGAGATTCTGCCTCTGTCTCATCCTGGTCTGACCCAGATCTCTGGAGGGAAGGTCGGTATCCCTGAGGTTCTAAAACTGAGCAGCAGGTCATCCAGAGGCGGCCAAGGGAAAGGCAGAGTCGCTGAGCAAGTCCACACCACCAAGACTCCTTTGTCGCATCGCTAGCCTGCGGAAAAGGGAGAATGTTGGTCCCATTGCTGAGAAAATCCTGGGTCAGTTCTCTTAGGGCTACAGCACCCCATTCACTCTCCATCTCCAGCCCTACCCCCTCCAGAGTCAGCTCTTTCCCTGAACCTGCCACCCCTGCCCTGGAACCAGCAGCCTGTACCAAGCTCTGCCCACCCTCTGCACATCACAGCATCCCCCCAGCCCTGCTACAGACGTTCTGGGCTCAGGACTAAAGTAATGACTAATCTTTCTTCACTCAGGTCTGATTCTCCTGTGGTGGGAGGGTGTAAAGGACTGGTGGGAGCTCTGATGGACAGGAAGGCCCACCCTGACACCTGACAGCTTGAGGAGGGCTGCAGTCAAACATCCTTCTTTGCCCTTCTCTCCCATCCTCTTACCTAGCAGCACACACAACTCTCCATATGACAGTCCCAGCCCTGCCCTAGTCATAGGGGCCCCTCAGGGGCTCAGGGTCTGAAATGTGGAGGAGGCTGGCTGTCAGGTGATTACACCAGATATCCTTTTAACTTAAGGTTGGCCTCCTTAAATAGTCCATACTGTTTGCTTCCTCCCTTACTGGGCCTTTCAAAGTCACTTTTTGTGAACTCCAGGCGTTTGAGTTGGGTCTGCAAGGCTTCCACTACTTCCTGGGCTTCGATCCAGGCCCTCTCATGTCATCCCCGAGGGTACTCCCTTCTCCTCGATCATCACATGCAGCCGGCAAGCTGCTCTCCCCTGAACGCCAGTATGGCCCATGCCCTGTGTGCTTCTGTCCCCGCCCTGCCCCACACACTGGGCCCCAACACCCTTTCCAAACAGAGAATCGGCGTCAGAACTGTAATCCCTAACCCCCTTCAGCACGACAGGCCTCAAGCCTTGGTGGGGGCCTCTCCCTTTCCCACTGGCCTCAACTGTGAGGAGACAGCAGCACTCAGGGCTGTTACGTGGCAACATGTGTTAGTCTCCTGGTCTAATTTCCAGGAGGAGAAATTTAAGGAGGGCGGGGTCAGGGGTCAGGCTGAAATTCATCTTTCTCTGTCCCCGCCCCAGGCCACCTGTCCCTCATTTCCCACATAATTAAGCCGTCAGTACCTGTAAAGGGCCTAGCCTAACCGGCCAATGAGGATGAGGCAGATGAAGGTCATACACAAAATGATGGTACTGTTGGCCTTGGACGGGACTGTCGCTGTGGCAGTGGGTGATGTGGCTGTGGCAGTGGGTGATGTGGCAGTAGCAGTGGGTGATGCAGCTGTAATGGAACACAAGAGGGACATCCATACAGAACCCCATTCTATGGGGATGCCCCCTCAGCCCACGCTGTCCCAGGTAATCCTATGATCAGACAGTTTCTACCCTCTACCTGTGGCAGCCATGGTGACGGAGCCGTGGGTTGGAACAGAGAGGAGGTGGGCTCAAACAGCCAATGGGGGAAGCAAAGATTACAGTGATCACTCCAGCTGGGACAGAAGAGGAGGTGACTCATGAGGAAGGTGGTAGAGAATCCTCACAGGAGCTGATTTGAGGTGGTGATAAAGGATATCCAGAAATAGACCAGGTGAGGCAAAGAAGACAAGTGATGCTGAGAAGAGAGAACAGGACAAGGAAAAGGTCTGAAAACAAAACAATGACCGAATGTTTGCCGTCAACAAGAAATCCCGGTGAGTGAGCGGTCCAAGGTTAAGTGCACTGAGGCAGCCAGAGAAGTAGGAAGTGAGAGGCCAAAGGAGGGATCGCAGAACATTCTTATGGCCCTTATTCTCCAAAACTGCCTCACCGTGGTGGGTGGGTCACTTTCTCAAACCACACACAACACCACACACAGTGAATGTCATTTCAAGGGGCCTACACCTCATTTCCTCTGTAGAATTACCTTTTGTGCTCAGGGGACACAGAACTTGTTCAAGCCATTTCCTACAGTCTCCAACTGAGATCTTAACAAGGAGATCGATCATATCTCTGTCTCTTCCCAATATTTCCTTTAACAGTCTGCCTTCACCATGCAACAGTGTCCAGTTTCTATTCTTCGGGTCAAAGAGGAGAGATGTCTGTCCATGCAATCCAAACTCCCAGGATACGCTGGTGTGTCCATTGGATTCCTGCTCACACATCATCCTGCCCTGTAGGGAGAGAGGACCTGCCCCTATCCCCATGGGAAAGAGGTCAGCCTTGGGTCTTGACAGAGCCTTTGTCCACACCTCCCTCTGCTCCCCTATTATCTCCTGGTCCTGTTCTGTCCTCTGTGGCTCCCTGAGTCTCTTGGGTGGGACCAACTTCCTATATTTAAATAAACACGATTGTGCCCTAATCCGACTACGTACCAGGGGTTGCAGAAATCTCAAGGCAGATCTTCCTGAGCTCTTCCATCGCGTATTGCAGAGTCTCTCTCTGCTCATTCCAGGCCTGTGTGGCATCCATGTCCAGAACACTGTTGAATGTGACATTGTTGCTACCACAGAAATAATGAAGAAATGTGTTTTCATTGACCCGGCCTTCAATTTCACACCATGCTTGTGCTTTAGGAGTGAGTGTGAATTTATAGGCCAGAGAGACAGCACCTGTGAGGAGAATGCAGGGGAAGTTGGAGTTGGAAGAGAGGTAACCCTAAGTGCCCCTCCCCTATCTCTTACAGCAAGTGAAAGCCCCTGATGGCTGGGCGGCCCTTGTCCTGTTCAGGTCCAGAGGTCAGGGGCTTGCGCTCCCCCCTTTTTTTATTTTTCCAGAAAAGGGTATATTTTTATTCAAGTAACTGCAAGTAGAAAATCAGATGGAGGACCCAGGCCTGGACAAATAATGGTTACCTCCTCCCCAGCAGAGCAGGGGGAGTGTGGGACCCTACACTCTCTGCTGTCAAACTGTCCCCCCGCCCCTTTACTCTACTGTCTCCCCTTCCTTGGGACTGGGGCAGTGGATTCCCAGCCTGCTTTGCCCCTCGCCCCTTCTCAAGATCAATGGGAGGGGAGTGTGGGCAGAGGAGGAGGCAGTGAGGATGAACGTTTGGTGCTGGACGCAGCAGCAATGACAGATGTCCAAGGATGAAACATGGAACAAACAACAACACAGCTGTCCCGAGGTAGTTTGTGAACAGAGGGAAGATGGAGCCAGAGCCTTGGGGGGTGGGAGGAGCAGGGCGTGGGAGTGGGCAAAGCTGGCTCCTTGTCAGTGCCCCCTGTGAGGGGAAGGAAACTGGAGGCCTGGAGTGGAAGCAGATGGGCTCAGGGGCTGTCCTGCCTTTCCTGTCCTGTCCCCCCACCCCCCCACCCGCACTGCCCAGGGGTGAGGGGGTGGGGTTGGGGGGGGGCGCTGTCCAACCTAGTGCAGGGCTAGGCGCCTCTGGAAGGAAAGGGTGTGAGCCGCCCCTGGTGGGACACAGGTTGTTGGGGCATTTGGGGGCCAAACAGCGCTTTCCATGGCCCCAGGTGCTGCTGGCAGGACATCGGGGTGGGCACGGCGGGGGGAGATGGGGCTCAGGCCCCTTTAAAGCCAGGGAAGCCCTCCCAGGGCCCCTAACGGGAAACCAGAGGTCAGAGTGGGGAAGGGACCTCCTAAACCAGGAGCCCAGTCAGCAATGCCCCCCCCCCCCCCCCCCAGGGAGCAGGGATGCAGCGGGCAAGGGGTGCGGCTAAGCGGAGTGTCAGCTTTGTCAGGAGGCAGGGGAGGGGGGAGGACGTGGGGGTAAGGGGGTGCTGGGAACCGAGGCCAAAGGGCCCGGCTGGGGTGTGTGCAGTGCGGGGCGCAGGCGGGGACGGAGCTGCCGGGCCCAGGAGGACACAGCTCCGGGGAGCAGGCCGGGGCCGGTCACTGCGCCTGGGGGGGCGGGGGGGGGGGCTCCTGCGAGTGCCCCTTCTCCCTCCGTGTCCGGGGGTCTGGGTCGCCCCGAGTTTCCTTCCCGGGCCCTGGCAGCGCCCGGTTTCTGCTCCCCTCGGTCTGCCGGGCTCCTCGGTGTCCGCACTTCGGGCTCGCAGGCCGGGGCTGGCTGGACTCGAACCAGACTCGCTCACCTTCCCCTCTCCGCGGAGCAGGAGCCGGAGCGGGGCGACTGCTGGGCGCCCGGGACCCGCTGGCCCGCCGCCGCCGGTAGCGAAAGCGGTCGGACGGGTCCTCCTGGAACCCCGCCAGCGCCAGCAGCGCCCGGGCTCGGAGCCCCGTTAGCGGACCTTCCCCCACGTTTAGCCTTTGGTGATGGGGGGCTGCATCCCGGCTCGGGGTGGGGAGGCCCCAGACCTGCCCGCAGGTCCTCCCGCCCCCTCCCTCACGCGGCCCCTCGCCCAGGACCGTCCGGACCAGAACAGGCTCAGCGTCCCTCCGGCTGCAGAGGCGGCCGCTCCGCCTTCGCCCGGAGACCGAGGCGCCCGCACAGAGGGTCGGCGAGTCTCGCCCACTCCACGGGAAGGCTCCCGAGCCGCCCCGCGGGCGCCGCTCCATCCCCTCCTCAGGTCCCCGTCTGCACGCCGGTCCCGGTCCCAAGTCCCTTCCCCACTCACAGCGAGAGGAGCCCGGCTCCCAGAGCAGCAGGAGGAGCAGGAAGACGGGGCGGAGCCGCACACACCGCTCCATCTCCCCCCAGAGCGGGGGGCACACTCCCAGGACAGGACGGCCGCGGTGGGACCGGGGAATCGGCGAGGGGTGTCCTGTGGCTGCTGCTGTCGCTACTGCTCTCTGTCGGTTTCTGCGTCCCGCTCCCTGGGGAGCCCCGCCTCCTGCGGCGACTGAAGCGCCACCTTGTGGGCTTGGCAGACCCACCACACCCACCAGTTTTCCCAGTTTCTTTCCCAATCAATCTCAAACAGGATCTGCCAGTCTAGAGGAGCTGAAAACATTGCATGACAACATTGCCATGACAACAATTGCTGCTGTCTCTTACAGATAAGAAGGGAGAGGGATAGAGAAATAGAAACATCAATCAGCTGCTGGTGCGGATGTGCCCCCAACCAACATACCTGTCCTTGACAGGAATCGAACCTGGGACCTTTGGGTCCACAGCCCAACGCTCTATCCACTGAGCCAAACCGGCCAGGGCCTGCAATTCCTGTAACAGTTCACACATGACCCCACCCCCGCCAGCACCCTGTGGGCCTATACCGCCTCCATTGCCTCTGGCTCTATCTTCCAAGGCACAGACTTCCAGGAATAAACCAAACAGGTCGTGGGGATGCAGAGCTTGGGCCTGGGGCTGCTAATACTGGATGTAAACACTTATTAGGAGGCACACCTAACTCTTCTCACAGCAAGTCATTGTGCCTCTGGGTGGTGAGAGATGTCACTAGGCTTCCTGTGGTGATACAAACACCAAATCATTATGTTGTGCATTTGAAACGCATACTATGTCATATGTCAATTAAACCTCAATGAAAATAGAGAAAGAAAGAAAACAAGTGCAGGAGGATGGACCCGGCACCAGAAGAGTTGCACCAGCAGGACTCAGCTCACCCCTCTAGGTTCACGGGGTGTCCCTGGCGGCCTCCTGGGGGAAAGCATCCAGTCTAGAGCAAGGAGGGGAGCATGGCCCTACCTGGGGCTCCCACAACCTCTCACATTCAGTCCAGCCTAACCCACAAGCCAAAAACCCCACTCGTACATGGAAGGTGTTGGTGAAATGGGCAGTGACCAGTGGCTGGGCTGGGCTGGGCCCGGAGGGAGGGGCAGTGCATGGGGTATGTGTGGGGATGTGAGCCCCTGCACTGGGTGGTGTGAATCTCTGGCAAAGGTGCTGGGAAGGTCAAGGTGGGGAGCAGTGGGGTGTTAGAGGGTCTGCCTGGGAAAGTGGTGTGGGTGGAGTTGTGGTATCCTGTCCATGGGTCATCAACCTCTATGAACATTCCTCCTCCACAGGATGACCTGGGGCTGGAGTTCCTCTTTCAGGGTGTGTGTGTGTGTGTGGGGGGGGGGGAGACTGGGAACTGTGGTGTGAGAGTTGGCCATTAGCAACACTTCCTGCTCCCTCCTCTCTCCACGTGACTCTTTAGCCCAAGTCCCCCTTTTGTGTCCCTGACCTTGCCTGGCGGGGTACATGGGGAGGGGCGTGAACAGGTTGTGGTGGCACCAAGCCTGGGGAAGGTTCTGAACCCTGGTGGGCACCTGTCCTGGTCCCAGTCCTAGTGCACGCTCCCCTCCTCCACCCCTCCTCCCTCTTTCACCCTAGGAACGAAGAGCACTCTCTCTCTCTCCCCACATTGGTCCCAAACCCACATTTTCCCGCTAATGAGGAGGCAGGAGCATGGAATGTCCTTTGCTTCTGTGTAGCATTGATTACACAGTATCAAGGGAGAGAGAGTAAACGGAAGGACTTTTACAGGCCTCTCAGTATCTGTAAACACTAGGTCCCTCCATGTTTGTGGTGCAAAAGCAGCCAAAGACAACAAGCAAGTGAATGGGAGACCAGATTTGCTCACTCTCCTAGTTTGCTGGCCCCGGATTTCGGGTTTATAGGGTGTGCCAGACATGGGTGCCCGGCCCCTACAGAAGCTCCTCCCAGGGGGCCTGTGCTGTGTGCTGCAGAGCCAGAAATATGTCCTATCCTACCGGTGGCTTCTTGGTGGAGTGAATGTGAGAGGATTGGGTCCTACAGGTGGGGGCCAGGGCCCCCCTCCTTTCTGCAGAAGGATTCCTTGGTCCCAGAAATATGTCCTATCCTACCAGTGGCTTCTGGGTGGAGTGAATGTGAGAGGATTGGGTCCTACAGGTGGGGGCCAGGGCCCCCCTCCTTTCTGCAGAAGGATTCCTTGGTCCCAGGGGGCCATGAGAGACACTACAGGAAGCCATTGGTGTGACAACATTGGGTATCAAGATCAGGGTTCCCTGGTTCTGCATGTTATTTGTTCCCCCTGACTCTGCTCACTTCAGTGCTGGCAATATCACTTCTATCGCATGACCGCTGGGACTACCTGACCTACTGATGGTCATGGTGGCCCATTCTGATGCCCCGTAGCCAGAGGCCCCATCTCCACCCGCTCCCAGTACTTCACCAGGAGCCTCTTTAAATGGCGTGGGTTTCCCTGCGGCAAGAATCATGTCTTGCTGAGTACCGGGCTGTGTTGTCATTCGTTGAAGAAAGTCCCCTCAGCACCTTGTCCTACTACAGATACCTCTAGCATCATAGGTCCGCTGGGTCGTATTGCCACTCTGGGTGTCAGGCCCGGAGTGGGTCGGCCTCGGGTTGACTTGTACGATCTTGACTTTGTGCAGGAAAGAGTTCACCAGACAAGTCCAGCTGAGTTTGAGAGGCTGGTTATTGAAGCTGGGGACAGTGAGGCCAAGGAAGGGTTTCCCACCGTGAGGAGACAGCAGACACCAGCCTGATGGATGCCCCACTGTTCCACTGCCAGCCCGATGGCCCCGAACTGCCTTCCTCTGCCGGTTGCACTTGGCCCCCAAGGAAGCCAGAGCAAAAGGGGGCCTTGAAAAGAGGTCCAGGGGTAAGCCTAGTAGGAGCTACGTCTTTCGCTGCTCCCCTGGTTATGTCTTGTGGGGACCCCTAGAGTTCAAGAGAAAGAAAGTAAAAAGTTCAGGAGGGACAAGGTATGCTCCCAAGAGAGCCCTGAAAATTATGCTTTTCCTTTACAAACAAATGGGCATTTCCAGAAGATATGGAAGCGAAAGAATCCTTTCTAAAAAAAGAAATAACCCTTCCTTATTTGATTGGGGACTGGTACCCTTTGTCTTGCGGGTTTTGTTCACTCTTCTGTGAGCAAGAATCTCAGGGGAGAGTTTCAGCATAATATTTTTTTTGCAGGTGTGTTTTTAATATGCTAGTGCATCAAAATGAGCATATAGGGGAATCTGGGTTCTCTTGCCAGCTTCTGGGCTCTACTTTTGTCTTGGGTCTGTCTGGCTATAACCAGTTTGTGTGTGTGTGTGTGTGTGTGTGTGTGTGTGTGTGTGTGATGTGCTTCCCTGACTTCAACTGTGCTTATTATTATTATTTTTTTTTGGTTTGCCCCCACCCCAAATGGCATTAATTGGGTCTTTGCCCTCTAACTCCCTCAACAGGATGATTTAACCTATTTATTCCCTGGACAGGGAGGAGAGGTCCTTGGTCAGGGAAGATAAGGTCTCATGATTCATTCGCTGGCTATAAATTGGTGAAATGGTTTGTTCTTGTTTCATTATCTTGTGTTTCCCCATTCCACTTGCCCAGGAGTTTTTCTAGCTTCTTACTATCCTGCCTCATTTTGGCCCAAGATTTGAGGTCTGGAAAAGACTATCACTCTTGTGTTTCCATTGCAGCTGCAACAACCCTGGCCCAGCCCCAGCCCTTGCCCCAGACAAAACCCCAGCCCCAGCTCCAGCACAGCCTCAGGCTGAGCCTCATCCCCAGCCTCAGCCCCAGCCCCAGCCCGAGCCCCAGCCCCAGCCCCAGCCCGAGCCCCAGCCCCAGCCCCACCCCCAGCCCCAGCCCCAGCCCCAGCCCCAGCCCCAGCCCCAGCCCCAGCCCCAGCCCCAGCCCCAGCCCCAGCCCCAGCCCCAGCCCCAGCCCCAGCCCCAGCTAAATCGAAGGCCAGAAACATCATGCCAGTTGCCCGCATCCTCAGTGTTAGCCTCACCTGCTCCATCATAGTTGGCATCCTAGGCTGGGTCCTTTGCAGTAACAGGTACTCAGGGCAGAATTCAATGGTAACTGAGGGGCTGATGGCCTGTGAGGACAGGGAAAGGTAAATTCCAAGCTCTATATCTGCCACCTTCTCTTTGTGGAAATGAGACCAGGAAAATAAGATGTAATACTGCTTGATAGCAATGACTCGACAAAGCTTAGCCCTTAGAACTGCGGTTTTCTGTCAAACCAGTGGGAAACAGAGGGACCTGCACTGAGGCTTAACATCTGTAGAAGCTTAAAGGCCTGAGTGAGAGCAGTGGGATTCTCTGTTTGGAATGGGTGTTGGGGCCCACTGTGGGTAGGTGGGGACAGAGGCACACAGGGCATGGGCAGTGCTCAAGTACAGGGGAGAGCAGCATGCTAGCTGCATGTGATGTGTCCAGGGGAAGGGAGTACCCAGGGGCCTGAGAGGAGAGGGCCTGGGTCCAATTTCCGAAAGGGGTGGAAGGCCTTGCAGACCCAACTGAAAAGACTGGAGTTCACAGATGAGTTCCCATGGAAAGTTGCTTCGGGTGTGTCAGATCAGGCAGCAGGCGAGCAGTAAGGAAAGTGCAGGACAAAGTTAGAACCAGGCCAAGTTTGGTGGAAAACAGGCATTCCTAGCTGAGCCTGATACAGTCACCGGACTGCCAGCCGCTCCACACTCAGATCCTGTGTTAGTGAATGGCTTTGCTTTGAGCTGAAGTTACATCAGGGATAGGTGTGGCTGCTGGTAGAGTTGGATGCTGGTTAGGGCAGAAATGGCATGGTCAGGGCTAGGATATTTATTCTCCAAGTGGTGAGCTGTTACCAGGGTGTTTGCCACAATCATCCCCAGTGCTAGAGGGACCAGGATGTAGGCCTCTCTGTTTGGACAAGTCTTCTCTGGGCTTTTTTAGAATAAATATTTCTGGGTCTTCCACATGAACCAGTGGCATCTAAATACAAATCTCTCCCCATATCTTTAGAAGTATACAAGATACAGGAGGAGCAAATAAACACCTATAAATCACAACTTGAGCATAAGAAGGAGATGGAAGCTATCCAAACCCACCAGGTCTTTTGCTGGTGTCTGTCACTGGGGAGTAGAGGACATTCTTGGTGAAACTTGCTGGGGGCTAAGGATGCGGTAGCTCTAGTGCAGTGGTCTCCAACATGGGGCACACATCCCACAGGGGGGCAATTTGATGTTTAAGGGGGCAATTCAAGCATGACTTCTTGACAGTGAATTTTTTTTTACATTTCTTATGGTTCTAGAGGCCTCATATGCAGAATATAATATATTATACTATATTTATCCATTTCAGTTCTCTATTACATTTTGAAACTTTATTTGTTATTCTTCATATCACTTCATATTATTAGTTTTTAAAACAGTTTCTTGGTGATTTCTTCCACAGGACTTCAGCTGTCCTTTCTTTTCTTTTCTTTTCTTTTTTCTCTCTTTCATGGATGCCATGCTCTTTGGAAACGTATTTAGACCAAGTTAATGGCTTTCTGGCTTCCTCCAGGTGAACAGGAGTTCACCTTTTGAATAAGAAGAATTATATGTCACAGGGTTTTAGAGGTGCTTAATCGGAGCATGGCCATGGGAGGCTGGGAACCCCTGCTCTAGTGCACTGATGTGAGACCTGCCTTGGTGGTTGTGCTGGGTGACAAAGGCCTGGTCTTTAGGAGATACACTCTGGAGAATGTGGCGGTGACAGGACATTTCCAGCTTACTGCCCAGTAGCTCAGGAGTAGACGTCCTGTAATTGCATATGGAATGTTTTCCTAAGATTTTTCTTATCTCGTCATTTTTGGAACAGGTTTTAAAAATGAGAATTTAGGAACAACTTAATTTTCAGAATATGCCGTATGAAGGGAGGTACCTCAGTAAATGCAATAGAGATGGGATAATTGTTTCCCCTGCCTCTGCCTCAAATCCTTCGCTTTGTATAGTCAGGCCCACCTCCTTTATTTTCTGCTGACCCTTCCGTGCTCCCATCTTCCTCACCTTCTCCCTCCTCCACCTCCATAGCATGGTCAGCCCAGGCCTGGAGTGGGAGGTTCTCAAACTCACTGTATGCCTCTGACCCTGACTCTGAGCCAGGAGCTCCCAGGTATCCATATCGGAGAGAAGAGCTTGCTGCTCTTCTGAGATAGATCAGCCCTGTGAGCACTGTGTGTGTGTGTGTGTTTGTGTTGTGTTTGTGTTGTGTGTGTGTTTGTGTGTGTGTGTGTGTGTGTGTTTGTGTGTGTGTATGTGTGTGTGTGTGTGTGTGTGTGTGTGTGGGTGTGTGTGTTTGTTCCTGATACAGTCTGTGTCTGGCACTCAGGATTGCCATTGGTATTTCCCACACACACACCCTATCCCATGGCTCTGCCTGTCATGTTCTGTTCTCCATTTTCTTGTGGTATAGCCCCCTGGGCCTACCCACTGGTTCTCACCATCTTGACTCCCAGCTTCTGTTCTGGCTCCTTCCTCGGGCTGGTATCCCCTGTCCCATCACCAAGAGCTGGTTCTGCTTCAGAGCTGAACATAACTGTGTGCTGCCTTTAAGTCTTCCATACCCTAATCTGATTAAATTGTGTCCACCTGTGTGTACTGACACCCGAGTCCACAGTAAGACTGCTGCCCTTGGTGAGGGTGTTTGAATGCTGTGTGTCCCCCACCACTCTCATCACTGGGAGCAGATTGTCTCCTTTCAACACTTTTATTCCACAAGGTGTAATACATTGTGTCTCTTAATTAAATGTGATAAATTGAATTAACCTGGGAGCAGGAGATCAGAGAGGGTTCTTTTGAAGGTTGGGGTGGTTTGCCACGGTTAGCTATGGTTATAGTGAGACCCACACATTAGGAGACTGTCTGTCAGCTCCTGTTCTTCAAGGTCATTCAATTGAACAGAGAATGACTAAGCATAAGCCTGTATTGCTCCCTGTTTTCCAAAAGGCACACATTGCATACACAAGAAGCATGGAGCACAAAATAGGCATATGTGATATTCTGAATGTGGACTACAGTGTTAGGACACGGAGGAGGGGAGAGGACATGGCTACTTTAGGCTGCAGATGTTTAATAAATTGGTGAAAGTTGAGTTAAGGGGCTTGCCTTCCACATGCAGGTAGAGATTTTCATATCAGTTGAAGGCCTGAAGAGAAGAGTAAGGGGGACACCACCCACGTCCCCCCCTAAAAGGAGGGAATTATCCAGCAGACTGTCTTCAGACGTCAAGTGCAGCACTTGCCCTCCTGGGTGCTAGTATGTCAGCCCACTTGCAGGTGTTGGACATGACAGCCACTGTAATCACATGAGGCAATACTCTGACTCTTCTTTTTTTTTTTTTGACAAGTAATACAAATATATTTTATTTGAAATAACCAGATATGCTTACACAGCTCAATAGGTCACTTGGAAACAAACTCTGGCTTGACTGTAGTTACTGAGCAAAAACAAAGCTGAAGCATAAACAACCTTCTTTTTTGACATGTATATGCAGATAGGTACGAAGACACTACTCGTTTTTTAAAAAACTGACCTTTCCTTAAGACCTGGTCATAGAAGTGTAAACAATGTAAATGAGTCCTCCATTTCTGTTGTCATCTCATATCTATGTCACATGTGTATTCTGAGATCACACATATACCTGCCAATAAACCTGGAAGGATTGCTATATCACAGTTACCTTTAAGTTCCTGGCAGGCAGGACTGAGGAAAAGCAATTTAGAACAAGTTTTACATACTATTTAGAACAAATCACTAGTATTCTCTTAAGTAACAATAGAAAAATACTGCCTAGAAGTCATGCTTTTCACATTGGTTCATTTTTAGGTTGTACGTAGCTGTTTGATTTGTTTGCTTATAGTATAATCGTGCCACATGTATTAAAGCACAGATATCTATTATTTCTTCATCTTCATTTTTCAACTCTGATACTCTACTATATCCCTCATATGTCAGCAGTTCTGGAATATTAACAAAAAACAGTCGTGGGCAAAACTCTGCTAAAAATGCACATTTCTACAACCACAAAGGTACTAGACGGGAAGGCGACAACAAGGAAGGGGAAAAAGCACGCACGTTGGTGTGCAGGGAATGTGGTTCAAGTCTTTGGATTTAGAAACAACTTCCCCAGAGAAGCTGGCTACCATGGAATTTCCAGAGAACTTCCTGTGCCCAACAGAAGGACTGAAAAGCCCCAAATCCAAACTTTTAAAAACGACAGTTATGCAAATGCTCTAAGAGATGATCAAGGCAGTTGAGGGAGAGGATGGATGTATCTTCCATTCGGCTACAGTCGGTAGCACAGCCTCTTTGGCTGTGGATGATCAGTATAATCCATGGAAATACCACGTGTGCTTTGAAGGACAGGGGTAGAAAAGCAGTGACCATATCACCTGTCTATACCAGAAACAGGGCTTTATGGCTAGGAAAATTTTCTGAACAGTAAAATGACTCCAGGATAGATCTTTCTCTTCAGCATTAAGTGTGGCAGAATTAAAAAAAAATTTACAAGTAGATATAGTGAAAACAGAAAATTACAAGTCAGAGAACATAATAGTACCAAGACAATCCTATAGGTTCAACGGTATTCCATGAGGCTAGAAACCTGTTAACTTAGAAAGCTCTAGCAAAATATCACTCTTGTTTATAAATCACTTATTTATCATATGACCATACATTGAAACCTTTCTTTCCATGTACATTCAGCCTTTAAGCATTCTGCATTTCTTTGCCTATCTTGTAGCTGAATACCTTTGTCCAGTGGATTTTGGGGCGGGTAACTGAAAGCTGCCGGCACAAGGCCTTGAATGTGGTGTCTCACATTGTTTGATAGTTTTCAGTAATTGCTGTCTGATACTCATTTTCTGCATGTTCTATGATTTTAATAAACTCCTTGGCAGTTTGTGCTTCATTCGAAACAGTTACTGAGTCCTGCACATCTTTATGACTAACCAACTGAACATTGCCATCTTCATAATAGTGCACCTGAATCTTAAGTACGCCAACCACCTGGGCTGTAGGCGGTGTGATG
This sequence comes from Antrozous pallidus, assembly GCA_027563665.1. Taxonomy (NCBI): domain Eukaryota; kingdom Metazoa; phylum Chordata; class Mammalia; order Chiroptera; family Vespertilionidae; genus Antrozous; species Antrozous pallidus. The sequence continues at coordinate 94,642,662 of CM050517.1, forward strand.
GTGAACTTCCGTTCTGGCCTCCAACGACCATTCCAGAAATTTTTAGGCTGAAACTGGTGGCTTTCAATACACGCAATAATGATCTGTTGCCCATTTATAGTTTTAGCATAAACGGTACAGAAGCCACTGGAATAATGGTCTTTCACGTAGGCCTTTAAAGCACTGTCACAGGATTCTCTCCAAGACTTCAGGCCTCCATCCACTTTCTCTGGCTGGGGGTCACTTGCTTCTTTCCATAAGTGATCAAACTTAAAGGAAATTTTCTTTTGGGGATCTAAAAATCTGCTGTTACCCAAGTCACCGTGTTCTGTAATTAAGACCTGATCTTCATATGCTTCTATTTTCACAGGTGTGAACTGATCCATGTTATGCTGGGCAAATGCATGTGCTGCCCCTTCCCCGAGGAGATTGTCATTATTAAATAGTAGCCGAACATCACTGAATACTTCATTAAATCCCCCTGGGGGTGCATGAGTGATGAATTTAGCAGCTATGGATACCTTCTCCTCATCTGACACCTGATCCTCGAGGTCGGCCATCTTGGGCTGCTCTGGCCCATTCCGCCTGACTCTTCTTTGTCCCCCTAAAAACAGGACACCTTCCCTGTATCATGAGGTAGAAAGACATCCTTCACACCAGACATAGGGAATTTAGAGCCAAGAAGGCTGAATAAGCAAACTTTGTCACTTCCTTACTAATTTACCACTCCAATCCCAAACTCTTGTCAATTCTTTGCAAATGTGTGATTTGTTTGTCAAAAGGTATAAAAGCTGTCCTAACCGGTTTGGCTCATTGGCTAGAGCATAGGCCTGCAGAATGAAGGGTCTGGGGTTTGATTCTGGTCTAGGGCATGTACTTTGGGTGTGTGAACATCCCCAGTTGGGGGTGTGCAGGAGGCGGCTATCCGATGTTTCTTTCTCATCATCGTTTCTAACTCTATCCCTCTCCCTAAAAAAAAATATATCAATAAAATTTATATTTTAAAATAGGTGTAAAAGATCCAATAGGAGCAACCAAGATGGCGGCATAAGTACACACCTATTGTTCTGCCCCGTGCAACAATTCAAAAACTACAACAAAACAACAAAATAAACATCACCCAGAATCACTGGACAGCTGGCTGGGTGAAAACTCCACAAATAAAAGTAAAAGTGGGACACTGAGTCTCAGAAGAGAGGCAGAGGGCAGCCTTGAAGATACTCGTGGAAACAGAGGTTAGGAGCCGTGGCCGAGCACGCGGGCTGTAGGGCTGGCAGCAATAACCCCAGCTATATTTCTCCAACAGGGAGGGTGGAGACCTACCACTGCACAGATTCCCCAGTGCCAGGCGAGGTCCGAGGTCTGGGCTACGCACCCTGGAAGCCGGGCGCGGCAGAGGTCTCCTAGTCTAAGGAGAAACCGGGTGGCTTGGAAAAGCACTTAGCCACGTAAAGTGTGTGACAGCACAGACGCCTGACTTGCTCCCTGGCGACTTGCCCTCTGGTCCCGGAAACCACCAGACTGCTTTGTTTTACAACCCTGGGCGAGACTTTGGGTGTGCAGACTCATCTGGGGAGAGGCAGAGTTGTCTGGCAAGGGGTAGAGACTAGCGGCTTTCTCTTGGAGGTGCCTGCAACAATTACCACCCAACAGAGACTGGCCTGTGCAAGCGCCACATAAGACATAGCTGATGCTGAGGCTGCCTGCTCAGCTCAGAGACTCCGCCCATCCAACCTGAACACAGTTTCCCTTCATAGCCAATTGGACTGGAGGTCAAACCCTCTTAGGGCTAGCAACAACAAGCTGGGCTTCAATTCAAAAATACTGTACAACCCATAAAGGATTGCAGTAAGAGCACCCACCTCAGGTAACTGGGGAGGCTGAACCACTGTCCCTTAGAGGTCATCTACCACATAAAGCAGCCACCATGCAGATAAATGGAAAGAAATCAGGTGTGAAAGAAATGGAGGAGAAACAACGACTAGACATAGAGTTCAAAACCACGATTATAAGGCTTTTCAAGAGGCTCCTAGAAAAGGTCGAGACCTATAAGGAAATAAGCAAGACCTGCAAGGAAATGAACAAGACCAACGTGGAAATGAACGAGACACTCAAGGATATGAAGAAGACTCTGAAGGATATGAAAAAGGACCAACCAGAAATTAAGCACACATTGACTGAAATAAAAAATATTATACAAAGACCTAAAAGTACTGTAGAGCACCCCAAGAACCAAGTTAAAGATTTGAAATACAAAGAGGTAAAATCCACTCATCTGAAAAAGCCAGAAACCAAAAGAATCCAAAAAATTGAAGATAGTGTAAGGAGCCTCCGGGACAACCTCAAACATACCAACATCCGAATTATGGGGGTGCCAGAAAAAGAGAGAGAGCAAGACAATGAAAACATATTTGAAGAAATAGTGACCGAAAACTTCCCACACCTGGTGAAAGAAATTGACTCAGGAGTCCAAGAAGCACACCAACCCAATATATAGAAACCCTAAGAGGACCACACCAAGGCACATCATAATTAAAATGCCAAGAGCAAAAGATAAAGAGAGAATATTAAAAGCAGCAAGAGAAAAACAGTCAGTTACCTATCAGGGCGCACCCATACGATTGTCAGCGGATTAGTAAACAGAAATGATGCAGGCCAGACGGGAGTGGCAAGAAACATTCAAAGTGATGAATAGCAAGAAGCTACAACGAAGATTACTCTATCCAGCAAAGCTAGCATTCAGAATTGAAGATCAGATAAAGTGCTTCGCAGACAAGAAAAAGCTTAAGGAGTTCATCACCACTAAACCAATATTATACGAAATGCTGAAAGATATTCTTTAAAAGGAGGAAGAAGAAAAAGGTAAAAATGTAAATTATGAACAACAAATACACAACTATCAACAAATGAATAGAAAAATCAAGTGAATTAATAATCTGATGAACAGGATAAACTGGCAAATATAAATAGAATCATGGACATTGGGAATGGACTGGCAATTTTTGGGGAGAAAATGGGTGTGGGAAGTACAGCAAGAGACTGGACAAAAATCTTGCAACAATGGGAGAGGAGAATGGGGATGGGGAGGTCAGGGTGGGATGGGTACAGGGTGGAGGGGAGCTATAGGGGGATAAAAAAGGGGGAACAATGAAATTAATAAACTGAACAATAAAGATTAAAAAAATAAAATAAAATAAAACATAAAAAATAAAAAAACAATATAAAAAATAAAATAAAATAAAATAAAATAAAATAAAATAGGTGTAAAAGCTGCCTACTTTGGTCATATTTCTCTAACCACTCCTAGCTACCAAATTTAAAATTGCATTTCTCATATTAATTTATTAATTTTAATTATTTTTAATTTCTTTATTGATTAAGGTGTTACATATGTGTCCTTATTCCCCCATTGCCCCTGCTTCATCCCCCCGACTGATGGCCTAACCCCCTGTTGTCTGTGTCCATTGGTAGGCTTACATTCATGCATGAAGTCCTTTGCTTGATTTCTCCCTCTTGTCCCCACCCTCCCCTACCTGCCCTCTGAGGTTTGATGGTCTGATGGATGTTCCTCAGTGTCTGGATCTTCTTTTGTTCGTCAGTTTCCGTTGTTCATTGTATGACATAACTGAGTGAGATCATGTGATATTTATTTTTCTCTGCCTGGCTTATTTTGCTTAGCATAACGCTCTCCAGTTCCATCCATGCTGTTGCAAATGGTAACAACTCCTTCTTTTTTACCGCAGAATAGCATTCCATTGTGTAGATGTACCACTGTTTTTTAATGCACTCATCTGCTGATGGACACTTAGGCTGTTTCCAAATCTTAGCTACTGTAAATTGTGTTGCTGTGAACATAGGGGTGTGTTTATCATTTGTGATTTGTGTTTCTAGTTTCTTGGGATATATCCCTAGAAATGGGATCACTGGGTCAAATGGGAGTTCCATTTTAGTTTTTTTTTAAGGAAGCCCCATACTGTTCTCCACAGTGGCTGTACCAGTCTGTGCAAGAGGTTCCTTTTTCTCTGTATCCTCATCTCCACTTGTTGATTTGTTGATGATAGCCACTCTGACAGGTGTGAGATGGTACCTCATTGTCATTTTGATTTACACCTCTCTGAAGATTACTGACTTTGAGCATGTTTTCATATACTTCTTGGCCTTCCTTCTGTCTTCTTTCGAAAAGTATCTATTTAGATTCGTTGCCCATGTTTTGATTGGGCTGTTTATCTTTCTTTTTTTAGGTTGTATGAGTTCCCTGTAAAGGTTGGAGATTAAACCCTTATCGGTGATAATATTGGCAAATATATTCTCCCATGCAGTGAGCTTTCTTGTTTTGCTGATGGTTTCTTTTGCTGTGCCAAAGCTTTTTATTTTGATGTAGTCCCATTTTTTATTTTCTCTTTCATTTCCATCTCCCTAGGACCTTGGTTGGCAAACTGTGGCTCGCGAGCCACACTCTGTGGCCCCTTGAGATGCTTCTTCCACAAAATACCATGGTCTGGGCCAATCCATTTTGAAGAATGGCATTAGAAGAAGTTTAAGTTTAAAACATTTGGCTCTCAAAAACAATTTCAATTGTTGTACTGTTGACATTTGTCTCTGTTGACTAATGAGTTTGTTTACCACTGCCCTAGAGTGTATCAGTGAAGAAACTCTTTCTGCATATGTCTGAGATTTTGTTGCCTGTGGATTCCACTAATATTTTTATGGTTTCCAGTCTTATGTTTAAGCCCTTTGTCCATCTTGAGTTTCTTTTTGTGTATGGTGTAAGTTTGTCTCCTGTTAATGTAATTACCAGAGCAGTTAGAGGACTCTGCAGAGTTAGAGGAAAAATTCTACTCACCCAACAGTGGGAAGAATTCTACTCACCGCCATTGGCAGGACACTCAGTGATGGCTGTCTGTGCTGGCCAGGCTTGACAGATGGACATGGTATTTCAGAAATGGGCTCCAGTCGTCATGGGGCTAAAAAGAAATATCCTGACATAATACATTCGAAATACAGGTAGGTAGGTGCCATTGTGGAAATGATCAGAAAGGTTGGAATGCCAACCAAGGGCCTGGCCTACAGAAAGCAAGTCCTCCAGTGCCACCTGGCGGCCTTGGTCACTTAAGGCTTCGGTTCTGCAAATGATCCTTTTAGAGGCTTTGGGATTTTCACTCTCATCCTGTCTCATTCATTCAACCATTCACAGTGCACCAGCCAGCATTTAAGTAGCGAGGGGGTCATCCTAAACCACAGTAAAGCCATGGCCTCCTCAGTCTGAGAATCTCTCCCGATTCTTGTTCAGAGGGTCCTGTGAATGGTTTCGTAACCACACATTCAAAGGCTGCTCAGTGACAGAGGAAGAGCCATGGACTGCAGTGCGTGGCCCATCTCTCTCATCCACAGAGACCCCGGCCCCCACCCTCCGGGAGGGAAGCACCAGGCCACTTGTGTGATCTCCTCATTTAATCCCAGTCCATCAGGCAGCATTTCCTCTATCGCAAAGGTGAAACGGGACCAGGGAAAGAGGAAGAAACTAGCACAGGCACATCAGCCCAAATTTCATCCCAACTCCTGATTCCCGTGTGTGCACGTGTAGGCATTAGTCCCCACCCATTAATGTAGCGTTTGGAGTCTGGCTGGTGTGGCTTAGGGATTGAGCATGGAGCCATGAACCAGGGAGTCAGAGTTCCATTTCTGTCAGGCCACATGGCTGGTCTTGGACTCAGTCCCCAGTAGGGGCTTGCAGGAGGCAGCTGATCAATGATTCTGTCCTGTCCATGGAGGACATTGGCATGGCCATGAGCAGCAATGCTTACCAGGCACACTCTTCCTCTGGGTTGAGAGAGGACAGGAGACACAGATGTGGTGCCAGGTCAAGTTATAGGTCTGGGTCATGTTCTCAGATTCCTTAGTAAAGATGGTGTGGTCAGGGGAACAGGATCCAAGATGCCTGTCTATGTGTGGGCAGTCAGACATGGAGAGTGGGATGAGTGCGGGGATGATACCCTTGGCCTTGGCCACCTCGTGGAGGTGAAGGCCTGAGGCTGGAGGCTGGATTGCCTGGGAATGCGTGAGAGGGCGCCTTGGTAAGGAGGCTGAGAGTGTGCATGAAGAAGTGGGGTCCAAGATATTGGGGCATAAGGAGGTGGGTTTGGGAGACTGCTGCCCAACATGGGGTACAATGTACAATTACTGAGTGTAGGGGAGAAACGAAGCCCAGGGGAAAATGGGGCGCTGGGGAAAGATAGAGAATATGCCTCACATTCCCACCCCTCACACTTTTTTCCTTTTTTTCCTTCTGAGAGCTGGGGTTGATGAGTGAGGCCAGTTTCAGACTGCTGTAGCTTCTTCATGCTTAGATGGGGTGTACAATGTCCCTAATTAGTTGGTGATTGAGGGAGGGGTTAATATCTAGCAAGATCTGGAGTGACATTAGGATACAATGACTTAGCATCAGCAGTACTAGACCAGTGTTCGTCAAACCGGGGCTCGAGACCCACATGCTACTCTTTGGCCCCCTGAGTTTGGCTCTTCCACACAATACCACGTGGGGGCACTCACATACGGTGCGATTGAAACTTCATGGCCCATGCTCAGAAGTTGGTTCTTGACCTGGGCGAGTGTATTTTGAAGAAGTGGTTTTAATGCCGAGCCGCACTCAAGGGTCCAAATAGCTGCCTGTGGCTCGCGAGCGAAGGCTTGCCGACCACTGTACTAGACTGTGTCCTCTGTTTTACAAAATTTACAAAGGAACACATGGTATTTCCAATGACCACATGACGTATGGAGCACACAATGTGCAGGCTCTTCTCAGCAGGTGTGATGTTCTGACTGTGGACAGGGTGTGAGGACACAGGGAGGGGAGAGGAGGTAACTAATTTAGTCTGTGGACATATAATAAGTGGTGAACGTGGCATTCAGGGGATTGCCCTCCACATGTTGGTAGGCTCTGTAAGTCAGGTGAAGGCCTGAACAGGACAGTAAGACTGATCCCTCTCTACCCCAAAGAAAGGAGAGGGACTTCTCCAGTGGAATGTATTCAGACTTCATGTGCACGCTGGCTGTCCTGGGCTCCAGTATGCTGGCCTACACTGCAGGTTTTTGGACTTGGCAGCCACCATAAACATATGAGCCAATACTTTAAAATAAAGCTGTTTGCCTGTCTATCTGCACTGAATGGTCAGATTCTGATGACCTCTGAGTGCATAATATTCTGGCCACTCCATATCCTATCTAATAAAGAGGAAATGTGCTAATGAACCATCACTCCATCTCAAAGATGGCTGCACCCACAGTTGAGATCAAGTTCCCATAAGGAGCCTTAAGGACCAATCAGCAGGGACCTGAGGCTACCTCCTCCCTCACCCCAGTGGGTCTTGACAGGGGACCTCAGGCTGCATCCTCCCCCTAGCAGGGCTTCACAGGGGACCTCAGGCCATGCAGCTCACACTGGAATCAGGCTGGGCAATACCTCAGGCTGCACTCCCCACCCCAGTGCCAGGCCAAGGGTCCTGAGGCCATGCATCCACCCGAGCAGGGCTTGAAGGGGGACCTAAAGTGGTGCTTCCTGAACTTTGTTGTTCTAGGGGACCTCAGACTGCTCCCCCCTCCATAGTACTAGGCTGGGAGACCTCAGGCAATGACCCCCACCAGGTGGGGCTTGAGAGGGGTCCTCAGGCTGTGCCCTGCCAGGGGACTTGAGGCTCTGACCCCTGCCTGGCAGGACTTGATGGGGCCCTCAGGACAGGCTCCCTGCCCAGCAGGACTGGACAGTGGACCTCATGGTGCACCCACAGTACTGGTTAGGGGGAACGCAGGCTGTGCGCCCTCCTGGTGCTGGGCAGGGGGACCTGAGGCTGTGTGCCCCTTCCTTGCAGGTATTGATGGGGGACCTAAGGCCATGCCCCCACCCAGAGGTTCTTGACAGGGCACCTCAAGGCAGGCCCCTGCCCTGGTCTGGTCTGGGAACTCAGGCCACACCCCTCATCCTGGTTCTGGCCATGGAACCCAAGGCTAAGCCCCTGCCCAGCAGGGGTTGAAAAGGGTAAGACTGGCTGGGTCTGGATCTAGTCCAATGGTGTGTGTATGTGTGTGTGTGTGTGTGGGGGGGGATGTGGCCAAGTCTGGGTATCACGAAATTTTGAGGCTCATGTGGGTGGATGGGGATTTGATTCTGGGTCCCATCGTACACCCCAAACCCTGACAGGAGGAAGGTTTTCATATACATTTTACAAATTTTCTTTCATCTCTGACACCTCTATTTTAGAGAAATGAAATAAATATTAGTATAAATGTGTATAGATAGATATAGATATAGATATGGACATAGACATAGACATATACATAGATATAGATATAGATATAGATATAGATATAGATATAGATATAGATATAGATATAGATATAGATATAGATATATAGAGAATTCACAGCATCTCACTATTTCTCCACATTAGGGATAAATATTACCAGTGATTCTTCCAGAACTTCTTGTGGAAACAGAGAATGTAAGGTTCACTCCTCAGTTAGCAGGCATCTTGTATTGGTCTCAGACATTACCCTGATGTCTGGATGCAAACAAATGTTCTGGGACTTAACCAATGAGAATACTATGATTTCTCTGAATCCACCACCCAACACAGTGACTTTCTTGTGATCTCTCCTCCGATTCACCTCCTTTGGTGAGAAGTAAGCCTTCCTGGCAGAAACATCTCTACGTCTCAAAGTTGTTGTATTTCCCCGCAGACAATGGATCAGTGTTCAGACCATGTAATCACTCCTACAAATTATAAGGATCAGTCCAGTTCTTTGGAATGTAAGTGACCCTTACATTCTCTGTTTCCAGAAGAAGTTCTGGAAGAATCACTGGTAATATTTACCCCTAATGTGGAGAAACAGTGAGATGCTGTGAAATTATCTAACTGTCTATCTATCTATCTATCTATCTATCTATCTATCTATCTATACATTTATACTAATAAAATGTATATATGTGTGTGTATATATATATATATATATATATACACATATCTCCAGTGCATATATTCACGCATAGGTTAAAACTTAAAGTTATCGAGACTGCATTATAAAATTTCCAAAAGCTTCCATTATTCAAAAAAAAAAACCGGAGGATGGTAAGGTAATATCATGTAAGGAAATAATCCCATAAGTAAATTACACCCAGTGAACCCCAACCCAGGTATGGGCCCTGACCTCTCCGTCCGTAAGACAATGCCCACCATCTGAGCCACACTGGCCTGGCCCGTTCAGTCTCTTCACAGGCTTATCCAGCACCTGGGAACGGCACAAAGCATTTGCCCACATTTAGGAGAACTGGACTGATCCTTATTATTTGTAGGGGTTGATTACATGGTCAATACTGACCATGAATACTGATCCATTGTCTGTGGACAACTTTGAGAAGTAGAGATGTTTCTGCCATGAAGGCTTACTTCTCACCGAAGGAGGTGAGTCAGGGGAGGGATCACATGAAAGTCACTGTGTTGGGTGGTGGATTCAGAGAAATCATAACATTCTCATTGGTTAAGTCTCAGAACATTTGTTTGCATCCAGACATCAGGGTAATGTCTGAGACCAATACTAGATGCCTGCTAACTAAAGAGTGACCCTTACATTCTCTGTTTCCATAGGAAGTTCTAGCAGAATCACTGGTAATATTTAACCCAAACATGCAGGAACAGTGAGATGCTGTGAATTCTCTGCTGGGTCATAAAACAAATCTCCATATCTGAAACAATGTAAAGTGGAACCACCTTAAAAGCCAATGATTCCACTTTTGGGAATGTATCCCAGGAAACCGGAAACTCTGGTTGGAAAGACCATATGCACCCCCAGGTTCATTGCAGTGCTACTTACAACAGCCAGGATTGGGAAGCCCAAGTGCCCATCAGCACATGAGTGGGTAAAACGTGCGAACATTGTTACACAATGGGACATTACGTGGCCATAAAAAGCAGGAAATCTTGCCCTGGCCCGTGTGTCTCAGTGGTAGAGCACTGGCCTGAGCACGGAAGGGTCACAGGTTCAATTCCTAGGTGGCATGTTTGCTCCCTGGCTCTGGTGGGAGTGCATGCATGAGGCAACGAATTGATTGTTTCTCTTACCTCTCTCTCTCTCTCTCTCTCTCTCCCTCTCTCTCTCTCCCTCTCTCCCTCTCTCTCTCTCTCCCACCTCCTTTCCACACTCTCTAAAAATCAATTGAAAAAAATATCTTCTGATGAGGAATAACCAAAAAGAAGATGAAGGGGGAGGAGAAGAGAGAAGAAGAAGAAAGAAGGAGAAGGAGAAGAAGGAAATCTCACCTTTTAAGACAGCATGGATAAACCTGGAGAGAATTATCCTAAGTGAAATAAGCCAGTCAGAAGAAGACAAGTAGCATATATTTTCACTTATATGTAGAATCTGATAATAAAATAAACTAACAAAATATATACTCATGGATATAGAGAACAGATTGAAGCTGTCAGAGGGGATGTGTGGGGGTACAAGGTGAAAAAGAAGGATAATTAAGCAAAAGATAAACACAAACAAAATTGTTAGAAAAAAACACCTTGTTATTCTCAGGATTTGAGATCTTGCTGTTGGTATTTGTCATGTTTGTCTCAGATAACCTAAGAAATTGTCTAAAAAAAGAATAACACAAAACTCCAAAGTAATTAAGAAATATAAACATGTTTATTTAAATGTTATACTGTTATAAAGTACTAATGAAACAATCTTATCTAATAAAAGAGTAATATGCAAATTGACCATACCCCTGCTATGCCCACAAGCCATGCCCACCACCCAATCAAGAGAAAATATTCAAATAAACCCAACCAAGATGGCTGTGGCCACTAAGAGGAGAAGGGAGGTTTGGTTTTCCCTGCCAATAGAGGAAGCCAAGCTTTCTGCCTGCCCTTGCCAGCCCACTCTTCCACTTAAGGCTACAAAGTTTCAATTGTAGAAGATAAATAAATCCCTGATACGAGGGCCTCTGCTTGGGTTGCTGGGGGGCGTGGATGGTGTGCAAACCACCATAGGCCCCTCGCCAAGGCCACCCCTCACCCCAAGGGAACCCCCACCCTGATATGGGACACCCTTCAAGGCAAACCAGCTGACCCCCACCCATGCAGCAGACCTCTATACTATCTAATAAAAGAGTAATATGCAGATTGACCATCAATACAACAAACAAGATGGCGTCCCCATGTGGTCAAAGATCCTGCCCCCATGCGGACACAAGATAGCTACCACAAGATGGCCAACATGGGAGGGCAGTTGGGAGGGACCAGGCCTGCAACAGAAGGCAGTTGTGGGTAATCAGGGCAGCAGGAGAGGGCAATTAGGGTGGACCAGGCCTGAAAGGGAGAGCAATTGGGGGTGACCAAGCCTGCAGGGGAGGGCAGCTAGGGGTGACCAGGCTGGCAAAGGAGGAAAGTTGGGGGTGAACTGCAGGGAAGGGCAGTTGGGGGGAATCAAGGCCTGCAGGGGATTGCTGTTAGGGGTGACCATGCATGCAGGGAAGGGCAGTTAAGGGGTGATCAAGCTAGCAGGCAGAAGCGGTTAGGGGCAATGAGGAAGGCAGGCAGGTTAGCAATTGGGAGCCAGCAGAATTGGTTTGTGAGAGGGATGTCTGACTGCCCATTTAGGCCCGACCCCAATGGGCAGTCGGACATCCCTCGAGAGGTCACAGATTGGAGAGGGTGCAGGTTGGACTGAGGGACACCCCCCTTGCACAAATTTCGTGCACCAGACCTGTAGTTGTAAATATAATTTTTTTCTTTTTAAACACATGATAATTTTTGTGGACAGATAGACGTCCCCAGATTTGGCACTTTTTGGCAATATCATTTGTGTGAAAAATCATGATGCAGACATGTGTCTGATCTTTAACAAAGAAGATTGAAAATGTTGTTTTTGTTGAGATTTCTTATTGAAGCTATTAATATTTAAATGTAGGAATTAAAATCTCTTACCACCAGAGAAAATGACATGATATGTTTAAAAAGCCCTGAGGAGAATAATCAGCAATTGCAATAAGGGACATGAGATTCTGCCTCTGTCTCATCCTGGTCTGACCCAGGTCTCTGGATGGAAGGTCGGTATCCCTGAGGTTCTAAAACTGAGCAGCAGGTCATCCAGAGGCAACCAAGGGAAAGGCAGAGTCGCTGAGCAAGTCCACACCACCAAGACTCCTTTGTGCATCGTTAGCCTGCGGAAAAGGGAGAATGTTGGTCCCATTGCCGAGAAAATCCTGGGTCAGTTCTCTTAGGGCTACAGCACCCCATTCACTCTCCATCTCCAGCCCTACCCCCTCCAGAGTCAGCTCTTTCCCTGAACCTGCCACCCCTGCCCTGGAACCAGAAGCCTGTACCAAGCTCTGCCCACCCTCTGCACATCACAGCATCCCCCCAGCCCTGCTACAGACGTTCTGGGCTCAGGACTAAAGTAATGACTAATCTTTCTTCACTCAGGTCTGATTCTCCTGTGGTGGGAGGGTGTAAAGGACTGGTGGGAGTTCCGATGGACAGGAAGGTCCACCCTGACACCTGACAGCTTGGGGAGGGCTGCAGTCAAACATCCTTCTTTGCCCTTCTCTCCCAGCCTCTTACCTAGCAGCACACACAACTCTCCATATGACAGTCCCAGCACTGCCCTAGTCATAGGGGCCCCTCAGGGGCTCAGGGTCTGAAATGTGGAGGAGGCTGGCTGTCAGGTGGTTACACCAGGGCTCAGCCAGGAATCCCAGGCCTCTTTCCAACCTTAAGGTTGGCCTCCTTAACTAGTCCATACTGTTTGCTTCCTCCCTTACTGGGCCTTTCAAAGTCACTTTTTGTGAACTCCAGGCGTTTGAGTTGGGTCTGCAAGGCTTCCACTACTTCCTGGGCTTCGATCCAGGCCCTCTCATGTCATCCCCGAGGGTACTCCCTTCTCCTCGATCATCACATGCAGCCGGCAAGCTGCTCTCCCCTGAACCGAGTACTGCCCATGCCTGTGTGCTTCTGTCCCCGCCCTGCCCCCCACACACTGGGCCCCAACACCCTTTCCAAACAGAGATCGGCGTCAGGACTGCAATCCCTAACCCCCTTCAGCACGACAGGCCTCAAGCCTTGGTGGGGGCCTCTCCCTTTCCCACTGGCCTCAACTGTGAGGAGACAGCAGCACTCAGGGCTGTTACGTGGCAACATGTGTTAGTCTCCTGGTCTAATTTCCAGGAGGAGAAATTTAAGGAGGGCGGGGTCAGGGGTCAGGCTGAAATTCATCTTTCTCTGTCCCCGCCCCAGGCCACCTGTCCCTCATTTCCCACATAATTAAGCCGTCAGTACCTGTAAAGGCCCTAGCCTAACCGGCCAATGAGGATGAGGCAGATGAAGGTCATACACAAAATGATGGTACTGTTGGCCTTGGACGGGACTGTCGCTGTGGCAGTGGGTGATGTGGCTGTGGCAGTGGGTGATGTGGCAGTAGCAGTGGGTGATGCAGCTGTAATGGAACACAAGAGGGACATCCATACAGAACCCCATTCTATGGGGATGCCCCCTCAGCCCACACTGTCCCAGGTAATCCTATGATCAGACAGTTTCTATCCTCTATGTGGCAGCCATGGTGATGGAGCCGTGGATTGGAGCAAAGAGAGGAGGTGGGCTCACACAGCCAATGGGGGAAGCAAAGATTACAGTGATCACTCCAGCTGGGACAGAAGAGGAGGTGACTCATGAGGAAGGTGGTAGAGAATCCTCACAGGAGCTGATTTGAGGTGGTGCTAAAGGATTTCCAGAAATAGACCAGGTGAGGCGAAGAAGACAAGTGATGCTGAGAAGAGGGAACAGGACAAGGACAAGGTCTGAAAACAAAACAATGACCGAATGTTTGCCGTCAACAAGAAATCCCGGTGAGTGAGTGGTCCAAGGTTAAGTGCAGTGAGGCAGCCAGAGAAGTAGGAAGTGAGAGGCCAAAGGAGGGATCGCAGAACATTCTTATGGCCCTTATTCTCCAAAACTGCCTCACTGTGGTGGGTGGGTCACTTTCTCAAACCACACACAACACCACACACAGTGAATGTCATTTCAAGGGGCCTACACCTCATTTCCTCTGTAGAATTACCTTTTGTGCTCAGGGGACACAGAACTTGTTCAAGCCATTTCCTACAGTCTCCAACTGAGATCTTAACAAGGAGATCGATCATATCTCTGTCACTTGCCAATGTTTTCTTTAACAGTCTGCCTTCACCATCCAACACTGTCCAGTTTTTATTCTTCGGGTCAAAGAGGAGAGATGTCTGTCCATGCAATCCAAACTCCCAGGATACGCTGGTGTGTCCATTGGATTCCTGCTCACACATCATCCTGCCCTGTAGGGAGAGAGGACCTGCCCCTATCCCCATGGGAAAGAGGTCAGCCTTGAGTCTTGACAGAGCCTTTGTCCACACCTCCCTCTGCTCCCCTCTTATCTCCTGGTCCTGTTCTGTCCTCTGTGGCTCCCTGAGTCTCTTGGGTGGGACCAACTTCCTATATTTAAATAAACACGATTGTGCCCTAATCCGACTACGTACCAGGGGTTGCAGAAATCTCAAGGCAGATCTTCCTGAGCTCTTCCATCGCGTATTGCAGAGTCTCTCTCTGCTCATTCCAGGCCTGTGTGGCATCCATGTCCAGAACACTGTTGAATGTGACATTGTTGCTACCACAGAAATGATGAAGAAATGTGTTTTCATTGACCCGGCCTTCAATTTCACACCATGCTTGTGCTTTAGGAGTGAGTGTGAATTTATAGGCCAGAGAGACAGCACCTGTGAGGAGAATGCAGGGGAAGTTGGAGTTGGAAGAGAGGTAACCCTAAGTGCCCCTCCCCTATCTCTTACAGCAAGTGAAAGCCCCTGATGGCTGGGCGGCCCTTGTCCTGTTCAGGTCCAGACGTCAGGGGCTTGTGCTTCCCCCCTTTTTATTTTTATTTTTCCAGAAAAGGGTATATTTGTATTCAAGTAACTGCAAGTAAGAAACCAGAGGGAGGACCCAGGCCGGGACAAATAATGGTTACCTCCTCCCCAGCAGAGCAGGGGGAGTGTGGGACCCTACACTCTCTGCTGTCAAACTGTCCCCCCGCCCCTTTACTCTACTGTCTCCCCTTCCTTGGGACTGGGGCAGTGGATTCCCAGCCTGCTTTGCCCCTCGCCCCTTCTCAAGATCAATGGGAGGGGAGTGTGGGCAGAGGAGGAGGCAGTGAGGATGAACGTTTGGTGCTGGACGCAGCAGCAATGACAGATGTCCAAGGATGAAACATGGAACAAACAACAACACAGCTGTCCCGAGGTAGTTTGTGAACAGAGGGAAGATGGAGCCAGAGCCTTGGGGGGTGGGAGGAGCAGGGCGTGGGAGTGGGCAAAGCTGGCTCCTTGTCAGTGCCCCCTGTGACGGGGAGGAAACTGGAGGCCTGGAGTGGAAGCAGATGGGCTCAGGGGCTGTCCTGCCTTTCCTGTCCTGTCCCCCCACCCCCCCACCCGCACTGCCCAGGGGTGAGGGGGTGGGGTGGAGGGGGACGCTGTCCAACCTAGTGCAGGGCTAGGCGCCTCTGGAAGGAAAGGGTGTGAGCCGCCCCTGGTAGGACACAGGTTGTTGGGGCATTTGGGGGCCAAACAGCGCTTTCCATGGCCCCAGATGCTGCTGGCAGGACAGCGGGGTGGGCACGGCGGGGGGAGATGGGGCTCAGGCCCCTTTAAAGCCAGGGAAGCCCTCCCAGGGCCCCTAACGGGAAACCAGAGGTCAGAGTGGGGAAGGGACCCCCTAAGCCAGGAGCCCAGTCAGCAATGCCCCCCCCCCCAGGGAGCAGGGATGCAGCGGGCAAGGGGTGCGGCTAAGCGGAGTGTCAGCTTTGTCAGGAGGCAGGGGAGGGGGGAGGACGTGGGGGTAAGGGGGTGCTGGGAACCGAGGCCAAAGGGCCCGGCTGGGGTGTACGCAGTGCGGGGCGCAGGCGGGGACGGAGCTGCCGGGCCCAGGAGGACACAGCTCCGGGGAGGAGGCCGGGGCCGGTAACTGCGCCTGGGGGGGGGGGGGGGGCTCCTGCGAGTGCCCCTTCTCCCTCCCTGTCCGGGGGTCTGGGTCGCCCCGAGTTTCCTTCCCGGGCCCTGGCAGCGCCCGGTTTCTGCTCCCCTCGGTCTGCCGGGCTCCTCGGTGTCCGCACTGCTCTCCGGCCTTTCGGGCTGGCAGGCCGGGGCTGGCTGGACTCGAACCAGACTCGCTCACCTTCCCCTCTCCGCGGAGCAGGAGCCGGAGCCGGAGCGGGGCGACTGCTGGGCGCCCGGGACCCGCTGGCCCGCCGCCGCCGGTAGCGAAAGCGGTCGGACGGGTCCTCCTGGAACCCCGCCAGCGCCAGCAGCGCCCGGGCTCGGAGCCCCGTTAGCGGACCTTCCCCCACGTTTAGCCTTTGGTGATGGGGGGGGGGGGGTGCATCCCGGCTCGCGGTGGGGAGGCCCCAGACCTGCCCGCAGGTCCTCCCGCCCCCTCCCTCACGCGGCCCCTCGCCCAGGACCGTCCGGACCAGAACAGGCTCAGCGTCCCTCCGGCTGCAGAGGCGGCCGCTCCGCCTTCGCCCGGAGACCGAGGCGCCCGCACAGAGGGTCGGCGGGTCTCGCCCACTCCACGGGAAGGCTCCCGAGCCGCCCCGCGGGCACCGCTCCATCCCCTCCTCAGGTCCCCGTCTGCACGCCGGTCCCGGTCCCAGGTCCCTTCCCCACTCACAGCGACAGGAGCCCGGCTCCCAGAGCAGCAGGAGGAGCAGGAAGACGGGGCGGAGCCGCACACACCGCTCCATCTCTCCCCAGAGCGGGGGGCACACTCCCAGGACAGGACGGCCGCGGTGGGACCGGGGAATCGGCGAGGGGTGTCCTGTGGCTGCTGCTGTCGCTACTGCTCTCTGTCGGTTTCTGCGTCCCGCTCCCTGGGGAGCCCCGCCTCCTGCGGCGACTGAAGCGCCACCTTGTGGGCTTGGCAGACCCACCACACCCACCAGTTTTCCCAGTTTCTTTCCCAATCAATCTCAAACAGGATCTGCCTGTCTAGAGGAGCTGAAAACATTGCATGACAACATTGCCATGACAACAATTGCTGCTGTCTCTTACAGATAAGAAGGGAGAGGGATAGAGAAATAGAAACATCAATCAGCTGCTGGTGCGGATGTGCCCCCAACCAACATACCTGTCCTTGACAGGAATCGAACCTGCGACCTTTGGGTTCGCAGGCCGGCGCTTTATCCACTGAGCCAAACCGGCCAGGGCCTGCAATTCCTGTAACAGTTCACACATGACCCCACTCCCGCCAGCACCCTGTGGGCCTATACCGCCTCCATTGCCTCTGGCTCTATCTTCCAAGGCGCAGACTTCCAGGAATAAACTAAATAGGTCCTGGGGATGCAGAGCTCGGGGCTTGGGGCTGCTAATACTGGATGTAAACACTTATTAGGAGGCACACCTAACTCTTCTCACAGCAAGTCATTGTGCCTCTGGGTGGTGAGAGATGTCACTAGGCTTCCTGTGGTGATACAAACACCAAATCATTATGTTGTGCATTTGAAACGCATACAATGTTATATGCCAACTAGGGGCCCGGTGCATGAAATTCGTGCGCTGGGGGGTGAGGGGGACGGGTCCCCTCAGCCCAGCCTGCCCCCTCTCACATACTGGGAGCCCTCAGGGAATGTCCTACTGATGGCTTAGGCCTGTTCCCTGTGGGGAATAGGCATAAGCCACAGTCTGGCCTCCCTTTGTGGGAGGCGACTGGGCTGATCAGGGAAAAGCACCAGCCCCATCACCCCACTGCTGCAGCCACTGCCAGTCACCGCAGCCACCAAAGTGTTTTCATCAACCCAGACTCCAGTCCCTTCACCATGAAAAAATGACAACTTTCTCTAGGCATTTTCAAGATGTGTCTTTCATAGGATATAACATTTCTTTCTTTTTCTTTTTTTATCCTCACCTGAGGATATGTTTCCATTGAATTTTAGAGAGTGTGGAAGAAAGGAAAGACAGAGAGGAACACTTTGAATGGTTACCTCCTGCATGAGCCCTGGCCTGGGCCCTAGCCAGGGAGGAGCCTGCAACCTAGGTACATGCCCTTGATCAGAATATAAGCCGCACCCTGCGGTTGGCAAACTTAGGCATTATCCCCTGAGCCAAACTGCCTAGGGAAAGGATATGACATTTCTTAGCCCTCCAGCGGCAGAGCTTTGTTTTGTCCTCCAGGAATGTGGTGGAGAACCCTAGATTACTTTTTTGGATTCTTATATCCAAGTTATTAAGAATATTACCAGTGGCGTACAGGGAGCTTAGCCAATGAGCAGTCAGAAAAGGTGTTTCCTCTACTGTTCACTTCTATCTCCTCTGATTGCCCGCTCCACCCCTGCCAAGGCCTAAAGCCTCTGGCCTTGGGCAGGGGACACCCAGTTAGCTGCCATTGCCCTGCTCCAACCGGACGCGGGGGGGGGGGTGCTGCGTGGCTTGGGCCGCCCTCACTGGAGGTCAACCGCCCAGGGGCTGAGCCTCAAACAGAGGCAGCAGGGTGATGGTGCCTGCTGGGGGTCAACCACCCAGGGCGCCATCCTCGGATCCGAGCGATCAAGCGCGCCGGGGATCGCTTGCCCGCCGAGCTGTGGGGCACCACGCCCCGTCTGTTGCCCTCCGGCCCCGTCCCAGGCGGCCGCGCCTTCAGCTTCAGCCGCCCCCGCAAGGCGCCCGGAGTCACCTACTCAGGGAGGAACCCGGGCTCGCTTAGCCCAGGTCGCTCCCGCGGCGTGGCGTCGCCCGGTGGGGCCGCAAAGTCCTGGAGACTTTATTGGGGGTTTAGGGGAGGGCGTGCATCTCTCACGCGGCCCCTCGCCCAGGACCGTCCGGACCAGAACAGGCTCAGCGTCCCTCCGGCTGCAGAGGCGGCCGCTCCGCCTTCGCCCGGAGGCCGAGGCGCCCGCACAGAGGGTCGGCGGGTCTCGCCCACTCCACGGGAAGGCTCCCGAGCCGCACCGCGGGCGCCGCTCCATCCCCTCCTCAGGTCCCCGTCTGCACGCCGGTCCCGGTCCCAGGTCCCTTCCCCACTCACAGCGACAGGAGCCCGGCTCCCAGAGCAGCAGGAGGAGCAGGAAGACGGGGCTGAGCCGCACACACCGCTCCATCTCCCCCCAGAGCGGGGGGCACACTCCCAGGACAGGACGGCCGCGGTGGGACGGCCGCGGTGGGACCGGGGAATCCTCGAGGGGTGTCTGCTGTCGCTGTGGCTGTGAGTCTCCACCCACAACGCGTGAGGAGTATCCGCTCGCTATTGGTCTCCGCTAAGCGTCTCCGCCTCCTGGTTCCGAGGCCCCGCCCTTTTTACCGAAAACACCACACACCAACACCAACCGCAGCAGTTCCCCCTCAAGGAGAGGGGAAAGGTGAGACCAGAGAATCAGTTTACTGAGAGGAAGGAGAGGGGACATGATAGAGAATTAGAAACATCAGTCAGCTGCCTCCTCACACTTGCACACCCTCCAGTGGGGATGTGCCCACAACCAAGGTACCTGTCCTTGACAGGAATCGAACCTGGGACCTTTGGGTCCGCAGCCCAACGCTCTATCCACTGAGCCAAACCGGTCAGGTCCTGCAACCGGTCAGGTCCTGCAATTCCTGTAACAGTTCACACATGACCCCACTCCCGCCAGCACCCTGTGGGCCTATACCGCCTCCATTGCCTCTGGCTCTATCTTCCAAGGCGCAGACTTCCAGGAATAAACTAAACAGGTCGTGGGGATGCAGAGCTCGGGGCCTGGGGCTGCTAATACTGGATGTAAACACTTATTAGGAGGCACACCTAACTCTTCTCACAGCAAGTCATTGTGCCTCTGGGTGGTGAGAGATGTCACTAGGCTTCCTGTGGTGATACAAACACCAAATCATTATGTTGTGCATTTGAAACGCATACTATGTCATATGTCAATTAAATCTCAGTGAAAATAGAGAAAGAAAGAAAACAAGTGCAGGGGGATGGTCCCGGCATCAGAAGAGTTACACCAGCAGGACTCAGCTCACCCCTATAGCTTCACGGGGTGTCCCTGGAGGCCTCCTGGGGGAAAGCATCCAGTCTACAGCAAGGAGGGGAGCGTGGCCCTACCTGGGGGTCCCACGTCTGCCGGTGACAGTAAGGTTCGCTTGTATAGGAAACCCCCAGGCATTGTTGTTACACACAGAGCACAGAACGTGGGTACCAGGCAGCCTGATCCTGAGAACCCCTGTTTGCAGACAAGGGTACGTTCAGGAAACATACTTCTTAAGTGATTCATCTCCTCACATCCAGCCTTCATTTCCGGTCTCACAGATGCTGGTCACAAAAATATAAGATCATTTTCACATCCTTTAGCCGCTCTGTAGGATTTTCTCTTCAAGGCTGCTTCATCCCATGCTCTCCAGCCAGGACCAGTGCCAGTCAAGTGACCACCTGTCTAGTTGTGGGAGGAGCCAGCCTTTGGTCATTAGCTTATTTTTTTTTTTAATTTTAGGTTGAAAACTTTTTTTCAGTAGTTCCTGCAAAGGAAGTCCAGGGATGAACTCCCTCAGCTTTTGTTTCTATAGGAAAAAGGTCCAAATTTCCAAGTTGGCTCTGAACATGTGTTTGATCATGTTGTCCTCTTTCTAAAGAAACCTCTTTCTCTAAGACAGATGTCCTTTCCATTTCTGCATGCTTTATCATATTATGCATATATTCCAATTGTTTTTCTAGAAGGTTGCATTTACTTTCAGCAGCTAACAACTGAGATGCCCATTCTTCATTGTGCTTTTATTCCTCATTTCTTGACTTCTCATTTCAGAAGAGTATTTGTTCATCCAAATACTTCCTATATCCAATTCTTTCTCTAGACAAGGTTTTCACACTTTCTCTGCCTGAATCCTTTCGAGTTCTAAGTGTTGAGTCTTTTTCTTGAGCAGAAAACACGGCTCTGCCATTGCTTACTGGATAGGCATGTGTAGGCTTATTTGGGGAGTGTAGTAGATCACTATTAAGGAAGGGCTTATCTGGTAGATACACCACAAATGAAGATGAGGAATGGCGAAGCACACCTCCATTAGACCTTGATGGTTCAGCTAAGATGTTTGAGAACTGAGACCCACAAGTGTACATCTTCCCACCTCCCCACAGACCCCCGCAGTCCTGGTTGGTTTCTTGTGTTGTCCTTCCAGATCTAAGAGCCACCTGCCATGGGCAACCCTAAGCTGAGCCCCAGATGGAAGGGGCTCCCTTGCTTGAGGTGGACCAGGATGCCTCTGCCTGCCAGGAAACCACGCATCCCTGGATAAGTCCTTCTTGTCGACGAGGCCAATATTCAGCATCCATCAGTGTATAACCAACCCTGGGACATCAAGCCAGCTAGGGGAAGAAAAGGTCTAGATGCCAGAGGATTGGCAGAAACATGCCAGGGTTCTGTAGGGAGAAGGCAGAGTGTGTAGGGTCTGATCCTGAGAAAGCTGAGGAAGAGAGAACCCAATGTTGGAGAAGGAAGAGTTAACCATGATGGGTCATGGAATTTAGCATGGCTCTCAGACATGGAGCTAATCTTCTAGTAGGATGAGTCTTTGGAGTTTGAAGACAGGGGTTGAACACACACCATGGAATAGAAAATCCAGAGCTTATGAGACAGGTTGGACCAGGTGTGTGATTGGCATCATCCCTGGGCATTGTAAGCGTCATCATGGCTGCCCTGTTGTGGAAGTGGTGCATGGGGACAAGGGGCAGGCAATGAATACAAATCTGTCCAGATCCTTCTCATAGAGGTATCACTGCATTCACAGATCCAACAATGATCATTTTACATTCCCCATATTTGTACCAATAAAGAAGCAATCTTTGTAGTGAATTTTCTATGGGGTGAGGGCTACCACAGTAGGGACATACAAGTACTTCCTCCTCATTTTGTGGTCCCTCTTTCCGAAGGAGAATGTTAAAGCATTATTGTATCATGCACCAAACGACAGAAATTAGTAAAAGGATGTAGGTGCATGATCCCTACCCCATCTCCCTTTGATAGCAGCCTGATCTGAGGCGTCTGTGAATGCGTGTCTTTTACATATTCCAGGCCTAAGTCTGCTGCAACTACTCAGCTCTGCTGTTGCACCAAAGCAGCCATACATTTTTTGGGACACCCAGGATATTCTGAATCCTTTGTCTGTGAAGAAATAAAAAATATTTGAGAAGTAGGGATGCTTCTGCTGTGAAGACTTAACTTCTAGTTGAAGGAGGTGAGTTGCGGGGAGAGATCACAGGGGATTTGCTATGTTGGTGGGGGAATTGGTGAAGTCTTAAGATTCTCATTGGTTAAGTCCCAGAACCTTTGCATCCAGAGCATCAGGGTAATGTCTGAGACCAATACAAGATGCCTGCTACCTGAAGAGTGACCCTTACATTCTCTGTTTCCACAGGAAGTTCTAGCAGAATCACTGGCAATATTTACCTCATAAGATGCAGGAACAGTGAAATCTGTGAATTCTCTGCTGGGTCATAAAACAAATCTCCATATCTCAAAAAAATTAAAAATGGAACTGCCATATGATCCAGCCATTCCACTTCTGGGAATGTATCCAAAGAAACCGAAACACTGATTGGAAAGAATATATTCACTCCTAGGTTCATTGCAGCATTATTTACAAGAACCAAGATTTGAAAGAGACCCAAGTGCCCATCAATAGATGAATAGATAAAACAGCTCTGAAACATTTAAACAATGGAATATTACTTAGCTGTAAAAAACAAAAAAAGGTAGGGAATCTTATCTTTTGCAACAGCATGAATAGACCTGGAGAACATTATGCTAAGTGAAATATGCCAGTCAGAGGAAGACAAATACCATATGATCCCACTAATAGGTGGAATCTAAAGAATACAATAAAAAAAATAGAAACAGACTCATACATACAGAGAACAGACTGACAGTTGTTTGAGGGGAGGGGAGCTGGGTGAAAATAGTCAAAGATTAAGCAAAACCCCCCAAATAAATGACAACATGTCACAACTCAGCAGGAACTTCCCTGGGGTAGCTCCGCCTGCTCCCCAAATGCAAATTATCTCATAGAAACAAACTAGTAATCTGTATATAAGAGCCACAACCATCATTTTCTGCAAGTCTTCTTTGATGTGTCTTCATCTATTTCTTCTATTATATAATGTATAGGAAACTTAGAGATATCCTTTATTCCACTGAAGTGCATAATGCTTAAGACAATAGTTGCTTTTATAAAGAAGAGAATGAAGAAATCCACCATCTCTGCCATAAATCTGTGGGCCAAGGATGGAATAACATACTCTCTGAATGCTGCCTGGCGCCCGGTCTCGCTCGAGGTTCGAGAAGGGGTGGCGGACTCCACCCTCATTGCTGGGATGGCTCCCCCTGAAAGTGAGGAGCCCGGGGTCCCAGGCCTGGGACTGGAGCAAGGGAGGCGCTGCCGGGAGCCGCCCGCGGGCCGGCCCCGGCGCCGCGGCGCTCAGGAACTACAAGGGGCGGTAGTACCCAGCTGCGGGCCGGCAGCGCCCACGGGGGGTAGCTCGGCGGGGCAGCTGCGGGCTGCAGTAGGCTGGGAAGGCGGCCAGGCAGCTGTGCCAGGTGAGGTAGCCGCAGTAGGACCGCCACGGCCACTCGTGCACCTGCCGGGAGTACTCGCGAGCGCTCAGCCGCGCCGGCTTCTCCCGCGGCGACGCGGCCACGGGCTCCGTGCAGCCCGCGGGCTCCCGCAGCCCTGCACTCGCGTCGGACGCGGCCTCCTCGCGCATCCAGGGCTCCCGGGGCTACTCTGAATCCCCTGCGTCCGCCGCAGGGGGCGGGAGACCCGCGGCCGGAGGCCCACCAGGGCCTGGGGCTCGGCTTGCGGTCCGGCCCGGGGGTCGTGGGGCGGGGGGCGGCAGGAGGGCCTCTTGGGAAGGAGACAAGTTCCCGTTCCCCTCCACGGTCGCCCTGTCCCGGGGGCGGCCCCTCTGCCATCGTCTCATCAGCCAGTGGTTTGATTTTGTGTCATACAAAAGGGAAGCTGGGTGACCACACTTGTGTAATTATACTTCTTTGCCCCATCCATGTTCCTCCTGGATGAACCAAGGTGTTTGGGTATTATTGGTGACTACATTAGATGGGGATCAACCCACATAAGGGTTCAGGAACATAAAGGGACAGGAAAGTAAGTCAAAAATACTTCCCCATTTGCCCCAAGTAACAGTAAGGTAACCCAAGCTAACTGGGCTGAGGAAATTGCCTGCTCAATTCTTAACAACTCATTCCTAGCTGCATCTGTTAATGTTCGGGGAGAGGAAAGATTAGTCACCTCTAAGTAAATTAAATAAATTTGTCATTTCTCCTGTAGAGATCTTCAGATAAGGTCTTAACCAGTTAATATCCCCTAATAATTTTTGAAAGTCACTTAAAGTTTTAGACAATCTTTTCTTATTTCTACCTTCTGAGGCCTAATTCATTGGTTTTCAGTTACAATCCTTAAGACATTTGAAGGAAACCTCTCTTTATTTCTTTCCAAAATAATTTTCAGGCTCCAGAGAGTTTCATTTAAAAATCTTTGTCATGCCGAACTGGTTTGGCTCAGTGGATAGAGCGTCGGACTGCGGACTGAAAGGTCCCAGGTTCGATTCCCGTCAAGGGCATGTACCTTGGTTGCGGGCACATCCCCAGTAGGGGGTGTGCAGGAGGCAGCTGAAGGATGTTTCTCTCTCATCGATGTTTCTGACTATCTGTCCCTCTCCCTTCCTCTCTGTGAAAAATCAATAAAATATATATTTTAAAAAATCCTTGTCACATGAGACAATTTCTCTTAAGATTATGGTGACCACTAATACAGATTAGACTTAATATTTTAATAACAATCCTCTGTCAATACCAGTGAAAGAGATTTCAAAATTTTTCAAATTTCTCCTTTTAATTAACCTAGAGTTTTACTTTTTAAGAGTATTTCTGATAGCTAATTTGCATATACAGAGGAATCATGAGAAGCCTTCAGTAACTTTCTTTAGAATACTTAATCAAATTGCTTACAAAGACATCGGCTATTCAAAAGGAAGGGGTTGGCTCTTATGGCTTCCAAGATGGTGGCCTCCAGGAGGCCTGCAGGCCATGTGGCCATCATGGCAGCTGTCTAATCCGTTCTTTTAAAAGACAGACAGTCAAAATTACATTGCAGACAAACAGAAATCTCACTAGCTGTTTCTGGTCTTTATTAGAATTGTTTATAAAAATATTGGCTTTTCATT
Organism: Antrozous pallidus; assembly: GCA_027563665.1. Taxonomy (NCBI): domain Eukaryota; kingdom Metazoa; phylum Chordata; class Mammalia; order Chiroptera; family Vespertilionidae; genus Antrozous; species Antrozous pallidus. The sequence goes on from CM050517.1 coordinate 94,667,882, forward strand.
TAGCTGAAAACTTTGATTATAATTTAAAAAGCTAATTTATTTCATTAATGTAGGTATCTTCATTTAAAAAGCAAAGCAAATTTATTAAATGTTTATGTCTGATTCACAAGCCACAAATGTTGCCCCGCCTTTAGCTTAATTAAGAATACAGGTGGCTGTGGGCTTTTTGTCATTTTAAATTCTGCTGTTGGATTATAAGAAATAGTTACTTCATTTTGTCCTTCTTAGAGGCCAAAACCTTCATAACATTTCAAATATAAATATTAATTTTTATTTGATAAAGCTTTCCATGCAATTTCAAGTATATTAGATCAGTTAAATTTCAAAATATTTCCTGTAAGAAGAGAGAGTAAATTTCTTGGATTACTCTGGGCACTCTTGGAGTTTACTAAGAATCCTCTCTTGGTTAAAGCCTTGAAATTTTAACATGGAAAAAACTATCAAATATAAATATATATGTATATGATTTAAAGATTATAATACTTTTTATAATTATCTTAAGATATCAATTAGATTTTAAACTAGTTTTTGCATAGAAAAATTTTGGTTGGGATCACAGAATTAATCCTCTTTTTTAATTAGACCAATAATAAGCAACTTATTTTGAATTCCTAATTATTTTCAGAGAAAATATAACATTTTTCAACAATTTTTTTATACTTTAGGCATTTAATTACTATAACTATATAATTTCTCCCAATTTAATTTACACTTGAAACTTTTAAAGCTAGCAAGTCCAATATATTTAGTATTTCCTAGATTAATAACACTTTACATGTCTAAGAAAAATACAAGACATAATCAACTAATAGCTTCAATTCTGTCCCCTAGGTTTTTCTCATGAGGCAAATTTAAACTTTAATTTTTATTTGCCAGTGGCTCTGTAAAACCAGGTTTGATTTATTCAAACATAAAAATTACCACATCTTTCAAAGATGGCTCCTGGCAGAAAATTAGATTACCTATCTTCTTAGAGGAGAGCATCTTTCCCTGCCTCCATTAACAAAGGGCATAGCCAGTTTCCATCTGGGCTACTTAGATTTTTATAATTAATACATTATTTATATATACTTTAACAATTTCCTTGAGATTCTAGAGTCAATTATAATTATTTTAAAGCATTTATTTTGGATAAATTGTATAACAGACAAATTTGCTTATTTTCTTGAAGGCCTTAGAAGTTAACTTTGACCAAGGTTCATTATCATTTTGAAAACTACTCTTTGTTATGGAAATGTGAATCCTGTTGCTGGAATTAGCTTGAATTTCTTTTTTTTTAATATATATTTTTTTATTGATTTTTTTTTAACAGAGCGGAAGGGAGAGGGATAGAAAGTCAGAAACATCGATGAGAGACATCGATCAGCTGCCTCTTGCACGCCCCCTACTGGGGATGCGCCCGCAGCCAAGGTACATGCCCTTGCCGGAATTGAACCCGGGACCCTTCAGTCCGTAGTCCGACGCTCTATTCACTGAGCAAAACCAGTCTCGGCTAGCTTGACTTTCTTTCCAGATGACTTTTTCGCCATTTTTCTTAGGAAAAAGAACCAGTTCTGGGTTTCTCATTTTCTATAGCTTTTGCAGAGAGATTCCAGCTTAAGACCATCTATATGTCCGAAATCAGATCACGCGTGGATTCTGTCTTACAGCTAGGTTCTCTCTCCATGAGCGCAGAAATTCCAGACACAATTCTAAAAATTTTAAGACTTTTTCATAGCAAGAAAGAAAGTTTTAAATTAGCATACTGGGAGAGTGGGCTTCCATATTGCATCACCACATGTCTCCCCCTTCCCCATATCCGGCTTACGGGGAAGCATCAGTAACAGATCTGGCAGAATTTCTTTTTATGCTTAAAGATAAAGACAGATCTCAAATTTTTTCTTCCTTTTTTTGCTTTCCAAAGAAATAACTATCACCCAATTTGGCCAAGATTTGCATTTCCCTATGAGTACTTTTACAATTTTTAAACAATACCTTAAGCAATCTCATTTCAGGAAAGCAGAGAGCCTTGCCCTCTCTTGCCACATTTGAATTTCTCCACAGCAGAGGCGGCTTCAGCAGTGGAATTTCACTCCTTATTATTACAGATTTTAAATTCCAAATACCAACTAAGATTTTAATTTGAACAAGAAACCACATTCTTTTAGCAAGCAAACCAAAAGTTATAATGAAGTTTACTTTATAACCTAATTCTTCCCCATTAGCCTGGCTGAAAAAGACTTTGCCACCCTACTTAGAGATGGCGACTCTGCAGTTAGTGGACTTTGCGTGAGGTGAACCTCCCTCACATTTTCTCGTGAATTTTTTTCCTCCTTGACTCTTAGGAGAAAAATATCATCTCCTTAGACAGTTCCTGTTTGGGTGAAAGATGTGGGAACCCCATTCATGTCCCATGTGGTTCGGGGTTCCAGGGTCAGGGATCAGGTTCTGGAGAAGGCCATACACAAATGAAAAGAGACTAGAAAAGCATTAATTTGGGGAAATGGGGGCCAGACAGTAGCCCTACTCTAGCCCAACTCTAGTAGGAGGGCTACACCTTGCCATTCTTTTAATTTAGTTTGGGAGGTGCTCATTGCCCTTAGACAGGCAATTAGCAGATTATCTTATCAGTAAGGATTTACAAGATTGTTTGGTGGGGAAGTGGTTTCAGCTAACCTTGGTCTCATTTAGATAGGAAGTGGTTGGCTGTGACCTTTCAGAGCTTCAAGGCTGACCAGTCTTTCAAGTTCCTTGTCCACCCCTTTCTATTAGTAGGCAATGGTTTCTGACACACCTCACTGAAGGTTACCTTCCTGACTCGGTGCCTTCCAAGCAAAGGCAGCCAACTACCAAGGAAAAGCCCGGCAGCACAGGCAGAACCAGAAGGACAAGAATGAACTTGGAACAAGGGATCCCCAACATGGTGAGCAGCAGTCTGGAGCCTGACTACTTTGGCAGGTGGAGCGTCTGCCTGAGTGCCCAGAAAAAGTGTCAGGAGCAGGTTGAACCATGGTGCTTCACCAACAAGCTGAATGCTCTGACAACGCACCGTGAGCCCCTTTGAGCGCTGGTGCTCCAGTCCACGAGCCACATCATGAGCCCCAACCCTTGAGTGCTCATCAACCAGCAAATGTGGCACAACCATGTGAGCCACAAGCCACAGCAGCTGCCAGCCAAGCTGAGCCCCTGGCCATGTTGCCACCCCACAACACCCCACTCTACCCCCAAATACTCTCAACCCATCTTTTTGCACACACCAGACCAGCAGAAAGGAGAGACGTTCTCCAGATCTTAGACCACTCCAGCCCACTGCAGCCAAATGAGGGCAGCACCACATCGCCCCTCAGAAGAGGTCCCCCCCCCCCCCCCCCCGCCGCCTGCCTCACCCCAGCAGCCAGTGAGGTAAGCCTCCTAGAGCAACTGTGAGCCACAATGTCTCAGACCAGCTAGTGCTTCCACACCTGGCCCTGAGCCCCAATGAGCCCCGAGTCTCCAGGCAGGCAGCTGTGCCAGCCAGGCCCTTTCCTGCTTCGCGCTGACAACCCAGAGCACCAGCCCAACAAGCCAGCAAACTCCCCTCTCACAATCTCCAGGCCCCAGCTTAGGAAAAGGCAAAGGAAATGAAAGATGAAACAGAAGGACCAGGGGAGAGAGAGAGAGAGAGGCAGGCCAGGGTACCAGGATACAGACTTTATTGAGGAGAAGACCCTTCCCAGGGGAGAAAGAGCTTACCTGCGGGGTGAAGGCAGAGAAACCAGGGGCAGGGGAGAAGAAGGGACCCAGCCGGACCGCCTCTTGGACTGCCTGGGAGAACAGTCCGGGAGAAAAGGTGCCACCTGGCACACTGAGACACCTTTTAAGGGCAGGAACGGGCCGGGGTTGGGCCCAGGGGCGAACAGGAAGGGGTAAGACACCTGCAGGGCATTCTGGTTTGCACTTGATTGGTGGCGCAATGTCTCTGTGGCAGATGCCAGTTACATAATAAATAACTCTGCCTACCTGTTGGGGGGAGAGAGTGTCTATCAGGAACAATCCCAAAAATTTAGTTTACTCTCACGAATACAGGCAATGGGCAGTATGCACCCAATGAAGGATCCTTCTAGTCCTTCCTTTGACAGTGATTCAACTACTCAGACGGCCTAGACCCTCAGCCAGGATTAGGCACATCTGGAGCTTTGTCAGCCTTTCCCTTGAAACTCAGACCAATCACAACACCAACTCTCCCCGCCCCCCGCCCCCCAATTCCCAATACACCTATAGCGCATACAAGAGGAAGAGAAGAAATGCCCCCTGAACACAACCATGCTGCTGCTAACAACCCAGGGCTGCCAGGCACTTTCCTGACTAGCATAGCCCCTCTCTCAGAGTCCAGAGATCAGACTTGCCCCAGGGCTACAAGCTGGGGCCTCGTTTGCAGCTGAAGCAACAGCCCCAGGACACTCCCCAGAAGGAGGCTCCTTGAGCCAAGGTACGGCCCCTGCAGTCGACCCCTGTCCTAAAAACATTGTGATCTCTGATGAGCCCCACTATCCAGACCAAGAGCTCTACCCGCAGGGAGCTTTCTCCCCTCCCCGACCCCCCCCCCTCGCTGCCCTGAAAACCCACACCAGCCCCTCACCCCCACCACCTCCCAACCCACCTTGTCTCCACCCAGCCTAGAAGACAGGGCAGAGAAACTGACCCCTTCACACCAGACCACGCCACCTGCTGCTGTGGAACCCAGTCCGGCTAGGCACCTTCCCTCGCTGAGCACCCAGCCTCCAGACCTCACATGGCAGCTTTGGTGGCAGCAGGTGAGGTGGAGGCAGAGGCAGAGGCCCCAGCACACTGCCCCAGAAGGAGCTCAGCGCTCAAGGTTCGGGCCCTGCAGCGACCCCTTTCTTACAGCTTGTGATCTCTGAGGAGCCCTACAACTCTGGCAGGTGCTCTGCCTGAGGGTCCCCTTCCTCCCTCCCCACCCCCGCAGTGCGGAAAGCCCACAGCACCAGCCCCTCACCCCCACCAGATCCCAACCCGCCTTCTCTCAACTGAGCCCAGCCCAGAAGACAGGAAAGAGAAAACAGCCCTTCATACTTGACCTTTCCCACCCGGTTATGCTGGTTATGCCACTGCCTGGAGACTATGGGCTGCCTGGAGACTCAGCCAAGTCCAACTTCCCTCACGAGGGTGATTTAGCCAAATTCCTGACGGAAGCACTCACAGAAAATCTGCCAGGGTTCCCTCTCAGTCCGTCTAAGCCCTGCTCAAGCGGGGTGTTGGGATGTTGCTTTTGGCCAGGGGTTGGGGGTGGGGGGGTGGGGGCGGAGTTATCTGTCACATCTGTGTCCTGGCCTTCAGATCTTTTCCCAGCTCCATTCCCACTTTCAGAATCATTCCTTCTTATCTTGCCATTTGCCACACAGGGATGGACCTGGGAAGTGTTTTGCTAAACGAAGTAAGCCATACAGATAGACAAAAGCATATTGTTTCACCTATATGTGGAAACTACTCACACAAAGTAAACTCACAAAACAAACTCTGTAGATACAGAGGACCAACTAATGGTTGCTAGTGGGCAGGGTCTGGAAGGTGGGCTAAGGGTCAGAGGGATTGAGAAGCATAAACTGCCAGTTATAAATTAGTCATGGGGAGGCGCAGGCAACGTCCTGGAACCTGGGGCCTGGAGTCCAGGCACTCCTTGCTACTTGGCTTGTTAGGCCCGCCCCCATGCTGAAATGCGGGATGAGCGGCACTCAGTATTTGGGAAAGCAATCAAGACTTCGTGAGGAGCTTTGGCTAGACCCATCCGAAAAAGATCTTGCTTTAAGGTCTGTGAATTCTTGTCTCTCAGCATATGGATGTGTTCTATTCTCTTCGGTATTTTCCCAACATTATCAATGGTCAACCTCAGTAGAAATGAATGGCACAAAATCAAATTTAAATTGCAAATTGGGAATGAAGTCAATTCTGCCCATCTTTAGATGTCTGAATTCCCTTGAAAGAAATGTAGAGATGTGCAAAATATTCCCCAGATCTGATAAGTGCAAAGTAGTCACTCAGTTATTCTGCAGACATGGTATTAAAAAGACTCACAATGTGTGTTTTCACGAAAGTCAGCCTTTGCAAGTTATTTTTGAAAAGAATACCTGTAGCAATATACTAATGGTTCAGCCAAGAATGCTTGCTGAGGCAATTGTTCTTTTCACATCAAGAGGAAGTTACTCTTGTTGTTACTCCACTAGAAGTTTGCGTTAAGAGTTCTACTGAGGAATCAATGGATTTGAACAGTTCTGTATACAGTGAAATGTGGGGGTTCACATGAATTTGAGTTCTTTCAAATTGGGGTTGAGACTGAAATAACATTCTGCTGCACATGCTCCTATAACCATGTATTTTGATTTTCCTGGGAAACCTATGGCTTTAAGTATTGACCACATGCTATCGGAAGCTAACTTTATTTTGGCTACATTAGCTGATGAGCCAAGTAGAGCAGCTTCCCGCAATCATTGTGTGAGTGTGTCTGAGAAGTGACTATTCTGCAGTGAGTTCTTAGGTGTGGGTGTGTCCTGCGTAGCCCTCGGGAGGGGTGGGGCGAACAGCAGCGCGCGGGTCCCCGGAGGGCGCGGGCTTGGGCCCGGGCGCTCTTCCGACGTCGGCGGTCCCGCAGAGCTCAGCCTCCGCTCCTACGCGGCCCAACCAACGGATGATGGGGACCCTGAGTGCTCGGCGCGGCCTGGAGTGGCTGCTGGGGCTCTACTTCCTCTCCCACAGCCCGATCACCCTGCTCTTCGACCTGCAGGCGGTGCTGCCTCTCGAACTCTACCCCAGCGAGTTGAGAAACCTGCTGAAGTGGTAAGTAAAGAATTCAAAGACCCTCTGCTGCAGAACCCCCCAATGTGGTTTAAATCCTTCCTGGTTTGCGAGCTTGTGTTTCAGCTGCCTTTCTTTCCCATTGCAACATTTGCCTTCTTCAAGGGAGGCTGCAAGTGGATTCGCAACACTGCCACCATCTACGCAGCCCACACCATGACAACCCTAACTCCAATTCTCTCCACGCTTCTATTTGAGGATTTCTCTAAAGCCAGTGGTTTCAAAGGACAAGGACCTAAAGGACTTTACAAACCCTCGTATCTGTCTATGCCCCTTACTTCCTCAGCCCTCTTCTACTTCTGCTTTTCATGTTGCGGAGCCCCTACTATTCATATGAGGAGAAGAGAAAGAAAAAATGAGGTAACTACATCAAGGAAAACTGTTCAGAAACCATGTCTTCAATCGCATTTGAAACGCACCAGCAACCATAAGCTGTCACCTTCCAAGGGCACTGGCACGGACCCATCACCTGAGGAGGGGCCAAGTTCACCACGTGCCCAGTTCCACTGCAGAATTACTAAAAACAGGACCAGATCAGAATGGATAAACTTTTAAGAAACATATCCTGCTTGGCATTTTCATGAGTTATTTGATCCACAATCTACATGTGACTAACCCCTTGACTCATGATTCTCTACAGCAAATCACTGTTCAGCAAAACGAGTTATATGATGTTCAGGCCATTTTTAAGTTTGAAATTAGGCCTCTTCAGTACTCATTAAAAACTACATTGTTTTCATGCTTGCACCCCTGGTGGGGAGAGGAGAAAGAAAATAGTCTGCAAGAGGTTTAAGTTTCAGTCCTGGCTTAACTTTCAGTCAGATATGGGTTAAACCAGAAGGTGAAACAGCTCATCCCAGAAGGAGAGATCTTTTAAAAGTCTTGTTTAGCTTCTTTCCAAACCTTAGTCCTCCTATCTTTTTACAGACCACCGGACAGAAGTAACTCTCCCCTGAGGTCGGGTGTCTCAAACCTGATCTGGAAGTGTGTTGCCTTCTGGATAACTACATTTTTCCTAGTAGTGTAATCATTCCTTCCCGTGTTGGTCTGAGTCAAAATGGGGCAACAGCTGGGCAAAACATGTCCACTGTGCATGTAGGGTCTCTTCACGTGAGTACCTGGTGTTCCATTGGCTTTCTCTAAGTTCATACTCAAAGCTAACGAAAAACAACAACAAAAGATTTATGGATAACAGAAGAAATTGGTTCCAGTCAATTCCCTCTTTGCCTGTTCTGCTCATAAGCCATATTACTCTATTAGGAGTATCCTCTGACTCATGTGTCTAGTCCAAATAAAGGCAACTGCTGACCATCTTTCCTTTCCCTTCTCATCTCCTCGGGAGTCTGTTTTCAGACCTGTTCTTTCCTGTCCCTCTTCTCCGCATCACTTTTCTTCTTCACCTCGCCTGGCCTATTTCTGGAAATCCTTCAATATGACCTCAAATCAGGTCCTGGGAAGACTTCTCTACCACCTTCCTCCTGAGTGTCCTCCTCTTCTGTCACAGCAGGAGTGACTGGGTATATTGTAACACTTTCTTCTCCCATTAGCTCAGCGAGTCCCTTTGAGACAGGAGCCGTGGAGGGGCTTGAGGAGGGAAGGTTCTGGACCTGCCTTGGGCCCTGCCCGAGAGTTTAAAGCCTCTGCTTCATCCTTCTTGCTCCTTTCCCAGTGACTGCCCGCCCTCTCCTGCCCCTCTTCCCGCGTTTCCCCACTTCCTCCTGCCCCTCTCCCTTCCCCCGCTCCCTCCTGCCCCTCTCACCGTGCCTCACCCCACCCCCATCTCTCCCGGCCTTCAGCTCCGGACAGACAGGCGGGCGGGCGGGGAGGGAGATGGACGCTCAGCTCCGGACAGACAGACAGGCGGGCGGGGAGGGAGATGGGCGCTCAGCTCCGGACAGACAGGCGGGCGGGGAGGGAGATGGACGCTCAGCTCCGGACAGACAGACAGGCGGGCGGGGAGGGAGATGGGCGCTCAGCTCCGGACAGACAGACAGGCGGGCGGGGAGGGAGATGGACGCTCAGCTCCGGACAGACAGACAGGCGGGCGGGGAGGGAGATGGACGCTCAGCTCCGGACAGACAGACAGGCGGGCGGGGAGGGAGATGGACGCTCAGCTCCGGACAGACAGACAGGCGGGCGGGGAGGGAGATGGGCGCTCAGCTCCGGACAGACAGACAGGCGGGCGGGGAGGGAGATGGGCGCTCAGCTCCGGACAGACAGGCGGGCGGGCGGGGAGGGAGATGGGCGCTACGAGGCGGACAGGCGGGCGGCGCGGAGGCCCGGAAAGGTGTCCCAAGCCGAGGCTCTTCCGCCCCCGCCCTTTTCCGGGGTTGTCGTTTGGAGACAAGTAGAGAAGGACAGGAGACGCCCCGAGAAAAAGTGCGTGCTGTGAATGAGCGCAGGTAAATAAATGCAGGCCTGAACTCTGAACCTTGTCCTCCCTTCCCATATCGGCCTCCCGCACCACTTTACCTCCAGCCAATCAGAGCTTTCCCATCCTTGTCCACTTCCTCCGCCCCCCACACGCCCGCTTTTGGATTCAGAGTATTCACCTCCCAGCGCCCTGCCACTCCTCTGGCAACACCTCCCCAAAGCAGCCTCTCTGACCAAATCACAGACACACTACAAGAGCACTTCCTACCCCCACCCTTCCCACCACCAGCAGCCAAGGAGAGAAGGGAGATGCCTCCTTAATACCCAGCCAGTCCTGATGACACCCACAAGACCACCCACACCCCACACTTTCCCAACACACCTTTCCACCCCGGGGCCCCGTCTTTCCTCCACCAGCACATGGGGGAAGCAGGAACAAGAGGTGTTATCAGGACAGGGGTGTTCTGCAGGGTCTCCTCCCACAGGCATCAACCCACAACCCCTGCCCCTTCTCTGCTGCCACACTTGGCCACACACAGCAAACCCTGCATCATAACCATTTATTTCTCTCCACCTAGAACTTCACAGGGAACTCTGCCAGGATTACAGATCCTGCAGCCCCAGGCACTCATTTCAGACACCTGCCCTCACCTGTTACTGCTCTCCTCCTGAGCTCAACCGGTTTCAATGCCCAATTCTTTGGGGTCCCAAACCCATATTTTCCACCTTCTGAGGAGGCACAGCATAAGATGGTCAGGGATTTAGGCTTACTGATGGTTTCTACATGCTGACCGATAGTGAAAGTTATCATCTTCGCAAGCCACATTGTGCCTGTCTCTGCATACACCACACACTGCCACTTTCACGATTAAGTAGCAGCCAGAGACCACATGGGGAATGGGGGGCCAGATATGGCCTCTGCACTACTTTGTGGAGCCACATTTAGAGTATGTAGCATGTCACGGATATGGGGGTCCCAATTTCATGCACTGGGCCCCTAGTAAATTATATACTGTATATGAGGCCTCTAGAACGATAAGAAATGCAAATAATTCATTGTTAAAAAGTCAAGCTCCAATTGCCTCCCTTAAACATCAACTTGCCCCCTGTGGGATGTGTGCCCCACGTTGGGAACCACTGCACTAGAGCCACCACATCCTGAGTCCCCAGAGAGTTTCACCAAGAATGTCCTCTACTCCCCAGAGATACCAGCAAAAGGATCTGACTGGTTTGGATAGTTCCCATCTCTTGGTTATGCTCAAGTTGTGATGTACAGGTGTTATATTTGCACCTTCTGTGCTCTGTATACTTTTTAAAATACGTGGAGAGATTGTATTTAGATGCCACTGTTCTTGTGGGACACCCAGAAGTTATCATTAATGTATTTTATTGATTTCAGTGTTTTCATTCAGCATCTTGGGTGTTTCATTTTTAAGAGAGGTTTAGATTATTTCGTCTGTCTGCTGGAGGAAAATAAATAAAATTTTTACCAGCATTTTCAATAGATTTTCCTTGTCTGGATATTTAATAGCTTGTTAATTTTTTGCTGTGACAAACAATGCTACAATTTTTTTAAAAAGCACATAATATCCACATACCTTTTGGTCCATGTGTATAAGACTGGAACTAACACGCAGATTGCCATGCACGGTGAGTATATAGCCCACTGTACTGGATAATGTTAAACTGTATTGCACAGGGTTGATTCAGTTCAGACTTACAACAACCACGCAAGAGAATCCCTGTCACTAAATTTCCTGTCCAGTGGTTAGGGTTGACACAATTTAAATATTTGACAGTTCTATGGGTGTGTGAGGATACCTATTGTACCTTTTGTTTGTATTATCTGGATTATTTGTGAGATTTCCAATCTTTTTAAAAATGTATTTTCCGAGGATAAAAAACCAAGATGGCAGCATAGGGAAACACCTAGGCTTTTGCCCCACACAATTATGAGAATAGAACTGAAGGACAGAACGGACACTGTCCAGAACCACAGGAAGGCTGACTGACTGGAAGATCTGAAACTGGAGGAATAGAGAAGTGCGTACGGATAATCAGAGCCTCTGCAAATCCCAAGTAAGGTGGAAACTTGCGCGCTGGAGAGGACAGGGTGTCTGAGCCTGGCAGGGGTGCTCTGGTGGAAAGGAGACAGTGGCTCCAGGCTGCGCTGAACCCAGTTCAGTTTGCACTCAAAACCTGGGGGAACCAAGCCCTTATGGGGGGAACCTGGATTGCAGGTGGATTCCCAGGGGAAGAGCCAGAGGCGAACCTCTGTAGGCTTGCGCTTGAGTGCACATAGTGGGGACAAAGGGTTCCTGGCTGCGTCTGTTAGGAGAGGGGAGCTCTGGCCAGAGGCAGAACTCTGGCGTGCATGGGTGCTCATGGTGAAGGCATTCTGTTGACTGTGTGGCTGGCGTCTGGCAGAGGAAAAAGGAGTTCTGATTGCGGTGAACCCAGGTGCCAGTCGAAAATCTGAGATTCTGGATCCACTGGGGATTGGATGTTCTGGTAGCAGGCAGAGCGCCAGAGCACCTTTCTCACAGAGGTGCCTGTGGTGATTGCCTGCAGATGCTAGGACCCAGTAACCTCTCGGGCCAGGGCTGACTGGAAGCCAAAGCTGACGGCTCCACCCTAAAACTCTGCCCCACCCAGAAACTCCACCCCATCCAAACCGAGCACAGAGACTTTGGCAAGTTTGCAAGTCCAGAAGTTGAAAGCTGTCTCCTAGAGTAGACACAGCTGATCCTCACAGTCAGTTGGCCTGGAGGTCAATTCCTCCCAGTGATACCAAAAACAAACAAGACTTATCTGCAACAAGGCTGTATACACTGTCCACAAAGGGGTGCACCAAGAGTGTATACTTCAGGTAACAGAGCAGGTCGAGACACCTAGCACACAAAGCTACCCAACCAACTAAGGGAAGCAGTGAAAATGGGGAGAGAAATAAAAAGATCACAAACAAAAGAAATGGAGGAAAACCAATGACTGAATATAGAGTTCGAAACCACAGTAATAAGGTATTTCAAGAAGCTCCTAGAAAAAGCTGATAAGCTCAGCGAGAACCTCGAAGATATGAACAAGACCCTCGAGGAGATGAGCGAGACCCTTGTGGATATGGAAAAGGACCAAGTAGAAACTAAACATACACTGACTGAAATAAAAAAATATTTTACAGAAACCCAACAGCAAGACTAGAGGAACACAAGAATCAAGTGAAAGATTTGAAATACCAAGAGGCCAAAACACTCAACCGAAAACGAAAAAAGAAAAAAGTATCCAAAAATTTGAGGATAGCGTAAGAAGCCTCTGGGCCAACTTCAAACGTACCAACATCGGAATTATGGGGGTGCCAGAAGAAGAGAGAGAGCAAGATATGGAAAACATATTTGAAGAAATAATGGCTGAAAACTTCCCCCATCTAGTGAAATAAATAGACTTGCAAGTCCAGGAAGTGCACAGAACCCCAAGCAAAAGGAATCCAAAGAAGACCACACCAAGACGCATCATAATTAAAATGCCAAGAGAGAATATTAAAAGCAGCAAGAGAAAAACACTTAATTACCTACAAGGGAGCACACATAAGCTTGTCAGCTGACTTCTCAACAGAAACTATGCAGGCCAGACAGGAGTGGCAAGAAATATTCAAAGTGATGAACAGCAAGAACCTACAACCAAGATTACTCTACCCAGCAAAGCTTTCATTCAGAATTGAAGGTCAGATAAAGAGCTTCACAGATAAGAAGCTAAAGGAGTTCATCACCGCCAAACCAATATTATATGAAATGCTAAAAGGTATTCTTTAAGAAGAAGAAAAAGTTGTCTGCTTCAAACTAGAGCACGGATGGAACTGGAGAACATTATGCTAAGTGAAATAAGCCAGTCAATGAAAGATAAGTATCACACGAACTCACTCATTTATGGAATACAATGAACACCATAAACTGATGAACAAAAACAGATCCAGAGACAGAGAAGCATTGATTGTCAAACCTCAGAGGGATGGTAGGGGAGGGCGGGAGTAAGGAGAAGAGATCAACCAAAGGACTTTTGTGCATGCATATAAGCCTAATCAATGGACACAGACACCAGGGGGGTGAGGGCATAAGTGGTAACAGGGGGAGGAGGGGATTGGAAGAGGTAATGGGTGATGAGGACACATATGTAATACCTTAATCAATCAATAAATAAAAAAATAAGTAAAGATGTATTTTCCGTCAGCGCACCTGCGGGCCCTCCTGCCTGCCAGCCACTCTGGGTTTCCAGCAGGTCCGCCGCCTCTGCCAGGGTAGGAACCTGGTACCCGGCGCTTGGTAGGCGGGGAGCACCTGTGGGATGCAGCAGAAGAGGAGTTCCAGGGGGTGAACTTCGTAGTAGACCTCCTTTTTAGAAAAAGAGGGGAAAACAAAAAAGCTTCTCCCACCATCTCCTCCTCCCCACCAGTTGCTGCACCTGCAAGACAGGCTTCCCCAGCCGGCCACGCCCCTGCCAAGTCCTGCCTTCCCTCATCCAGAGGCTTTCAGGAAAACGCATTTGCCCTGGGGAGGTTAACCAGAGGCGATTCCTGCCCCTGACCCCTGTCTCTACCCGGGATGAATCCATGTCTGTCACCACATCTGGTTCCCCATTTACTTGCATGTTGTCTTTGGCTGCTTTGCCACTGCAAACATGAAGGTGCCTAGTGTACACAGAGACAGAGAGTAAGTGGCCTGACATGCATTATTGCTTTTTGTAGAAAAAGTTTGCAGGAAGGCAGATCCAAGATGGTGGCAAAGTAGGTGGAAGTTACAGTCACCTCCTCCCAGGACCGAACTAGATTTACAACGAAAATATAGAACAATTAACCTGAATAACCAACCAACAGAAGACTAGCTGATCAGTAGTAGCCTTAGATCAAGAATTTTCAGAAGAAGACACATTGAAACTGGTATGGAGGGTGGAGAAGTGAAAAGGGCTGGGGACTTGAAATACCCAGGGGTGACACTTTGTCAAGTATGAGTTGCCTAATCACTAAGCCGTACACCCAGAAGGAATACTAAATAATACAGAATGTAAACGGTAATTCAACAAAAAACAAATAGCAATAGTTACCATGAGGCAGACGCACTGGGGTGGAACCCAGCACCCAGTGCTCAGGTTCAGCAGCTCTCCTTAGTTTCTGTGTCGGGTGCTCCCCGTTGCAGCCCACGTTGGCTGCGATCATGCGGATGTTGATGGTGAACACCAACGTGCCCCGCGCCTCGGTGCCGGACTGGCTCCTCTCCGAGCTCCCCCAGCAGCTGGCGCAGGCCGTGGGCAAGCCGGCCAGTACACGAGCTGCGGGACCAGCTCATGACTTTGGGCGGCTCCAGGAGCCCAGAGCACTCTGCAGCCTGCAGGGCATCGGAAAGGTGCTCGGCCAGCAGAGCGGCTCCTGCAGCAACCTGCTGGCGGCCTCCGGGCAGCGCCTGTGCCTCAGCCGGGGCAGGAGGGAGTGGGGCGCCAGGCCTGCAGCCTGCTCAGCATGGCTCCCAACCCCCATCCCCCCCATTTCCCCATCTACATCAACTACTAAGACGTGAACCCAGCCAAGATGGGCTTCGAACCTTCGCCTGAGGGTGCCGCCGCCCCAACCCTTCAGCCCCACACCCCTTAGGCAGCAAGTTCCCGCTCCCAACAACCCCCACCCCCCGGGGAAATAAACGGTTTGGAAACAAATAAACAAACAAAAAAAGTTACAATAAATGGCAGTATAACTCCATCGAAATAAAGGGAAGATTTTTTTTCAAATATTAAAAAAAAAAAAGAGCCCAATTCACGTTGACTGGCGGCCTTGTAGGCGGCCAAGTTGTCCCTGAGGATAGGTGCTGAGGCCGCGAGGTTGGCTGCGCTGGGTGTGGGGGGAGTTGGGCCAGGATCAGGCCCAGGACTTCCAGCCGCGAAGGATGAGGCTCCAGGACGGTGGCTGCTCGGTGCAGATGGCGGCTCAGCCCGCGAACACCGCTGTGGGCCTGGGCTGAGCTGCATTCACCGGCGCTCTTTCCGGGGAGCTCGCTCGCCGGGCAGCCTCGGGTCACGGCTCAGCCCGGCGCCTCTCCCGCGCCTGTGGCGCCCGCTCCGCGGTGGGACGTGGAACAGGTGTCGGTGTCGGTGGGCAGGTACCTGTGCCCAGGATGGATGGACGGGGACTCGGTGTGGCTGCTGCAGGGGAGCCCAGAGGGGCTTCTGGCGCCTTCGGGGGTGGCGGTGCACGTCTCCGGCTGTGGGTGGTGGAGGGCTTTCCGCCCTGACTTCGGATCTGCGTCTGGGCTTCTGATCCGCTCTTTCCGGGTCAGCGGGGCGATGGCGTTTCCATGTCCAGGGCAGAAACGGCGCCTTTAATGTGACCGTCCAGTGTGTGTTCTTGGTGAAGAAAGGGCAGTGGAGTGGACCTTGCAGGGTGTGGTGCGCTGGGAGGGGGTCGCGCTGGTGAAGGCGGACCTGGCGCCTTGCAGGAGATGACCGCGGCTTGTGGGTCTTCAGGGCCGGGGTGGGGGGGGGGGGGGGCGGGCGCAGGAAGGTCCTGTGCCTCAGGTGCTGAGGACAGGCGCGTGCGAGGAGTTCCTCGGTTCGATGGGTGGGATCCAGCCGGGCTGCCAGGCCCCGGGGGGTTTCAGAGACTCAGCCCAAAGGAGGACGGAAGGCCTTTAGACTTTAACCCCTGCACACTCCGCACTGCTGGTTCTGGAATGAAGAGGGTGTGGGGAGGCTTGCCGCTCCTTTAATCTTTCCAGGTAGAGGGGCTGATGGGTGTGGCCTGGTGGTTGCCCTAGAGCCCCTCCTCCCCGCTCCCACGTGGGTGTGGTGCAGTTAGAGGCCAGCGCGGAGCTTGGCCCCGAGACCCGGGGGCTGTCTGAACTGCTGCGTCCACAGAGCAGCCGTGTGCATGTGCACCAGCCACGTTCAGGTTGCCAGTCTGACTCGCTTATGTCCTCACTGTCGGGGTGAGGGAGACGCCATCGTGGGCTAGGAGGTGCAGGCGTGCAGCTGGCTGTGGCAAGATCGCCTCTGCTTTCCCATGGGCCCTCCTGCAGGCCTGGGTGGAGAAAAGGGAGGCCGGACGCGGGCGGTGTGTGTGTGTGTGTGCGCTCTAGCCAGCTGCTTCAGGCAGGAGAGGGGTGGGGGGAGGGGGCCCTGCCCTCCTGCCCTTTCACTTGCGGGGCAGGGTGGGTGGCATGCTGGTGGGAAGCCAGGATGGCCATGGTTCCCCAGTTTGGATGGAGTTCACAGGAGGCAGCTGCGGCCAGGGACCTGGCGGGGTTCATCCTCGTCTCTGTCCTTGCCAGCTGCCGCCATCCACCAGCGTTGAGTCTCGGTGGGAGTGGGAGGCGCAGGTGTTGGAAGAGCAGCCAGAGGCCTTCCCTCCCCCCCCCCCCCCGCGCGGCTGCTCTTGGCCTTGCCCACGGCTGGCAGAGCCGAGCTGTGGCTGTGGTCACTGGTGTCCATGTAGCCGGGCTCCAGGTGAATTTGACAGGTTAGGGGAGCAGGCCAGGGCCAGAGCCCTTTTTTCTCGACAGCCCATTTGTAAAATGGTCAACACTGTGTGTGTTGGGGGGGCGGGGCCAGAGCTGTGCCCACTTGACAGCTAGCTCCCTCCCCAAAGCCTGGGGTCCTCATGAAGCTGGAGATCTTGGCCTTGCCCAGTGGTGAGGCCGAGACTGGGGTGCCAGCGGCAATGTGGGGGCGACCTGCTCTCTGGTAGGAAGATGAGAAGCAAGCAGGAGCATCATTTGCCAATTTCTTTGGTGTGACTGCTGCGTCTGGCCTGCTCTATGCCACCTCGGCGACGTTGCTGAGCGGCAGTGGGAAGAGGTGTGCGTGGCTGAGTGCCCGCACCGGCCCCGCACCCCGGGGGGCTGGCACTTGAGGGGAAGAAGGGAGGGGTACCGGAGCCCTTCCCCTCCTGGGCTGCTCCTCCCTGGGCTGCTTCGGGCGGGCCGAGGTAACCTCCGTGGCCAGGAGAGAACTTCCTGAGAGCGGGCTCCTCCCGCCTGGGGCCCAGGGGAGGGCTGAGTGCCAGTGACTGCCGTGCGCCGTGCCCGCTGCTCCCAGTGAGAGGTAGGCCTGGGGCCTCTCTGTGTCGCAGCCCAGGGTGCCCGCTGACCAAGCACAACCACAGCAGCACACACACACACCCCCACCACCCACCCCGACTTACCTTCTTACAACCTGCTTTGCCTGCAGATAGGGACTCGGAGGAGGAGGAGGAGTTCCTCCAAGCTGACTCCTCCCTCCTGTGCGGCTTGGTGGCCAAGAGCAGCAAGCCGACCGGGGGCCCCAAGCTGCCCACCAGGGGCCTGGCGGCCGCCCCGACTCTGCAGCCCAAGCTGGCGGGCCGGAAGCAGCCGTGCTGTTTGCTGCTGCGGGAGGTGGAGGCCCGCTCCTCCTTCAGCGATTCCTCGGAGGACTTGTTTGACGGAGGTTACTAGCTCCACACACACACCCCTTCCCTGTTTTATAGCGCGAGTGAGCGAGCGCGAGTGAGCGAGCCGGGTGCGAGCGATGGCGCTGCTGGGCGGCCGTCTGGGGTCTTGGCAGCGTAGCCCGCCGTACAGCCTCTGCCGGGGTGTTTGTGCCTGTGTCATTGTGGTGATGCCACGGCTGGCTCTGTCTGAGTTTTTATACGGACTGATTTTAGTCTTCGCCTTCCTCCGCTCGCCCTCCGCCACCCCGTTCTGGCCTCCCGGTCCCGGGACCGCAGGCTGAGGTGGGGCTTGGCAGGGGCCTCCCAGGGATGTCTGTAAATGGAACTGTCGGAACTGTCCTGTGGGCATGTGACTTGCTGTTTGTACTGGGTTTGGGGAACACCAAACTTTATTAAATATATCGAGTCCTTTTTTAACTAAAAAAAAAAAGAAAAGAAAAAAAAGAGCTCAGCTGGCATGTCTCCGTGGCTGAGCCTCTGCCTCTGAATCTGAAGGTCATGGTTGATTCCTGGTCAGGGCCCTGCCTGGGCTGTGGGCTTGATCCCCAGCGTGGGGCGGGCAGGAGGCAGCCAATCAATCTCTCTCTCTCATCATTAAAGTATCTCTCTCTTCCTCTCAGAAATCAATAAAATAAAGTATTAAAAGAAAGAAACGGAAAGGTTTGCAGACGGCAGTCTCCGTGTATGACCTTTCTATGTTGCTACCTTTCCAGTAGCTAGAAAACATGGGTTTGGGTCCACAGGGTAGTGTGAGAGTCCCTCCGCCCCCCTTTTTTAACCACCATTCCCAGGGATATACTTGGCATAAAAAGTATAGGAAAACGAAAAAGCAAAACTAAAATTGTGTTCTCTTGCAGTTCTGAAGCCATCTCTCTCTCCTAGCCATCGGTGCTCCGTGTCTTTCCCTCCCCTCACCCCCTCCGGGTTCTGTGGGCCAAGTGCAGAGGCTTCTGCTGGGGTGTCCTCAGGTAGGGGAGATAAGATGACACTGGTGGAGGGAGGGTCACCTCAGAATGGGAAGGTGTTGCAGGCCCTGGTGTTCTTAGGACACCAAAAAATTGAGTTTAAAAGACGAGAGCTGTGGCGAGCAGCAGCGAGTGACTCTTCGGAAGAGTTGGCAGACTTAGCCTGAAACTGCTATTCCTGGAGGGTGAGGGAGCTGAGAAGTTCGAGGGTGAAAACGGGTTTCCCAGGAAAGTCATGTGACCAGAAAAGCCGCCTGCAGCTATCCTTGGGTCACCAATGTGTGAGGTGCCTCCTGTCCTGTCCACGCCCCCACCCCCACGCCAGGGCCTGGGACTCCCACTTCTCAAGAAACCTCCAGTGCTGCAAGGCGTGGGGGAGGGTGATGGGGGAGGGGGTGCACTACTCGAGGCCCGCAGGTCAGGGAGGAGGCCTTTGTCCATGAGGCGGGGTCCAAGTCCCCCGCTAATTTCAGGCCGTTTTCTTGCCTGGAAGCGGAATGACTACCAGCCCTGCGGGACCCCGCAGCCGCGGAGACGATTGAGGAGGGGTCAGCTGTGTCGCCCTCTCCCGCCCCCGCAGGTTCCGGAACCCCTCATGGGCATCCCTTATAATGCGGTCCCTTTCCCACAGGATTCATCCCCCAACTCACCTAACTCCTCACTGAACTCACCGAGAGGCGCAGTACCTCGGCAGAACCCAGAGCAGAATCCAGAGCAAGCAAACGGCTTGAACTTGGCTCCCACAGGGCCCACCATCGCGACTAGGAGCCCAGACGGAAATCCGCCCTCCTCCCCCAACCTGTGCATGAACTTGGTGCAAGGGACCCTCTAGTCCTATCTAATAATCCTATGTAATGAAAGAGTAATATGCAAATTTGACCATACCTTTGCTACCCCCACAAGCCACGCCCACCGGTCATGCTCCCCACGCTCCCCAGCCCATCGGGAGTGTGGCCTTCTGGCTAAGGCTGCCTGGGCCTGGGGCCCTGGGGGGGGGGGGGAGGCGGGGGGGGGGGGGAGGCGGGGGGGGGGAGTGTCCGAGGCGGCCCGGCTGAGGAGGCACGGGCCGGGGTGGGGGTGGGGGGCTGAGTCTGTGGTCTGGTCTGGAAAGTTGCTTTGGGGAGGAATAGACAAAGTTGTAGAGAAAATGCTGGAGGCAGCATCTGGATGGGCGTGGAAGGAGGGACGAGTAGGGCGGGGCCATCAGCTCTGATTGGCGGGGCCATCAGCTCTGATTGGCGCCATGGATGGAGCCCTCCAGGGAGTGGCAGGAAGGACAAGTGTGTAGGGGTGCGCCTGGCATTCCCCCTGTCCTCACTCATTCGCCAGACCGCACTTCTTAGCCACCTGTCCTCCTCTCCGTGTCTCCAAACGACAACCCCGGAGAACCGCCGGGAGAAACCCCCGGAAAAGGCGGGGGAGGAACGGTCAGGGTCTGGGACACCTTTCCCGGCCTCTGCGCCTCAGGCCGTCGCCGCCGCCTGTCCGGCTCGTCGCGCCCATCTCCCTCCGCGCCCGCCCGTCCGGAGCTGAGCGCACGCGCTCGCTGCTGCTGGCCATGGCGGGAACCCCGGGATCCGAGTTCAGCCTCGTCCTCCTGCTGCTCGCGGTGCTGCCCGCCTGTGGGAGGGCCGCGCCCTGGGTCCCGGAGCTCGGAGGTGAGTTCCCGAAATCTCAGCGGCGGGCACCGGAGAGGGAGGTGGAGGGGGAGGGTGCATGGGGAGAGGGGCAGGAGGGAGCGGGGTATGGAGACTGGGGCAGGAGGGAGCGGGAGGGGCACGGGAGAGGGGCGGGAGGGATGGGGGCCAAGTGAGAGGGGCAGGAGGGAGCGGGTGTGGGGTGGTTGGGCGAGGCATGGGCAGCAGGGCGGGGAGAAGGGAATGGGGAGAGGGGAGAGGGGCGGAGAGAGGAGCCGGGAGAGGGGAGAGGGGAGAGGAGAAGGTAGAGCAGCGGGGAGAGGGGAGATGCGGGACACAGGGAGAGGGGTGGGAGGGAGGAAGCAGAGGCCCATGGCAGGTCCAGAACCTTCCATCCTCAGTCCCATCTCTGTGACGCCTTCCGGGGGAAGACAGGACAGAAAGAGCGGCCACGAGAGAAAGTGCTGCGGGGCCCGTCCGCCTGGAGCGGAAAGGACAGGAGGCCAGCGCTTCCCAGTACAGTTTCTGGGGAACTGGGACCCCTGTCCCCGGCCCCGGCGTTTCTCAGAGTCAGGACCCACAGACAGGAGCCCACTCTTCTCCCAGCAGTTCCCCGAAACCCTGCACCTCCCCTCTCTGGCCACATCTAAACTCCCCGCGCTCTGCCCGCTGTCCTAGGAACATTGATGAGTCACCAGCACTGCACTTCCCTATCTCCGTTCCCTCTGCGATTTGTGCAAGTAGCATTGATGAATCACTTGGTCACCTGCATCTTCGCCCCTGGAGCCCCTGCTCTGCAGGAGCTACCTCCCGCCCTCCACAGCAGCCAGCCTGCCCCACTCCCCTTAACTCGGAGCCACTGCCTCCCCTCCCCCAGAGCTCCAGGTTCATTACCCACTTTTTAGGATCCCCAAAACCAGTGCTTCCAATACCTGCTCATCCCTGAGGCCAGCCTAATCACTTGCTCCTCTAAGTGGCCTTTATCCCTGTGGCCTTAGGACACAGCAGCCATAGCCTCAGCTCCTGGAGCTGGAGGGACAGCAGAGCATTGTCCCAAAGTATGACCCTGGGGTGCTGGTGAGGAAGGGGCACCCACGCCCTCACCCTGTGGTCCCAAACCCATATTTTCCACGCACTGGGGAGGCAGCAGCATAGAAAGGTGACAGAGTAGGGCGGATCTGTAGAGTTTTTTCTAGAAGGGTAGACAGTGGATGTTTTGTCTTTACAGACCTCTTCAGGTGCGCCTTCTGTGTAAGCGCTGGGCACCTCTGTGTTTGTGGTACAAAAGCATCCAAGGACAACATGCACACAGATGAGGGAGTAGCTGGGGCCATTGCCCTAGTGTTTTAACCCCAGATATGGGTGCCCATGCCCAAGGGCTGTGGTGGGTAAATTGTGGCTGGAGAGCCACATGTGGCTCTTTGGGCCCTTGAGTGTGGCTCTTCCACAAAATACCACAGCCTGGCGGAAATCTATTTTGAAGAAGTGGTGTTAGAAGAAGCTTAATTTTAAAAAAATGTGGCTGTCAAGAGAAATGTCAGTCGTGAACCAGTGGGGACTCCAGATGCTCCCAGACCTTGGTCCAGGACCTGGCCAGCATCTGAAGAAAGTGGACGGACATCTCTGGACAGAATCAGTAAGGTCAGAGCAACCAAGATGGCGGCATAGGTAAACACCTATTGTTCTGCCCCACACAACAATTCAAAAAATACAACAAAACAACAAAACAAACATCACCCAGACAGCTGACTGAGTGAAAACTCCACAAATAAAAGTAAAGGTGGGACACTGAGACTTAGAAGAGCGGCGGAGCGCAGCCTTGAAGATACGTGTGGAAACAGAGGTTAGGAGCCTTGGCAGAGCGCATGTGGGCTGTGGGCCTGGCAGCAGCAACCCCGGCTGGATTTCTCCAACAGGGAGGGCGGAGACGTCCCACTGCACAGATTCTCCAGTGCCAGGCAAGGTCCGAGGTCCGGGGTACGCACCCTGGAAGTCTGGCGAGGCAGAAGTCTCCTAGTCTGAGGAGAAACCTGGTTGCTTGGAAAGACAGTTTGCGCACATAAAGTGTGCGAAAGCACATATGCGCGACTTGCTCCCTGATGACTTGCCCCCTGGTCCTGGAGACCACCCGACTGCTTTGTTTTACAACCCTGGGCGAGACTTTGGGTGTGCAGACCCATTTGGGGAGAGGCAGAGTTGTCTGGCAAGGGGTAGAGACTAGCGGCTTTCTCTTGGAGATGTCTGCAACAATTATCGCCCAACAGAGACCCGTGCATAAGCGCCGCAGAGGATGTAGCTGACACTGAGGCTGCCTGCTCAGCCCAGAGACTCCGCCCATCCAACCTGAACACAGTCTCCCTTCACAGCCAATTGGTCTGGAGGTCAAACCCTCTTAGAGCTAGCAACAACAAGCTGGGCTTCAACTCAAAAATACTGTACAACCCATAAAGGATTGCAGTAAGAGTACCCACCTCAGGTAACTGGGGAGGCTGAGCCATTGTCCCTTAGAGGACATCTGCCACATAAAGCAGCCTTCATGCAGAGACATGGAAAGAAATCAGGTGTGAAAGAAATGGAGGAAAAAAGATGACTAGACATAGAGTTCAAAACCATGGTTATAAGGCTTTTCAAGAGGCTCCTAGAAAAGATCGAGACCTATAAGGATATAAGCAAGACCTACAAGGAAATGAACGAGACCCTCAAGGATATGGATGAGACCTGCAAGTAAATGAACAAGACCAACATGGAAATGAATGAGTCCTACAAGGAAATTAATGAGACCTACAAGGATATGAAGGAGACTCTTAAGGATATGAAAAAGGACCAACCAGAAATTAAGCATACACTGACTGAAATAAAAAATATTATACAAAGACCTAAAAGTACTGTAGAGCACCCCAAGAACCAAGTTAAAGATTTGAAACACAAAGAGGTAAAATCCACTCAGCTGAAAAAGCAAGAAACCAAAAGAATAAAAAAAAATTGAAGATAGTGTAAGGGGCCTCTGGGACAACCTCAAGCATACCAACATCCGAATTATCGGGGTGCCAGAAAAAGAGAGAGAACAAGACAGTGAAATTGAAGAAATAGTGACTAAAAACTTCCCACACCTGGTGAAAGAAATTGACTTAGGAGTTCAAGAAGTGCACCGAACCCTAGTATATAGGAACCCTAAGAGGACCACACCAAGGCACATCATAATTAAAATGCCAAGAGCAAAAGACAAAAAGAGAATATTAAAAGCAGCAAGAGAAAAACAGTCAGTTACTTATCAGGGAGCACCCATACGATTGTCAGCGGATTTCTCAACAGAAACTATGCAGGCCAGATGGGAGTGGCAAGAAATATTCAAAGTGATGAATAGCAAGAGACTACAATGAAGATTACTCTATCCAGCAAAGCTATCATTCAGAATTGAAGATCAGATAAAGTGCTTCGCAGATAAGAAAAAGCTAAAGGAGTTCATCACCACCAAACCAATTATTACACGAAATGCTGAAAGAAATTCTTTTAAGAAGAGGAAGAAGAAAAAGGTAAAAATATAAATTACGAACAACAAATGCACATCTATCAACAAATGAATACAAAAATCAAGTGAATTAATAATCTGATGAACAGGATAAACTGGTAAATATAACAGAATCATGAACATAGAGAGGGAATGGACTGACAATTCTTGGGGAGAAAAGGGGTATGGGAAGTACAGCAAGAGAGTGGACAAAAATCTTGCAACAATGGGAGAGGACAGTGGGGAGGGCGAGGTGAGAGTGGGATGGGCACAGGGTGGAGGGGAGCTATAGAGGGATAAAAAAGGGGGAACAATGTAATTAATAAACTGAACAATAAAGATTTTAAAAAATTTAAAAAAGGAAAAAAAAAAGAAATGTCAGTCGTTGCATTGTTGATATTTGGCTCTGTTGACTAAAGAGTTTGCCGACCACTGCCCTAGTGAATCATCTCCCATGTGCCTCTGCAGCTGTTGAGGAGCGAGAATCGCCCCTGTCCTGCCTGTGACTTTGGGATGAGTGAATGGGAGAGGATGTGGGTCCCACAGGAGGGGGACACTGCTCCCCTCCTTTCGGTAGCGGGATTCCTTGGTGGGAGAGGGCCCAGAGAGACACTGCCTGAAGCCACAAGTGTGAGCTGAGAGTGGTGCTGGTACATCTTGGTATCAAGATTGGAGCCACCTGTTTCTGTATCTGATTGTTTCCTGTGACCCTGCTCATTTCAATGACAGAAAAGCCACTTCCACCTCATGAGCAGTTGGCCTTCCTGACCTAATGACCCCATGACGGGCGATGGTGATACCCGTTAGCCAGGCCCTCTTCAAATGGTGCGGACTACCTGCTGCACGTGGCATGGCCTCTGCTCTGACCCTGAGGGTCTGTGATATCACATCTCCAATTAGCACGGGTGACGTACACAGAGCACTGACACCTCTGGTGTCCCAGGTGCTGTCAGTCACAGGGAGTAGTGTTAGGTCCAGTCACCCTCGTTCATTCATGTATTGTCTGTGGCTCCGTTCAGGCTGCAACACAGAGCTGAGTAGTTGCAAAGAGACCTATGGTCTGCACAGCATATAGTGCTTAGTAGCTAGCCATTTACAGAAAATCTCCAGACCGGACTGCTACTACAAGGCTATAGGATATGGTTCATGCCCTTCACCATTTAGGGTTTAAAGTTGCTGTTCATCTCTGTCATTTATTCCAGGATAAAATACTGTTTTGTTTGTTTGTTTTTAAATATATATATATTTATGTGAAAGAGGAAAGGAGAGGCAGAGAGACATAGAAGCATCAATGAGAGAGAACCATGGACCGGCTGCCCCACTGGGGATTGAGCCCGCACCTGGGCGTGCATGTGCCCAGACCAGGGGCCGAGTGGCGACCTCCTGGTTCATAGATCAACACCGAACCCCGGAGCCACACCGGCTGGCATAAAACACTATCTGAACATTCCACCTGGGAAAAGGGAAGGCCCTTTGAGCATATTACACTTATATTTCTCCACACTGGGAACCCTGAGGACACAAGGTATTCAGTAGCTCCAAAGATTTTCTCTTCCTGTTACAAATCTGGGAAATGTGAAAATGACCCTAGTGTGTCTCCAGGGACCAATAACATTTCTGAGAGCATGACCTGGGACAGGTGGCTGTTTATTTCCTGCCCGTGCATCACTTCAGATCCCCGTGGATGACATCAACTCAAACACAGGATCAAATATGAGTGTGTGAGAAGTTCTGCTTCCCAGAGTACACTTGCCTGAGTCGATGGCCTGGGGGTCTTTGGGGAAGGCCTGAAGGACTTGTGCACTTGCTGCAGAATAGAGAGGTCCCTTCTCATTGCAGCCTGGCCTCTCCTAGTGATGAGCTCTGGCTCTGAGAAGTGGCTCAGTTCTGGGCTTTGGACAAAGGATTCAGCCTTTTGTTTAGAAGCTGCTTTTAGCCTTCTGATCATGCATCTTTGTGCTCTGTCTTTGTTGTAAGTATTTAAACCCAGCAGTAAGTACCCTGGCTGGCTGTTTATGCTTTTGCATCTAAGATCACTGTGGTCTATGAGCCACAGTCATAGCTCTCTGTGGTTGAGGCTCTGGCTGGAATTCAGAGCTATCTCATCATTTTGATGATCATATCTCCTTTGTCTTGACACAGAGCACCTGTACCTATAATTTATTATGTTGCCATTGTCCATCCCCATTATACTGAAAGCCATTTTGGGAACTATAGACTCCAGCCACCTTCCTGACCTGTATCTAAAGTCATCAGTGAGCTTTTGTAGAATTCTGGTGCTCTTCTCACCCATGCTTTCCTCATCGGCTTGATAAACAAGAGTTTAGCTTTAGGCTTTTCCAGGGAGCAGGTTGAATGTGCACTTTTCTGCCTTTTCGTATTATCTCCCCCTGACATATTCACTTCTGTGAGCAGTCTGGACCCTTCCCTCCTATGTGCCTCAGAAGTTCTGGCTTTGCTGTTGCACCCATTGTAGCCATGCCTTCTTCCGAGCTTGCAAGATCTATCCTAGCAGCAGGTTAGCACTACCTCCTTGGGCCATGCAACATCCCATGACCCATAATTGTACAGTCTCCCTTCTCCAACCTTGGAATCTACCCACATTTCCCCACCTGCCACCCATCTTTCCCAACCGCAGCCTCTCCATGTTCTCCAGGTCCCTGGAGGGTACTCGGCTAGTTTCTGACATTCCTTGGGCATGTTGACCTATTCCCTTGCCACTGGGCGTGTCCCTGCACTGGTCATGGGCTGATGATGACTATTGGCCTGGTGGACGCAGGGGGGTTGTATCAGTAGATGTGTGGTTTCCTGCCAGGCAAAGGCCTCTTGGTCCTCCTCAAGCAAGGGAGGGGCACCAAGCTGCCCCTGGTGAAGGGAGGCACTGGGTAGGGTCAGGTTTTGCTCTGCCAGCTCAGCCATCATGGGCATGGTGTTGCTGGCACAAAGATGGGGGAGTGGTGTTGTGAGTCTTTTTCTTCAAACTCCAATCCTCAGCAGCATGTTTCCTTCACAGATTCTCACTCTTTACACTATGATTTCAACATTTCTAATGAACACCCATGGTGTATGGTCGGAGTACAGCTGGACAAAAAGAATTATGTTTCATGTGACTGTGGCAGCCATAACGTCATATGTATGTATCATCTGAGAGAGGCCAGAAAGGCCGTGGTTACCTGTCAAGATGCTTCAGATACCTTGAGAGACGTGGGAAACGAATTAAAACCTTTACTGACTGACATTAAACAGGAGAAATACACACATAGAGGTAAGTTTGAAAAATCCAAGGGCAGAAGTGTGCAGATTGTGGGGGTAGCTGTATGGATTGTATTCATTTATAAAGAAAACTGGATGCTGGGCCTTCCCACGTAGCCCAGCAGAAAGGGGAGGGTGAGCAGGGTGGGGTTAGAGGTGTTCAGAAGAGGTGGACACCAGGTGGGACAAAGCATTTGTCAAGACCAGAGGCTGATGTCTTTCCCATGGGGACTTGGGGCAGCTCCTTTAACCCTGCAGGTCAGGATGACATGCCAGCTCAAAGCCGATGGAAGCACCTGTGGGTCCTTGGAGTTTTTCTTGGATGGACAGAGGCTCCTTACCTTTGACTCTGAGACTAAGGAGTATAGAGCTGATAATTCCTTAGGTGAACGGCTGAAAAAGAAGTGGGAGAACAAGGAGGATTTGAAACAATTCTTTAAAAGGACCTTAAAGGGAGACTGCAAGAAATTACATGAATGCTGGGTGCACTGGAAGATAGAGCTGGAGACAACAGGTAATAGGGGAGACAGGGATGGTGTTGTTCTCTTGAAGTAAGCTAGACCTACCCTTGTGTGAATGTGTGTGTAAGTGTATATACGCTTATGTGTGTCTCACTGTGTAACCCTATGCGTGAACGGGTGTGAGTGTGTCTGAGAAGTGACTAATCTGCAGTGAGTTCTTGGGAGAGTAATGGCCATGGGTGTGTTCTACCATCTCTCCTTTTCCTTCTCATCTCCTCAGGAGTCTGTTTTCCGACCTGTTCTTTACTGTCCCTCTTCTCCTCATCACTTTTCTTCTTTACCTCACCTGGCCTATTTCTGGAAATCCTTCAATATGACCTCAAATCTGGTCCTGGGAAGACTTCTCTACCAGAGTGTCCTCCTCTTCTGTCACAGCAGGAGTGAAGGGTATATTGTAACCCTTTCTTCCCCCATTAGCTCAGTGAGTCCCTCTGAGACAGGGACCATCTCCATTCTTTGTTCCAACCCCAGGATCTGTCACAGTGGCTGCCACATTTAGAGGATAGAAACTGTCTGCAACAAAGGATTACCTGGGACATTAGGAGCTGAGGAGGTGTGTCCTCAGAATCCAATTGATTGGATAGCACTCTTATGTTTTCATTGCAGCTGCACCAATCACAGCCTCAGCCACAGCCACAACCACACCTACCACAGCCTCAGCTTCATCAACCAAGACCAAAGGCTGGGACAATCTCGGGATCATCATTCTCATTGTGATTGTCTTCAAAGGGATCATAGTTTGACGCTTTGGTTGCATTTGCAGTGAAAGGTAAAGAGGGCAGAATTGAGTGGGGAATGAGGGGCAGATGGCCTGGAATGAGGACAGAGAAAGGTGAATTCCCAGCCTGTCCCTGCCCCCTCACCGAACCTTCTCTTTGTGAAAATTAGACTAGGGGCTAATGTAATAAGGCCTGATAGCAATAACTTGGACAAGCTCGGCTCTGACTTCTGCTATCTTCTGTCAAGGCAGTGGGAAAAGGAGGGTCCCATACCGAGGCTTAACTCCTGCAGATTCTAAAGAGGCTTAGTGATTTCAGTCCTCACTCACATTCTCTGTTTGGGAGAGTATGTGTGGGGCCAGTGTGGGTGGAGTGGGGACAGGGAACAGAGGACATGGGAGGTACTCCCATTCAGGTGAGAGCAGCCTGCTGGCTACGTGTGATGTGTCCAGGGGAAGGGAGTATCCAGGGGGCTGAGAGGAGAGGAGAGGAGCCAGGGGTAATGCCAGGAAGGGATGGAAGACCTTATCAACCCAATTCAAAATGCTGGAATTCTCATCTGCCTTCCCAGAAAGTGGCTTCTGAGACACCAGGAAGACAAATGGCCAACAGTATGGACTGTGCAGGATAATTTAGATGGAAGCCATTTTTTTCCAGAACCCCCTTGGCATCCTGTGTGAGTCCTGATTCAGTCACCTGGCAGCCAACCTCCTCCACACTCCAAATCCTGAGCCATTGAGCCCCTCCTGCCTTGAGCAGAGGTGACTCCAGGGATAGGTGTGGCTGAGCTGCTGGTGGAGTTGGGTGCTAACTGGTGACTGGAGCAGGAATCCCTGGGGCAGTGCAGGGACACTCACTCTCAGAGTGGTGAGCGGTCTCCAGGGTGAGGAGAGGAGGCCAAAGAAGGATGCTTTCACACCCGCAACCATTCCAGTGGCAGAGGAACCAGGATGCAGGCCTCTCTTTTTGGACAAGGCTCCTCTGGGCTTTTTTAGAATCAAACTGTCAGTAGAAGGAGCATAACAGTTCATTTGCACCTTGAGTCCTGAGCCCCACCTGTTTTTGGAACTGACTTGCTTTGTGATAAAGGTGATAGAATATGGGTACAAGCTTAGGACCTAGGGTGGTGGTGAGAACTGATGGGAAATACATGACTCTCAGTGAGGGTGGTGGTCTGAGATGGAAGGGTTTGGGGTAAGTACCCAGGGGGAACTGACCCAGGATTTTCTCATCCCCTGGGACAATGTGTTTTTTTTCAGATTGCAGAAGAAGCTCAAAAGCTTCTGGGAGTCCCTGCCTGCTGGCTGCCTTTCCAACTCCACCTCCTCACCATTTTGCCTCCAGGAGCTGCAGTCCTTACAGCAAGTGCAGAGACCCCCCGAAGGGCGGGCGGATTCAGCAGATGCCATGGTCATGCCCTTTATTCCATAAGTTTGGCAACTCTGCATATTTTTCAACATTTAGTTCCATTTTCTATTGGTGCCCATTGTTATAATTTTTTTCACTTGACAAATCAGTTTATTGATACCAAGTTTAAGGTTGTGCATAAAAGTGCAATAATGACAGTTTAAATGAAATAAACAGAATAAACTGTTTATTAAAACACTGTGTAATAAAATGAACTTTTTTTGATTCGATGCTACAGTGGTAAACATTTCCTCCTTATTAACAGTCCACTTGAACACAGTTAAGTTGTACCATAATCTGATTAAAACTTGGAAATGCCCCTGTTCTTTTCCACTGAATGATTGATCAGTGAGGTGTGTAGATCTAGGTTTTTTTGATGAGTCAATGACAGAGGACGGTAACCTAAATGACAAGCAAAACCCCCTGTCCATAGATGAAATCTTATTTACCCTCCTCTCTGACCAAAACCTGAAACTGTCATATCAAATATTTAATGAATCATGCCCTTTCCTGTCTAAAATAACAATCAGGACATATTAAGGATGAGAGGTGGATTTTAAACTGCATTTTATTTGTTACTATAACATTGTCTATTTTTTAACTGAGCCATCTTAAGCATTCAAAAGTTCTCTTCCCAATGGAACTGTTCCCACAGCCCCTTAGATATCAATAAGTAAATTATAAAGGTCATTCAACTTGTAGTTCTCTCCTCCTTTATAGCACTTCTAAACAGTGTGACACATACCACAGAGATAGGGAAGACCATCTTTAATAAATTATCTTCCTCATTGTAGAGAATTTCTGAAAATAAAACTGACAAAATGCTAACCCAATGCCTTTGATGAGTTCTCAAGGGCCAAAGATCCATCTCCTCCTGTTTGAAGACTTAGTCCTCGGAGTACCTGGCCGTGTAGGGCACATGATAGGCGATCCACCAGAGCTCTGGACAAATGCACTAAGAAGCCCTTTCACCACTCTCACTTTTAGATTCTTTGGACCACCCAGTCTTGCTGGCAGAGAGGGCAGCGATTGTTCTGTTTCACCCACAGGACATGCAGCAGTTGTGGAAGGAATGATCACATTCTCCGCAGACCACAACACAGTCCTCTTGTTTGTTTTCAGCTTGACACCTAAGACAGGCATCTGGACCCTGCAGATGGCACATGGATCACACTCCAAGTCCCTGCTCCAAATGGCCACCGCGTTCCACTACTTAAGACAGAACATTTTTTGGCTCCCGACTTGGAGCCTGGGCTCTCTGAGGGAAAAGACAGGGCTCAAGGCTCTTTACCAAGGATAATTTTTCCATCTGTTTCTTTTTTATTATTATTTTTTATTGTTCAAAGTATTACAAATAGTAGTACATATGTTTCTTTTTCCCCCTCATTATCCTCCCCACGGTCTCCCCTAACCCTAGCACATGCCCTCACCTGCCCCTGTGTTATATCCATTGGTTATATGCTTGCATACAAATCCTTTGGTTGATCTCCTACAGCCCCCCAACCTCCCCTGCCTTCCCACTGTAGTTTGACAGTCTGTTCAATGCTTCTTTGTCTCTGCATGTATTTTCCCCCCATTTCTTTTCTTTAAAAAAATCTTGCAACTACATACTGGAAATAAACATACAAGAACAAAAAATGTTTGACTCTTAATTTCAATGTCCAACAATTCTGAGCCCCAATTTCAATGTCCAATATTTCCTTATGTGTACATGTCAGCAATAATATCTAGATGGTGGACAAATGGTGGCAATGCATATTGCCACCCTCTCTGGTTTGTTCCTGGGCAACCTACAGTGACGCACAGCTGCCGACTGCTAGCATGGCAAGGTGTCGTCAGCATCTTCCATCTCTGGACTGTTTCTTCTCTTCATGGTTGCAGCGGACCTGTCAATTCCTCTTTGTTGCAGGAATCCATATGGTCTTGGAGTTGTTTTCTGAAAACGCACAAACATATTCTTGACAAAAAGTTAATGAAGGAATTTTTTCTATTAATTTGACTTGGGATCATTTTTATTTTTGCCCAAATGAATTTCTTTTGGCTTATTTTACACCATGTGTATTTTTAATGGGTGCCTTGCTGGTAATAAATGGAAATTAATTTTCTGAAGTAAAAATTTTCTCGATGTAATTTACTTACAGGATATTTTTCCTTACATGGTTTAGCCTACTATCCCCCCTTTTTATAGTGGATTCTAAGTTCTTTACATTTTAATTTTTGCACAAAAATATGACTGCTTTAGTTTCATTGCATGTTAAGCAATTTTACAATGAGATGAACTACCAATAAAAATTTAAGGAATATTTTAGGAGCAGCTTTTTGTCCAGTACAATTAAATTATCTAGAGTATTTACTTATTTCAATGAGCCAATTTAAATTAATCTGAACACTTGGTTACTATCTTACTGTCAAATTTAATACTCAAACAATAATCTTAGTTTATCCTGTAAATATTAGTGGAAAGGATTATTTGCATTCCTGAATAGGCCCTAAGCATTCCTGATGCTAGGTTAGATTTAGATATAGGGCAGCTGCTGCCGGCCTAGTCTCTGTCTGTCACCTGAGTCCCAATCTGACATGGACATGGGAATAGAAGCAGCCATAGGGGCAGGAGACCTCCCTCAGAGGGGTGAGAGTTCAGACCCCTGCAAAGTTAGAGGGGTGAGGGTCTGTGCCCCACCTCTGTTGACACCCAAGTTCTATCCTGCTGGCTCCTTTCTGATTCTGCCTGTCTTAGTGTGTTCCTTCTCTGAGGAATCTTACCCATATCTGGCTAACCAGCCATCCTCTGAGGCCAAGCAGGGTGATGTGAGGTTCAGATCTGTCTCCTTGATAGTGTATGCCCCCATGGCCTCCACGCTCAGCACCTGCCTTGGGATTTCCTCGCCTGTTGACAGGGTCCTAGTACTGATCACATATCTCGGGGGGACTCAGGTTTCTTCTCCAAGGAGGGCCCAGCTCATACCATTGGGTGAGGGACAGATCCATGGTGCCAGGCACCACAAGCCTTCGACCTCAGCTTGAATCCATCTATTTCTAGAGAAAATAAAAGGGAGGTAGGAAGGGGAGATACAGAGAGAGAAACATGGATAAGAGAGAGACACATCAGTTGGTTGCCTCCTGCATGTACCCCTATGGGGGTTGGGGAACCTGCAAAGGGAGGTATGTGCCCTTGACCAACCTTTGGGCCAATGCTCTACACACTGAGTCAAAGCAGCCAAGGCTTCACCACCTTTTAAAGGGGAAAAAGATATTTATGATGGTTACCTTTAGAAAGTTTTAAGCTATGTAATGCTACTTAAATTTATATCTCTATATAAAATAATACTATAAAAATAAAATTACTTAGAAATTTTGTGTTAAAGCACAGAGTATTTTAGATGATTATTGTTTTTCCAAATCATCCAGTAAATAAAACCAGGGATTTTGATAAATTTAACATCTTAGTCATGTTCTGGAATAAAAAATTCATGTGGATCTTAAGGAATGAAAATTTTTCTGATATTACCAGCACACTCCATCCCCGCAGTGACTTTCCTGTAATTCTGCCCCCACGGACTCACCTCCTCCAGTGGCTGAAACATCTCTATTAAAAAATACATTTTATTGATTTTTATAGAGAGAAAGAGAGAGAGTTAGACACATTGATGAGAGGGAAACCTTCATCAGCTGCCTCCCAATGGGGACTGAGCCCACAACTAAGGTACATGCCCTTGATCAGAATCAAACCCAGGACTCTTCAGTCCATAGGCTGATACTCCATCTACTGAGCAAAACAGATTAGAGTGGAAACATCTCTACTTCTCAAAGCTGTTTGATTCCCTCATAACAAAGAATCAGCATCCAGGATATATAAAGATCTGCAAATAATTAGATCCCATCA
The DNA here is from genome assembly GCA_027563665.1 of Antrozous pallidus. Classification (NCBI taxonomy): domain Eukaryota; kingdom Metazoa; phylum Chordata; class Mammalia; order Chiroptera; family Vespertilionidae; genus Antrozous; species Antrozous pallidus. Next base: position 94,701,418 of record CM050517.1, read on the forward strand.
AATTGTTCAAAGATAAAGGAGAAAATTATGAGGAGCCCAAGGAATATAAAATTGTAAAAAATAATCCGGCTATTTTATTGGATGTGCTTTGCATTCTTGGATGAGGTGGTGTCTTCAGTAACTGGGAACATTTGTTTCTGGTGTTTCCCTCTTGGAATGAGATGCAGGTAATTTTTATTTCATTTCTTTTTGCACCTTTATATCATGAGGTACATACACTATCATTGATTATTGTTCTTATCAATCTACTTCCTCCATGATCTTGTACTTTTTAAGGACAGCATCATCCTCTCTCAAGTTCCCTTTTTGGTGAAGACAAAAATGATGGGTAAGGCAGAGACCCCAATGGTCTTCAGAACTCCCCGTGATAGCTGCTGTGAAACTCCCACAGGGACCTGGAGTTGGGGGTGCATGGGGAGTGGTATAAATGAGGAGAATTGGCAGATGGATCATTAGACTTATTTACAAAACTGGCAATCCGCAGGAACCTCAGCTGGAGATCGAGAGGGAGAGATAGAGATAGAGATAGAGATAGAGATAGAGAGAGAGAGAGAGGGAGAGAGAGAGAGGGAGAGAGGGGGGGGAGAGAGAGATGGGAGGGGAGGGGAAGAGGGAGAGAGAGAGAGAGATAGAGATGGGAGGGGAGGGGAAGAGGGAGAGGGGAGGGAGCAAGGCAAAGGCAATGGCGATGACTGCCTGGAGATGGCAGATGAGTCACAAGTCTCAGACCCGTAGTTGCCTAAGTCCTGTGGTTTCCTGCTCTGGGCAGTATACACCCGCCCAGGGTGACAGACATGGATGCCACTCCGCAGACGGCTCTATCCCGGGGAGATACAGGGGTCAGGGGCAGGAATCGCCTCTGATTAATCTCCCCAGGGCAAATGCGTTTTGGGAAAAGCCTCAGGTTGAGGGAAGGCAGGACTTGGCAGGGGCGTGGCCGGCTGGGGAAGCCTGCCTTGCAGGTGGTGCAGGGAGGGGTGGGGAGGAGGAGGTGATAGGAGAGGCTTTTGTTTTCCCCTCTTTTCCTAAAAAGGATGGCTGCTAAGAACTTTACCTCCTGGAACTCCTCTTCCCCTGCATCGCACCGGTGCACCCCGCCTACCAGGCGCTGGGTACCGGGTACCTACCCTGGCAGAGGTGGTGGACCTGAGGGAAACCCAGAGTGGCCAGCAGGGCAGGCAGGAGGGCCCGAAGGCACGCTGATGGAAAATACATTTTAAAAAGATTGGAAATCTCACAAATAATCCAGATAATACAAACAAAAAGTTTCCTCACACACCCATGGAAGTGTCAAATATTTAAATTGTGTCAACCCTAATGACTGGACAGGAAATTCAGCGACAGAGATTCTCTTGTGTGGTTGTAAGTCTGAATTGAATCAACCCTGTGCAATACAGTTTAACATTATCCAGTACAGTGGACTATATACTCACCGTGCATGGCAATCTGCGTGTTAGTTCCAGTCTTACACACATGGACCTGAAAATATGTGGATATTATGTTTTTCTTTTTTAAATTGTAGCATTGTTTGTCACAGCAAAAAGTTAGCAACCTGTTAAATATCCAGACAAGGAAAATCTATTGAAAATGCTGGTAAAAATTGTATTTATTTTCCTCCAGCAGACAGACGAAATAATCTAAACCTCTCTTAAAAATGAAACACCCAAGATGCTGAATGAAAACACTGAAATCAATAAAATACATTAATGATAACTTCTGGGTGTCCCACAAGAACAGTGGCCTCTAAATACAATCTCTCCACGTATTTTAAAAAGTATACAGAGCACAGAAGGTGCAAATATAACACCTGTACATCACAACTTGAGCATAACCAAGAGATGGGAACTATCCAAACCAGTCAGATCCTTTTGCTGGTGTCTCTGGGGAGTAGAGGACATTCTTGGTGAAACTCTCTGGGGACTCAGGATGTGGTGGCTCTAGTGCTGTGGTTCCCAGCGTCAGGCACAGGGCCCCCAGAGGGGCAATTTGACGTTTAAGGGGGCAATTGGAGCATGAGTTATTAACAGTGAATTTTTTGCATTTCTTATGGTTCCATAGGTGTCATATATAGTATGTGATACATCGTGACATATTGATGTATTTCAGTTCTCTATTATATGTTTTGAAACTTTGCTATTTTTCATATCATTTCATATTATTATTATTTTAAACAATTTCTTAGTGATATCTTCCTCAGGACTTCAATTGTCCTTTCATATATTTTTTTTTTCTCTCTTTCATGGATGCCATGCTCTTTGGAAGCTTGTTTAGAGCAAGTTAATGGCCTTTTAGGCTTCCTCCATGTGAACAGGAGTTCACTTTTTGAATAAGAAGAATTAGATGTCACAGGATTTTAGAGGTGCTTAGGTGGGGCATGGCCACAGAAGGTTGGGGCTCACTGCTCTACTGTATTGATATGAAATTTGCTTTGGTGGTAGTGCTGGGGTAACATGAGGTTTGGTGTTTAGAAAATACACTCTAGATCCCTGGTTGAAACACAGCGGCTCGCGAGCCACATGAAGCTCTGTGCCCGTTGAGTTTTTAGCAAAGGCCAGCTTAGGAGTACCCTAATTAAGTTAATAATAATGTACCCACCTATATAGTTTAAGTTTTAAAAATTTCGCTCTTAAAGGAAATTTCAGTCGTTATACTGCTGATATGTGGCTCTGTTGACTAATGAGTTGGCCACCACTGGTCTAGAGAATGCAGCAGTGATGGGATATTCACAACTTACTGCTCAGTAGCTCAGGAGTAGACATTCTGTTACTGCATGTGGAATGCTTTCTAAGATTTTTCTTGTTTTAAAAATTCTGGAACAGGTTTTAAAAGCAAGAATTTAGGAAAAACTTAATTTTCAGAATATGCTATATGAATGGAGGTACCTCAGTAAATGCAATAGATGTGGGAAAATGGTCTCCCCTGCCTTTGCCTGAGACTCTTCCCTTTTTATAACATCAGGTCCTCCTCCTTTATTTTCCGCTGACCCTTGTGTGCTCCCATCTTCCTCAGCTTCTCCCTCCTCCACCTCCACAGCATGGTCAGCCCAGGCCTGCAGTGGGAGGTGCTCAAAATCACTGTATGCCCCTTACCCTGACTGTGAGCCAGGAGCTCCCAAGTATCCACATCGGAGAGAAGGGCTTGCAGCTCTTCTGAGATACATCAGCCCTGTGAGCAGTGTGTGTGTGTGTGTGTGTGTGTGTGTGTGTGTTTGTGTGTGTGTGTGTTTGTGTGTGTGTGTGTTTGTGTTGTGTGTATGTTTGTGTGTGTGTTTGTGTTGTGTGTGTGTTTGTGTGTGTGTGTGTGTGTGTTTGTGTGTGTATGTGTGTGTGTGTGTGTGTGTGTGTGTGTGTGTGTGTTTGTTCCTGATACAGTCTGTGTCTGGCACTCAGGATTGCCATTGGTATTTCCCACACACACACCCTATCCCATGGCTCTGCCTGTCATGTTCTGTTCTCCATTTTCTTGTGGTATAGCCCCCTGGGCCTACCCACTGGTCCTCACCATCTTGACTCCCAGCTTCTGTTCTGGCTCCTTCCTTGGGCTGGTATCCCCTGTCCTATCACCAAGAGCTGAACATAACTGTCTCCTTCCTGCCTTCAAGTCTTCCTGACCCTCCTCAGGCTAAATTGTTTCAATTTAAAAAATTTTGGCTCTAAAAGAAATTTCAATCGTTGCACTGTTGATATTTGGCTCTGTTGACCAATGAGTTTGCCGACCACTGTTCTAGGACAATATCAGTGAAGAAACTGCTTCTGCATATGTCTGAGATTTTGTTACCTGTGGATTCCTCTAATATTTTTATGGTTTGCAGTCTTACTTTTAAGTCATTTGTCCATTTTGAGTTTATTTTTGTGTGCGGTGTAAGTTTGTCTCGTGTTAATGTAATTACCAGAGCAGTTAGAGGAATCTACAAAGGTAGAGGAAAAATTCTACTCACCCAACAGCGGGAAGGCACCATTGGCAGGACACTCAGTGATGGCTGTCTGTGCTGGCCGGGCTTGACAGGTGGACATGGTATTTCAGAAATGGGCTCCAGTCGTCATGGGGCTAAAAAGAAATATCCTGAAATAATACATTTGAAATACAGGCAGGTAGGTGCCATTGTGGAAATGATCAGAAAGGTTGGAATGCCAACCAAGGGCCTGGCCTACAGAAAGCTGTCCCTGGGACTCACAGAAACCAGTGATCCTAGAGACAAAAGAGATGGCCAGCCAGGCCAGAGAGTGTTGGGTATAAGTCATAAAATCAAAGACAAAGCACAAGGGTAAATGCTTGGGAGGCTAAAAGCAGCCTCCCGAGAAAGAGGCTGGGTCTTTTGCCAGTTTTGGGAACTGAGCCACTTCTGAGACCTGGAACCCATTACAAGAAGGAGAGGCCCGGTTCCAATGGGGAGGGACCCTTCTAGTTGACAGCAAGAGCCATCTGGCCACTGACTTGGCTGAATGTGCACCGGGAAACAGCAACCACCCAGACATTCACATTGGACCCGATGTGCGAGTTAACATCCTCTCCAGACACCAGAAGTATCATCATTGGTCCCGTTATGAAAGTGGTGCCTGGGGATGGGGCCCAGGTAACGAATAGACAGGTGTCCCAGGCCCTTCTCACAGTGGTGTCTTCTCTTCCCTCCAAATAGACTGGTCAAACAGAATCCTTTCCGCAGTGAAATAACAGAGAAGAGTTCAACCTTAAACCCTGTGTAAGCATGCGGTGGTGTGATCCCGTTCATAGCTCAGTGATGTTTCCAGCCTGGGCCTCTGTCGATGGCATGTATCGCATATGGCAGGCTGTGCAGATCAGAAGTCTGTTGCAACTCCTCAGCTCTGCTGTTGGAGCCTGAAAGCAGTGATAGACAAGACCTGATTGGGTGAATGGGGCCGGATCTCACTTTTGGTCCATAAAAGCCAGCAAACCTATGACCTGAGAGGTATCTGTAGTAGGACAAGGTGCTAAGGGAAGGTCATGGCCTTCCTACCTGAGGATCACCACATAGATCCCTAATGTTCTAAACCAAGGGTATGTCTCTTGCCACAAAGAGACCCACAGCATTTAAAGAGGCACTTGGTGAAGTACTGGGACCTCAGAGAGATGAGGCCTCTGGATATGGCCATCAGAGTTGTCCATTGTGAGTGTCATCAGGTCAGCGAGGCCCAGCAGTCAGAGAACAGAAGTGAGCAGGGTCACAGGGAACATCCTATATAATAAAAGGGTAAAATGCTAACAAGATAGAGCAGAAGTCATTCAGGACCTTCATCCTTCCTTCTGGACCCTCCAGCTCCTCTGGGAGGACGGAGGCGAGGCCACAGGATCCAGGGAGCCGCTGTGGCTGCCATGGGAGGGACCTGGCCCAAGCAGTCTGCCACCTGCCCGCCCAAGCTGAGAGGGAGGGATCCAGGCAGTCAGCCGTGGTTAGGGGTGATCAGTTAGGAGGTGAGCAGTTAGGAGCCAGAGTTCGAGATTGGGAGGGGGATGTCTGACTGCCAGTTTAGGCAGGAACAGGCCCTTGGGTCTAAACCGGTAGTTGGATATCCCCTGACGGGTCCAGGATTGTGAAAGGGCACAGGCCAGACTGACTGAACCCCTCCTTCCCCCAACCTGTGCATGAACTTGGTGCAGCGGACCCTCCAGTGTAAGACATAAAGAGAGGTGTCCCTGATCTGGACACGGGGAATGTTGCACTAGCACTGCCCTCAGGCTGCCCAGAGGACCTCCTGCAGGGTCTCACAGACCGGAGCGGAGCAGTGGCCTATTGCTGCACCATCAGCATTCTCTCACTCTGACTCTACACAGAATTGGTGAAACCAGTTGAACTCCAGGAAGAGCAGTAACTGGTGAGGGTAGGTGTTTAAAATGAGTGTCTGGCCAAGACCGGTTTGGCTCAGTGGATAGAGCGTCGGACTGCGGACTGAAGGGTCCCGGGTTCGATTCTGGCAAGGGCATGTACCTTGGCTGCAGACACATCCCCAGTGGGGGGCGTGCAAGAGGCAGCTCATCGATGTTTCTGACTTTCTATCCCTCTCCCTTCTGCTCTGTAAAAAATCAATAAAATATATATATTTTTAAAAAATGAGTGTCTGGGGCTGCAGGTTCTGTAATCCTGGAAGAGTTCCCTGTGAAGTTCTAGGTGGAGAGAAAGAGATGGTTATGATGCAGGGTTTGCTGCGTGTGGCCAAGTGTGGGAGCAGAGAAGGGGCAGGGTTGTGTGTTGGTGCCTGTGGGTGGAGACCCTGCAAAACACCCCTGTGCGGATAACACCTCTTGTTCCTGCTTCCCCACTTGTGCGCTGGTGGAGGGAAGGAGGGGCCCTGGAGTGGAAAGGTGTGTTGGGAAAGTGTGGGGTATGGGTGGTTTTGTGGGTGTCATCAGTCAGGGTTGGTATCAGGGAGGCATCTCTCTTCCCCTCTCCTTGGCTGCTGGTGGTGAGAAGGATGGGGTAGGAAATGGCCTGGGAGTGCGAGTCTGTGGGCTGGTCCAGAAAGTTGCTTTGGGAATGGGGCCGCGGGGGGGGGGGGGGGGGGGGGGGGGGGGCGGGACGGGCGGGACCATGCGCAGCTCTGATTGGCGGAGGGGTTGTGAGCTCATGCAGGTGGCGGAAGGGCGCATACTTAAGGGGTGCGCCTGGCATTCCACCAGTCGTCACTCATTCCCAGGACCGCACTTCTTAGCCTCCTGTCCTGCTCTCCTAGTGTCCGTGTCGCCGGAGAACGGCCGGGAGGAACCCCCTGAAAAGGCGGGGGAGGAACGGTCAGGGTCTGGGACACCTTTTCCGGCCTCTGCGCCTCAGGCCGTCGCCGCCTGTCCACTTCCTCGTGCACATCTCCCTCCCCGCCCGCCCGTCCGGAGCTGAGCTCACGCGCTCGCTGCTGCTGGCCATGGCGGGGACCCCGGGATCCGAGTTCAGCCTCGTCCTCCTGCTGCTCGCGGTGCTGCCCGCCTGTGGGAGGGCCGCGCCCTGGGTCCCGGAGCGCGGAGGTGAGTTCCCGAAATCTCAGGGGTCGGCAGGGGAGAGGGGGGCAGAGGGTGGGGGGGGGCACGGGAGAGCGGCAGAAGGGAGCGGGGTGGGGTGGTGGGCAGAGGAATGGGCAGACGGGCGGAGAGAGGAGGGGGCGGGGAGGGCAGAGTGGGGGAGGGGTGGGGAGAAGAGTGGGTAGAGGGACAGGGAGGGCACGGGAGGGAGGAGTGGGGAGAAGAGTGGGTAGAGGGACGGGGAGGGCATGGGAGGCACGGGGAGAAGGGTGGGGAGGGAGAGTGGGGACACGGGGAGAGGAGAGAGGAGAAGGGAGAGGGGCAGGGAGAGGAGTGGAGAGAGCAATGGGGAGAGGGAGCAGGGGGAGGGGCGGGAGGGAGGAGTGGGGGGAAGAGTGGAGGGGCAGGGAGAGGAATGGTGAGATGGGCGGGGAGAGGAGCAGGGAGAGGGGATAGGAGAGGAGAGTGAGGAGAGGGGAGAGGGGAAGGAAAAGGGGAGAGGAGAGAGAAGAGAGTGAGGAGAGGGGAGAGGGGAGGGGAGAGGGGAGAGAGGAGAGTGTGTAGAGAGGGGAGAGAAGAGAGTTGGGAGAGGGGTGGGGAGAGGAGCTGGGAGAGGGCACAGGAGGCACGGGGAGAAAAGAAGGGTGGGGAGGGAGAGATGGGACAAGGGAAAGGGCTCTCCCTTCTCCTCTCTACTCTCCCCTCTCCCCATGTCCCCACTCTCCCTCCCCACCCTTCTCCCCGTGCCTCCCGTACCCTCCCCGTCCCTCTACCCACTCTTCTCCCCACTCCTCCCTCCCTGTCCCAGGGAAGTTGGGAAAGAAAGAGCGGCCACGGGAGACAGTGCTGCGGGGCCAGCCCGCCTGGAGCGGAAAGGACAGGAGGCCAGCGCTTCCCAGTCCAGTTTCTGGGGAACTGGGACCCCTGTCCCCGGGCCCCGGCGTTTCTCAGAGTCGGGATCCACAGACAGGAGCCCACTCTTCTCCCAGCATGTTCCCCGAAGCCCTGCACCTCCCCTCTCTGTCCACATCTGAACTCCCCGCGCTCTGCCCGCCGTCCCGGGAGGATTGCTGACGTCACCAGCCCGGCTGATGTCACCGGCCTCTTCTCCCCGGGAGGCCCTGCTCTGCATGTACTGCCTCCCGCCCTCAGCAGGGGCCAGCCTGCCCCACTCCTGTTAACTGGGAGCCACTGCCCCAGGTTCATTACCCAATTTTTAGGATCTCCAAAACCAGTGCTTCCAATACCTTCTCATCCCTGAGGCCAGCCTAATCACTTCCTCCCCTAAGTGGCCTTTATCCCTGTGGCCTGAGGACACAGCAGCCATGGCCTCAGCTCCTGGAGCTGGAGGGACAGCAGGGCATTGTCCCAAAGAATGACCCTGGGGTGCTGGTGAGGAAGGGGCACCCACGCCCTCACCCTGTGGTCCCAAACCCATATTTTCCACGTACTGGGGAGGCAGCAGCATAGAAAGGTGACAGAGTAGGGCGGATCTGTAGTTTTTTCTAGAAGGGCAGACAGTGGATGTTTTGTCTTTACAGACCTCTTCAGGTGCGCCTTCTGTGTAAGCGCCGGGCACCCCTGTGTTTGTGGTACAAAAGCAGCCAAGGACAACATGCACACAGATGAGGGAGTAGCTGGGGCCATTGTCCTAGTGTTTTAACCCCAGATACGGGTGCCCATGCCCTAGGGCAGTGGTGGGCAAATTGCGGATGGAGAGCCATAAGCGGCTCTTTGGCCCCTGGAGTGTGGCTCTTCCACAAAATACCACGGCCTGGGGGAATCTTTTTTTGAAGAAGTGGCATTAGAAAAAGTTTAACTTAAAAACACGTGGCTCTCAAAAGAAATTTCAGTGGTTGCACTGTTGATATTTGGCTCTGTTGACTAAAGAGTTTGCAGACCACTGCCCTAGGGAATCATCTCCCCTGTGCCTCTGCAGTGTTGAAGAGGCAGAACTGCGCCCTGTCCTGCCTGTGGCTTTGGGGTGAGTGAAAGGGAGAGGATGTGGGTCCCACAGGTGGGGGCCAGTGCTCCCCTCCTTTCGGTAGCGGGATTCCTTGGTGGGAGAGGGCCCGGAGAGACACTGCCTGGAGCCACAGGTGTGAGCTGAGAGTGGTGCTGGTACATCTTGGTATCAAGATTGGAGCCACCTGTTTCTGTACCTGATTGTTCCCTGTGACCCTGCTCATTTCAGTGACAGAAAAGCCACTTCCACCTCATGAGCAGTTGGCCTTCCTGACCTAATGACCCCATGACGGGCGATGGTGATACCCGTTAGCCAGGCCCTCTTCAAATGGTGCGGACTACCTGCTGCACGTGGCATGGCCTCTGCTCTGACCCTGAGGGTCTGTGATATCACTTCTCCAATGAGCACGGGTGACGTACACAGAGCACTGACACCTCACACCTCTGGTGTCCCAGGTGCTGTCAGTCACAGGGAGTAGTGTTAGGTCCAGTCACCCTCGTTCATTCATGTATTGTCTGTGGCTCCGTTCAGGCTGCCACACAGAGCTGAGTAGTTGCAAAGAGACCTATGGTCTGCACAGCATATAGTGCTTAGTAGCTAGCCATTTACAGAAAATCTCCAGACCGGACTGCTACTACAAGGCTATAGGATATGACTCATGCCCTTCACCCTTTAGGGTTTAAAGTTGCTGTTCATCTCTGTCGTTTTATCCAGGATAAAATACTGTTTTGTTTGTTTGTTTTTAAATATATATATATATTTATGTGAAAGAGGAAAGGAGAGGCAGAGAGACATAGAAGCATCAATGAGAGAGAACCATGGACCGGCTGCCCCACTGGGGATTGAGCCCGCACCTGGGCGTGCATGTGCCCAGACCAGGGGCCGAGTGGCGACCTCCTGGTTCATAGATCAACACTGAACCCCGGAGCCACACTGCCTGGCATAAAACACTATCTGAACATTCCACCTGGGAAAAGGGAAGGCCCTTTGAGCATATTGCACTTATATTTCTCCACACTGGGAACCCTGAGGACACAAGGTATTCAGTAGCTCCAAAGATTTTCTCTTCCTGTTACAAATCTGGGGAATGTGAAAATGACCCCAATGTGTCTCCAGGGACCAATCACACCTCTGAGAGCATGACCTGGGACAGGTGGCTGTTTATTTCCTCGCCCCATGCATCACTTTATTTAAAAAGATATTTTATTGATTTTTTACAGAGAGAAAGGGAGAGGGAAATAAAGTCAGAAACATCGATGAGAGAGAAACATGGATCAGCTGCCTCTTGCACATCCCCTACTGGGGATGTGCCCGTATCCAAGGTACATGCCTTTGATCAGAATCGAACCTGGGACCTTTCAGTCCAGAGGCCGATGCTCTATCCGCTGAACCAAACCGTACATCACCTTAGATCCCTGTGGATGAAGTCAACTCATACACACGATCAAATATGAGTGTGTGAGAAGTTCTGCTTCCCAGAGTACACTTGCCTGAGTCGATGGCTTGGGGGTCTTTGGGGAAGGCCTGAAGCACTTGTGCACTTGCTGCGGAATTGAGAGGTCCCTTCTCATTGCAGCCTGGCCTCTCCTAGTGATGAGCTCTGGCTCTGAGAAGTGGCTCAGTTCTGGGCCCTGGACAAAGGATTCAGCCTTTTGTTTAGAGGCTGCGTTTAGCCTTCTGATCATCCATCTTTGTGCTCTGTCTTTGTTGTAAGTATTTAAACCCAGCAGTAAGTACCCTGGCTGGCTGTTTATGCTTTCGCGTCTAGGATCACTGCGTTCTGAGCCACAGTCATAGCTCTCTGTGGTTGAGGCTCTGGCTGGAATTCAGAGCTATCTCATCATTTTGATGATCATATCTCCTTTGTCTTGACACAGAGCACCTGTACCTATAATTTATTATGTTGACATTGTCCATCCCCATTATACTGAAAGCCATTTTGGGGGCTATAGACTCCAGCCACATTCCTGACCTGTATCTAAAGTCATCAGTGAGCTTTTGTAGAATTCTGGTGCTCTTCTCATCCATGCTTTCCTCATCGGCTTGATAAACAAGAGTTTAGCTTTAGGCTTTTCCAGGGAGCAGGTTGATTGGACACTTTTCTGCCTTTTCGTATTATCTCCCCCTGACATATTCACTTCTGTGAGCCGTCTGGTCCCTTCCTCTCCTATGTGCCTCAGAACTTCTGGCTTTGCTGTTGCACCCATTGTAGCCATGCCTTCTTCCGAGCTTGCAAGATCTGTCCTAGCAGCAGGTTAGCACTACCTCCCTGGGCCATGCAACATCCCATGACCCATAATTGTCCAGTCTCCCTTCTCCAACCTTGGAATCTACCCACATTTCCCCACCTGCCACTCATCTTTCCCAGCCACAGCCCATCCATGTTCTCCAGCTTCCTGAAGGGTACTCGGCTAGTATCTGACAATCCTTGGACATCTTGACCTATCCGCCTAGCCACCGGGCATGTCCCTGCACTGGTCATGGGCTGATGATGACTATTGGCCTGGTGGACGCAGGGGCGTTGTATCTGTAGATGTGTGGTTTCCTGCCAGGCAGAGGCCTCTTGGTCCTCCTCAAGCAAGGGAGGGGCACCAAGCTGCCCCTGGTGAAGGGAGGCACTGGGCAGGGTCAGGTTTTGCTCTGCCAGCTCAGCCATCATGGGCATGGTCTTGCTGTCACCGAGTGGTGGTGTGGTTCTTTATCTTCAAACTCCAATCCTCAGCAGCATTTTCCCTTCACAGAGTCTCACTCTTTTCACTATGATTTCAACATTTCTAATGAACACCCATGGTGTGTGGTGCAAGGACAGCCGGGAGAAAAGAATTGTTTTTCATATGACTGTGGCAGCCATAAGGTCAGATCTATGTGTCACCTGAGAGAGGCAGGAAAGGCCATGGATTCCTGTGAAGATGCTTTTGGTACCCTGAGAGACATGGGAAACGAATTAAAAGCATTGCTGCCTGACATTAAACAGGAGAAATACACAGATGGAGGTAAGTTTGAAAAATCCAAGGGCAGAAGTGAGCAGATTGTGGGGGTAGCTGTATGGATTGTATTCATTTAAAAAGAAAACTGGATGCTGGGCCTTCCCACCTAGCCCAGCAGAAAGGGGAGGGTGAGCAGGGCGGGGTTAGAGGTGTTCAGAAGAGGTGGACACGAGGTGGACAAAGCATTTGTCAAGACCAGAGGCTGATGTCTTTCCCATGGGGACTTGGGGCAGCTCCTTTCACCCTGCAGGTCAGGATGACGTGCCAGCTCAAAGCCGATGGAAGCACCTGTGGGTCCTTGGAGTTTTTCTTGGATGGACAGAGGCTCCTTACCTTTGACTCTGAGACTGAAGAATATAGAGCTGATAATTCCTTAGGTGAACGGCTGAAAAAGAAGTGGGAGAACAACGAGTATTTGAAACAATTCTTCAAAAGGATCTTCAGAGGAGACTGCAAGAAATTACATGAATGCTGGGTGCTCTGGAAGATAGAGCCGGAGACAACAGGTAACAGGGGAGACAGGGTGGTGTTCTCTTGAGATAAGCTAGACCTACTCTTGTGTGAATTTGTGTATGTAAGTGTACATACACTTATGTGTGTCTCAGTGTGTAAGCGTGTGTGTGAACGGTGTGAGTGTGTCTGAGAAGTGACTAATCTGCAGTGAGTTCTTGGGAGGGTAATGGCTGTGGGTGTGTTCTACCATCTCTCTTTTCCCTTCTCATCTCCTCAGGAGTCTGTTTTCCGACCTGTTCTTTCCTGTCCCACTTCTCCTCATCACTTTTCTTCTTTACCTCACCTGGCCTATTTCTGGAAATCCTTCAATATGACCTCAAATCTGGTCCTGGGAAGACTTCTCTACCAGAGTGTCCTCCTCTTCTGTCACAGCAGGAGTGAAGGGTGTATTGTAACCCTTTCTTCCCCCATTAGCTCAGTGAGTCCCTCTGAGACAGGGACCATCTCCATTCTTTGTTCCAACCCCAGGATCTGTCACAGTGGCTGCCACACTTATTGGATAGAAACTGTCTGCAACAAAGGATTACCTGGGACATTAGGAGCTGAGGAGGTGTGTCCTCAGAATCCAATTGATTGGATAACACTGTTGTGTTTTCATTGCAGCTGCACCAATCACAGCAACAACCCAAGCCACAACCACACCTACCACAGCCTCAGCTTCACCAACCAAGACCACATATCAGTTCAATCCCTTGTTCATCATTCTCATTGTGATTGTCCCCACCCTGGCCTTCGTTTGCATCTTGTGTTACCATTACAGAGAAAGGTAAAGAGGCCAGAATTGAGTGGGGAATGAGGGGCAGATGGCCTGGAATGAGGACAGGGAAAGGTGAATTCCCAGCCTGTCCCTAGCCCCCCACCGAACCTTCTCTCTGTGAAAATTAGGCTAGGGAGCTAACGTAATATGGCTTGATAGCAATAACTTGGACAAGCTCGGCTCTGACTTCTGCTATCTTCTGTCGAGGCAGTGGGAAAAGGAGGGTCCCATACCAAGGCTTAACTCCTGTAGATGCTAAAGAGGTTTAGTGATTTCAGTCCTCACTCACATTCTCTGTTTGGGAGAGTATGTGTGGGGCCAGTGTGGGTGGGGTGGGGACAGGGCACACAGGACATGGGACGTACTCCCGTTCAGGTGAGAGCAGCATGCTGGCTCCGTGTGATGTGTCCAGGGGAAGGGAGTATCCAGGGGGCTGAGAGGAGAGGAGAGGAGCCAGGGGTAATGCCAGGAAGGGATGGAAGACCTTATCGACCCAATTCAAAATGCTGGAATTCTCATCTGCCTTCCCAGAAAGTGGCTTCTGAGACATCAGGGAAGACAGATGGCAAACAGTACGGACTGTGCAGGATAATTTAGATGGAACCCATTTTTTTCCAGAACCCCCTTGGCATCCTGTGTGAGTCCTGATTCGGTCACCTGGCAGCCAGCCTCCTCCACACCCCAAATCCTGAGCCATTGAGCCCCTCCTGCCTTGAGCAGAGGTGACTCCAGGGATAGGTGTGGCTGAGCTGCTGATGGAGTTGGGTGCTAACTGGTGACTGGAGCAGGAATCCCTGGGGCAGTGCAGGGACACTCACTCTCAGAGCGGTGAGCTGTCTCCAGGGTGAGGAGAGGAGGCCAAAGAAGGATGTTTCCACACCGAAACCATTCCCAGACGCAGAGGAACCAGGATGCAGGCCTCTCTGTTTGGACAAGGCTCCTCTGGGCTTGTTTAGAATCAAAACATCGGTAGAAGGAGCATAACAGTTCATTTGCACCTTGAGTCCTGAACCCCACGTGTCTTTGGATCTGACTTGCTTTGTGATAAAGGTGGTAGGATATGGATACAAGCTTAGGACCTAGGGTGGTGGTGAGAACTGATGGGAAATACATGACTCTCAGTGAGGATGGTGGTCTGAGATGGAAGGGTTTGGGGCAGGTAGCCCAGGGGAACTGAGCCAGGATTTTTTCATCCCCTGAGACAATGTGTTTCTTTTCAGATTGCAGAAGAAGCTCAAAAGCTTCTGGGAGTCCCTGCCTGCTGGCTGCCTTTCCAACTCCACCTCCTCACCAATTTGCCTCCAGGAGCTGCAGTCCTTACAGCAAGTGCAGAGACCCCCCGAAGGGCGGGCGGATTCAGCAGATGCCATGGTCATGCCCTTTATTCCATAAGTTTGGCAACTCTGCATATTTTTCAATTTTTAGTTCCATTTTCTCTTGGTGCCAATTGTTATGTTTTTTTTTCTCATTTGAGAAATCAATGTATTGATACCAAGTTTAAGGTTGTGCATAGAAGTGCAATAATGACAATTTAAATGAAGTAAACAGAATAAACTTTTTATTAAAACACTGTGTAAGAAACTTTTTTTGAACTGATGCTACAGTGGTAAACATTTCCCCCTTATTAACAGTCCACTTGAAACACAGTTAAGTTGTACCATAATCTGATTAAAACTTGGAAATGCCCCTGTTCTTTTCCACTGAATGATTGAACAGTGAGGTGTGTAGATCTAGGTTTTTTTGATGAATCAATGACAGAGAATGGTAACCTAAATGACAAGCAAAATACCCCCTGTCCATAGATGAAATCTTATTTTCCCTGCTCTTTGGCTAAATCTTGAAACTGTCATATCAAATATTTAATGAATCATGCCCTTTCCTGTCTAAAATAACAATCAGGACATATTAAGGATGAGAGGTGGATTTTAAACTGCATTTTATTTGTTACTATAACATTGTCTATTTTTTAACTGAGCCATCTTAAGCATTCAAAAGTTCTCTTCTGAATGGAACTGCTTCCACAGCCCCTTAGATATCAATAAGTAAATTATAAAGGTCATTCAATTTGTAGTTCTCTCCTTCGTTATTGCACTTCTAAACAGTGTGACACATACCACAGAGATAGGGAAGACCATCTTTAATAAATTATATTCCTCATTGTAGAGAATTTCTGAAAATAAAACTGACAAAATGCTAACCCAATGCTTTTGTTGAGTTCTCAAGGACCAAAGATCCATCTCCTCCTGTTTGAAGACTTAGTCCTCGGAGTACCTGGCCGTGTAGGGCACATGATAGGCGATCCACCAGGGCTCTGGACAAATGCACTAAGAAGCCCTTTCACCACTCTCACTTTTAGATTCTTTGGACCACCCAGTCTTGCTGGCAGAGAGGGCAGCGATTGTTCTGTTTCACCCACAGGACATGCAGCAGTTGTGGAAGGAATGATCACATTCTCCCCAGACCACAACACAATCCTCTTGTTTGTTTTCAGCTTGACACCTAAGACAGGCATCTGGACCCTGCAGATGGCACAGGTATCGCACTCCATGTCCCAGCTCCACATGGCCACCGCGTTCCACTTCTTGAGAGAGAACATTTTTCGGCTCCCTACTTGGAGCCTGTGTTCCCCCGAGGGAAAAGACAGGGCTCAGGGATCCTTACCGAGGATGATTTTTCCATCTGTTTCTTTTTTTTTAATTGTTTAAAGTATTACAAATAATGATACATATGTTTCCTTTTTCCCCCATTGTCCTCCCCCCAGACTCTCCTACTCCCAGCACATACCCTCACCTGCCCCTGTGTTGTATCCATTGGTTATGCTTATATGCATCCATACAAGTCCTTTGGTTGATCTCTTACAGCCCCCCAACCTCCCCTGCCTTCCCACTGTAGTTTGACAGTCTGTTCAATGCTTCTTTGCTTCTGCATGTATTTTTCCCCCATTTCTTTTCTTTAAAAAAATCTTGCAACTACATACCGGAAATAAACATACAAGAACAAAAAAATGTTTGAGTCTCAATTTCAATGTCCAACAATTCTGAGTCCCAGTTTCGATGTCCAATATTTCCTTATGTGTATATGTCAGCAATGATATCTAGATGGTGGACAAATGGTGGCAATGCAGGTCCGACCCTCTCTGGTTTGGTTCTGGGCAACCTGCAGTGACACACAGCTGCCGACTGCTAGCATGGCAAGGTGTTGTCAGCATCTTCCATCTCTGGACTGTTTTTCCTCTTGTCTTCATGGTTGGAGCAGACCTGTCAATTCCTCTTTGTTGCAGGAATCCATATGGTCTTGGAGTTGTTTTCTGAGAATATACAAGCATATTCTAGACCAAAAGTTATTAAAGGAATTTTTTCTATAAATTTGACTTGGGATTATTTTTATTTTTGCCTAAATGATTTTCCTTTGGCTTATTTTGACACCATATGATTTTTTTAATGGGTGCCTTGCTGGTAATAAATGGAAATTAATTTTCTGAAGTAAAAATTTTCTTGATGTAATTTACTTACAGGTTAGTTTTCTTTACATGATTTCCCCTACTATCCCCCCTTTTTATGATTAATGGAGGCTTTTGGAAATTTTATAGTGCCTTCTCAGTTCTTTACATTTTAATTTTTGCACAAAAATATGACTGCTTTAGTTTCATTGCATGTTAAGTAATTTTACAATGAGATGAACTACCAATAAAAATTTAATGAATATTTTAGGAACAGCTTTTTGTCCAGTACAATAAAATTTTCTTGAGTATGCACTTATTTTAATGAGCCAATTTAAATTAATCTGAACACTTGGTTACTATTTTACTGTCAAATTTAATACTCAAACAATAATCTTAGTTTATCCTGTAAATATTTTTTTAAAATATATTTTATTGATTTTTTTACAGAGCAGAAGGGAGAGGGATAGAAAGTCAGAAACATCAATGAGAGAGAAACATCGATCAGCTGCCTCTTGCATGCCCCCTACTGGGGATGTGCCCGCAGCCAAGGTAACATGCCCTTGACCAGAATCGAACCCGGGACCTTTCAGTCTGTAGTCCAATGCTCTATCCACTGAGCCAAACCGGTCTCGGCTATCCTGTAAATATTAGTGGAAAGGATTATTTGCATCCTTGAATAGGCCCTAAGCATTCCTGATGCTAGGCTGGATTTCGATATAGGGCTGCTGCTGCCGGCCTAGTCTCTGTCACCTGGGTCCCGATTTGAAGTGGGCATGGGAGGAGAAGCAGCCATAGGGGCAGGAGACCTCCCTCAGAGGGGTGAGAGTTCAGAACCCTGCAAAGTTAGAGGGGTGAGGGTCTGTGCCCCACCTCTGTTGACCCCTAAGTTCTCTCCTGCTGGCCCCTCTGTGACTGTGCCTGTCTTAGGTTGTTCCTTCCCTGAGGAATCTTACCCATCTCTGGCTAACCAGCTATCCTCCGAGGCCAAGCAGGGTGATGTGAGGTTCAGTTCTGTCTCCTTAGTAGTGTATGCCCCCATGGCCTCCATGCCCAGCAACTGCCTTGGGATTTCCTCGCCTGCTGACAGGGTCCTAGTACTGATCACATATCTCGGGGGGACTCAGGTTTCTTCTCCAGGGAGGGCCCAGCTCATACCATTGGGTGAGGGACAGATCCATGGTGCCAGGCACCACAAGCCTTCGACCTCAGCTTGAATCCATCTATTTCTAGAGAAAATAAAAGGGAGGTAGGAAGGGGAGATACAGAGAGAGAAACATGGATATGAGAGAGACACATCAGTTGGTTGCCTCCTGCATGTACCCCTATGGGCGTTGGGGAACCTGCAACGGGAGGTATGTGCCCTTGACCAACCTTTGGGCCGATGCTCTACACACTGAGTCAAAGCAGCCAAGCCTTCACCACCTTTTAAAGGGGAAAAAGATATTTATGATGGTTACCTTTAGAAAGTTTTAAGCTATGTAATGCTACTTAAATTTATATCTCTATATAAAATAATACTATAAAAATAAAATTACTTAGGAATTTTGTTTTATAACACACTGTATTATAGGTGATTATTGTTTGTCCAATCATGCAGTAAACAAAACCAGAGATTCTAATAAATTTAACATCTTAGTCATGTCCTGGAATAAAAAATTCATGTGGATCTTAAGGAATGAGGATGTTTCTGATATTATCAGCACACTCCAGCCCCATAGTGACTTTCCGGTGATTTTGCCCCCACAGACTCACTTCCTTCAGTGGCTGCAACATCTCTATTAAAAAACCCAACATTTTGCTGATTTTTACAGTGATGAAGAGAGATAGAGAGTTAGATACATTGATGAGAAGGAAACATTGATCAGCTGCCTCCCACTGGGGATTGAGGCCACAACCAAGGTACATGATCAGAATCAACCCAGGACCCTTCAGTTTACAGGCTGATACTCTAACTACTGAGCAAACAGGTTCTCGTGGAAACATCTCTACTTCTCAAAGTTGTTTGGTCCCCTCATAAGAAAGAATCAGCATCCAGACTATATAAAGAGCTACAAATAAGTAGATCCCATCAAATTGTTCAAAGATAGAGGAGAAAGGTTGTGAGGAGTCCAAGGAAAATAAAATTGTAATAAATAATCCGGCTATTTTATTGGATGTGCTTTGCATTCTTGGGTGAGGGGGTGTCTTTAGTAACTGTGAACATTTGATTCTGGTATTTCCCTCTTGGAATGAGATGCAGGTAATTTTTATTTCATTTCCTTTTGGACCTTTATATCATGAGGTACATACATTATTATTGATTATTGTCCATATCAGTGTACTTCCTCCATGATCTTGTACTTTTTAAAGACAGCATCATCCTCTGTCAAGTTTCCTTTTCGGTGAAGACAAAAATGATGTGTAAGGCAAAGATCCCATCTTCTGAACTCCCCGTGATAGCTGCTGTGAAACCTGGAGTTGGAGGTGTGTGGGAGGAGTGGTATAAATGAGGAGAATTGGGAGATGGATCCTCAGACTTCTTCACAAAACTGGCAATTGCAGGAATCAGGAGATCTCAGCTGGAGATAGAGATAGAGATAGATGGGGGGGGGGAGGGTAAAAGGAAGGAGGGGAGGGAGCAAGAAAAGGCAGCCAGGCCCGGAGATGGCAGATGAATCAGTTCTCAGCCAGGTAGGCAGTTGCATAAGTCCTGTGTTTTCCCCGCTCTGGGCAATGTACACCCGCACATGGTGACAAACACTCCGCAGACCGCTTCATCCCGGGGAGAGACAGGGATCAGGGGTAGGATTCACCTGTGATTAAACTCCCCAGGGCAAAAATGTGGATGAGTGCAGCCAGGACTTGGCAGGGGAGTGGTGGGGGCCAGGGAAGCCTGCCTTGCAGGTGGTGCAGTGAGAGGTGGGGAGGAGGAGAAGGTGGGAGAGGCTTTTGTTTTTCCCTTCTTTTCCTAAAAAGGATGGCTGCTATGAAGTTCTCCCCCCTGAACCCCCACTTCTGCTGCATCCCACCGGTGCCCCCTGCCTACCCTGGCAGACACTGAGGTCCTGCGGGAAACCCAGAGTGGCCAGCAGGTGGGAGGGCCAGTGAGCCCACTGATGGGAAATACATTTTTAAAAAGATTGGAAATCTCACAAATAATCCAGATAATACAAAAAAAAAGTACAATAGATATCCTCACATACCCATAGAAGTGTCAAATATTTAAACTGTGTCAACCCCAACCACTGGACAAGAAATTCAGTGACAGGGATTCTCTTGCATGGTTGTTGTAAGTCTGAATTGAAGCAACCCTGTGAAATATAATTTAATAATATCTGGTACAGTGACTATATCCAGTACATGGCCATCTGCGTGTTAGTTCCAGTCTTACACACATGGACCCAAAAGTATGTGGATGGTCAGAGCTTGGTACAAGTTGCTGGTCCCAGGGCAAGGGTGGCAGGTTCAGGGAAAAATGTGACTCTAGTGTGGGCAGGGGTGATTATGGGGAATGAGTATATGGTTTTTTATTATAGCACTAGAGGCCTGGTGCATGAAATTCATGCATGGGGGTCCCTCAGCCTAATCTGCACCCTCTACAACCCAGGGGTTCTCAGGGGATATCCTACTGATGGCTTAGGCCCACTCCCCATGGTTGTCTGCTCTCTGTTGGGCCTTGAGGTTTTGCTGCAGCCATGGAGATGAAGCCTGCTGTCTGCTCTCTGCCTGCTGCCACCATGCGCCATGCAAAGGAACCCCCAATGCCCTGCAATGTGCTCTGTCTGCCAAGTTTGGGGGCTTTGCTGACATCAACACACTAAGGAAGCCCCCAAGCCCTGCTGTCCAGGCTCTGTCTGCCGTGTCCAGGAGTGAATCTAGCTTTGTTGCTTGATTTCTGCGAACCCTGGTGGACACTCCAGCAGTGGGGCTGAGGCACTGAGCACCGCCATCTTGTGGCTATAGGGGCCACCATTTTGTCACAGAGTGATGGCTAATTTGCATATTACTCTTTTATTAGATAAGACTAGAGGCCCAGTGCACAAAATTCATGCATGGGGGGCGGGCGGGGGATCTCCCTCAGGTTAGCCTGCACCCTCTCTAATCCAAGATTGCTGCTCTCTCCAGCTCAATAGTGGCAGCCATTTCTGTTGGTGTATATATATATATATATATATATATCTTCTGTAATTGAAACTTTGTAGCATTGAGTGGAAGCCTAGGCCAGCAAGGGCAGGCGGAAAGCTTGGCTTCCTCCATTGCCGGGGAAACTCAAGCCTCCCTCCTGCTCTCAGTGGCCGTAGCTATCTTGGTTGGGGTTTATTTGCATAATTTGTTCCTGATTGGCTGATGGGTGTTACTGTGGGTGTGGCTTTATTGGAGGTATGGTAAATTTGCATATTACCCTTTTATTAGATAGGATTGTTTTTCATAGCAAGAAATTAGCAGCAGGTTAAATATCCAGAAAAGGAAAATCTATTGAAAATGTTGGCAAAATAGTTTTATTTCTCTCTATCTGACAGACTAAACAATCTGAGTTCTGAGGAAGTCTTAGTTTATTGTGAGGCCTGGGAGATCCCCTGAACCCTGGGAGATCCCCTGAACCCTGGGAGATCCACATGTACTGAACTCTGTCTTCACTTATGTGAGAGAAACAGACAAAACTTCCTATTCTACACATTCAAAAATGTCAGGAGTGTTTTATCTGCCCTTTCTGTTGTCCAGACCTGACCTACCTCTCAAATCTGCCATCTATTACTAGAAAGAGAAGCCAAGGTCCAATTAGAACTCAAGTCAAATCAACAAGTGCAAAGGTTCTTCTGGCCTTTCCCAAAGAGGCTCTATTGACTGGGTTATGTGGGCACTGGAAACAGTGCCCTGACATTCATATTGATATGTTCTGTTTATATTCTCTTTTTCTTACACATACACACACACACACATCTTCACCTAAGGATGTTTATGCTGAGACACACACACACACACACACACACACACACACACACACACAGAGAGAGAGAGAGAGAGAGAGAGAGAGAGAGAGAGAGAGAGAGAGATCATTTGCTTCCCATTCGTATCCCAACTGGGGATTGAACCCACAATCTTTTGATGTAAGAGACAATGCTCCAATCAACTGAGCCATCCAGCCAGTATTTTTAGATGCTTTTTACTTTTCTTTTGAATTCTTTTTTTGACTCATTGGCTGTTAGGAGTTTGTTGTCTAATTTTCACATATTTGTTGTTGATTTCTAGTTTTATACCATTGTTGCTAGAAAAGACACTTGGGTGATTTCAATCTTCCTAAATTTGCTAAGATCTATTTTGTGTCCTGTCACATTGTATGTCCTGGACAATGATTGGTGTACTTTAGAAACCATGTCTTCTGCCTCTATTGGATGAAATTTTCTGTCAATGTCTATTGGATCCATTTGATCTGACATACAGTTCATATTCATTGTTTCTTTGTAGATTTTCTGTCTGGATGACCTATCCATTGCTGAGAGTGTGTTATTGAAGTCCTCTACTTAAAGAAAGAAAGAAAGAAAGAAATCCATGATGCTTCTATCTGTTATCTATCTATCTATCTATCTATCTATCTATCTATCTATCTATCTATCTGTTTATCTAGGTACTATTCCTCACCTAAGAACATGCTTAGAGAGAGGCAGGGAAAGAGAGAGAGGGAAACATTGATCCGTTGCCTTCTGTATATTCCCTGACAGGATGTAACCTACAATCCAGGTGTCTGTCCGGACCAGGAATCGAACCTGCAACCTTTACGTATACAGGACAATGCTGAACCAACTGAACCGCTATGGCTGGACAAATCCCCTGTATTATTATACTGTTGTCTATTTCTTCCTTCATATTTATTAGTATTTGCTTAATATTCTTAGGTCCCCATATGGTTAGTATTTGCTTAATATACTTAGGTCCCTATATATACCGGTAATTTTAATATGTTCTCTATGAATTGACCATTATATAAAGGTCATTATATAAAGACCTTCTGTGACTCTTGTTACTGTTTTTGGCTTAGTGTTCTTAGTCTGATATTGTTACCTTTGCTGCTTTCGTTTTGTTCTTGCACAGGCTGTCTTTCTCATCCCTTTACGTTGAGCCTATGAGTGTCTTTTAAGCTGAAGTGAGTGTC
The DNA here is from genome assembly GCA_027563665.1 of Antrozous pallidus. Lineage (NCBI taxonomy): Eukaryota > Metazoa > Chordata > Mammalia > Chiroptera > Vespertilionidae > Antrozous > Antrozous pallidus. The sequence continues at coordinate 94,724,179 of CM050517.1, forward strand.
TTGTGGGCAGCATATATTTGAGTGTTTAAAGTTTTTTTTTATTCATCCTGCCATTGTTTTTTGCCTTTGTTTTTTGGCCTTACTAGTATTTCTTATCTATACATGCCATCACTAGATATGATTCTCACTTTATAATGAAAAGGGCCAAATCAAGGCCTCTCAGTGTCTGTGCTGGTGGTCCGTGAGGTCCAAAAGGTTGGCGACCGCTGCTCTAGTACACTTTCCTTCCCAGGAGGGTTGACAGAGGAGTCCAGGCCCTCAAACCCTTAACATTAGGGCCTGTTAGGCAGCTTCTTGATGTCCAGGTAGGTAGGTAGGTAGGTAGGTAGAGGTGCCCCAAATCTACAGTCAGATCAGAAGAGAAAAACACTTGTAAGCACTTAATGAACTTCCCTCCACGTGGCTTCAAGATACCTGGACAGAGGCCCCCTCCACACCATTCATCTCCTCAGCCCTCTTGTTGAAGGACTTGGCCTACACCTTGACAGGCTGTTTGGGGAGCTTCCCCGTCACCAGAACATTGTGGGAGCGGGTCCCATCACACCTGTGACAGGGGCAGCTCCAGACTTGTTTTGGGCAACACTTGGTCATGTCTGCTCATTGACTAAGGCCACAGTTTATCGAGGCTGATAGTTGGGCAGAAGCTCTGGTTCCTCTTTAAGTGGCAATGACTCATTCCACTGTTCCTACATGACCTGGGTGATATTTGTCGTAATTAATGCTGTGATAATGCACGCCACCAGCATTACCTCAGCCTCCCGGGGGCTTCTGGGGTTTGCTAAGGCCACTGCCCTGGCCCTCCCTGGCCCAGGCTCACAGGACCCTGAAGTTTCTGGGTCTTCCTCAGCCGGGATGGCAGGTCAGCAGCTGAGATGAAAGCCACTGTGTGCCTTTCATTTGGTGCAGTCAACCCATTTCCATTTACTACATTTATTTATTTATTTATTTATTTATTTATTTTTTCATTTACTACATTTATTGATGTGTCTCTTTTACATCGCTTTCTGGTTGTGTCCTTCTGCTTTTCTTTTTCTTTGTTTCTGCCTACCTTTGTAAATTGGAGATTTCCAGTGCTGGCATGCTCTCGGTTCTCTATCTTTACCTTTAGTCCATCTACAGGGTTTTACTCTGTGTTTACCATGAGGTTTACATGAGACATTTCATTGACAAAACCGTCCACTTTAAGTGATAGCAACTTGACTTTGTCTACAAAAGCTCCTCTCTTTCATTCTTCATTGATTTTTATGTTCCTTGAAGTTTTGAATTACTGCTTTTGCACATGACGTGTTAGACACTTCTTGAAATCTTTGCTAGTTCCCTTCAGATGGGCTATTCTGTTAGACGGTGGTGCTGCTGTTTGAGGTTTTCTGTGTTCCTATATGGGTACACCTGCTTCACTCTTCTTGTCCTTTTAATGGCAGAATTCGTAAGCATTTTTGTTTTGTTTTTTACAGCTCATCCGCCTGGCTAATAGAAACTCCTCTTTAGTTTTCCAGAAGATGGTGCTGTAATTCCAGTTTGTGGTTTCTCCATAGCTCTTGGACCAGGGCATGCTTTCAGAGTGTCTCCCTGATTCCTGGAATTCTCCCACCTCACACACAGCAGCTAGCACAAGGAGCCAGTTGAAGAGTTGGGAAAAGTGTGGCTTTAGCACTTGCAGTGTTGGGGTGCTCAGAGACCTGGTAGGGATTCTGGGGTGTGGCACTTCCTGTTTGTGGTGAAGTACAGTCACCAGGCATTATCTTCTTTAGCTGCCTCTTTCCCAGTCTCCTCCTGCCTGCCCCTCATTTGTGCAGGTACCACCTCTGAAGTCTGGTGTTGCTAGCGAGAAAGTGTTCTCCAGCCACATCTCTCACAACCGAGGTAGCCAGGGCACTAACTTACACCACTGTCCCCCATCCTCCCAACTCTCCTCAGAAGTCCGGACCCATAATTATATCAGCTGTGGCAGTGATTCCTTTGTGGGGAGGGGGCAGCTCTGTGACAAAGACATATATTTTTCCTCCAATGGCATGCTGGAATCTGCCCTAGAGAATTCTGGCTTCTGCACCTTCTCTCATCTGTGCTTATCTGCTCAAAGTTAACACTCTCTAGGTTTCCCCCTGAGTGCTGAGAGAGAGAGAGGGAGGTTTTGGCAGGTTCCTCAGCCTGAGCTGGGGTTTGTCTCCCTATTACCAGGTACTCAAGTGGATGAGACTTCTTGGTCCCTTATCATATGGTACTAGATCTAACAACACCCACAAAGGTGCTTTTGTCACAGATAAACATCCAATCCACTGTTAACAGAGAGCGATACAAAGGAAGAATGTCTTACACCGCCATGGCATCACTCTTTGTAAATGACTCAATGTTTTAATTCCCCAGTACACTGCGTCTTAATCAAACTGTTTTACTGAGTCTCGAGAGATGTGGGGTGAAGAGGACGGTTGTGTTAGTGGGAATAGGATGTGCCAATCTCACAGAACAGATTTCTAGAGATTTCCAACCCTCAATGTTGTCCTTGATTTTTATGAGCAGAGTCCTTGCTGCCCACATTGGACATACAACATGAGGAAGATATTAATGGCTGTTGAAAAAATAACCTAAAATGTAAATTGTGATTAAAATACATAAAATGTGTCATCTTAACCATTTTTTTTTTGGTGTACAATCTAAAAAGTGTACAATCTAAAAGCTACCTTGTTTAAGTATTGCTGTGAAGGGCATTGCAGACATAATTAAAGTTACTAATCATTGGCTTAAAAATAAAGAGATTATTAAAAAAAAATAAAGATAAAATAAAGAGATTACCTGGGGTTTTCTGTGTGGGCCCAATGTAATCACACAAGTCCTCAAAAGAAAAGCACTTTATAGACCCAGAAGCAAGACAGCTGCTGTAGAGGAAGTCAGAGATCATGCACCATTGCTGGCTCTGAAATGTAGGGGACTATGTGCAAAGACAGGAGAGGGGCCCCTGGGGGACAAGCTGGCAGCCAGCAAGTCAGCAGGGACTTATTTCTGAACCCCCCAAGGAACTGTATTCTCCCAGCACCCTGCATGAGCTTGCTAATAGATTTCTCTCGGGGACTCTGGTTAGGAGCCCAGCTGGTCTACACCTTGATTTTGGCCTTGTGGGACCCAGAGCAGAGAAATCAACTGAGCCAACTCAGACTTCTGACCTTCAGAACCATGAGGTCATAAGTAAGTGTTGATTCTGTGGATGGAAGGAGCCACATGCTGACCCGACAAGCTCAGGGGAGGACTGCATGGCGGTCTTGCAAACTCAGAGACCTAAAATCGCCACAAAGGATGGTCTGAGATTAAACTTTAACTAAACGCAGTTGTGGTGGGCAGTTACATCTTTGGCCAGTATCTTCACTGACGAAGTCAACCTTTACCTTAACAGCCCATTTGTCTTTTGCATCTATGAGAACATACCCTTGAGGTATCTGGGTAACTTGTAACTTCCCTTTTTCTGGAGCCACTGGGGCACAACCAAATAGGGTGGGTGCCAGGACAGATATCACAAATTTCCATTATCATGTTACTTGTTTCTGCACCCACCTAAGTATGGGTCCATCATTTTACTTTTTAATCTAATCTCAGGGGTTCCCTCTCCACCACTCCCTGCTTTGCTTTATCCCACCTCCTTAATCTATCACCAATGAATTTCATGTAAAACCACCTATGTCCCTCCTTTGATTGCGATGTATCAATACAAATGCAACCTGCCATTCTCCGGAGCATTATTTCAATTTGTTGAGGTTCTGCTTCCCAGCATATGTTGACAGTTTGGCTCAAATAAACTCACAAAAATTCTTTACAGGTTTCAATGTTATTGTTTACATTAACAATTCAAGCAGGTAAGTTTATGATGATATGTTATGGCTGAAATAAAAAACGAATACACATACTTTCTAATTTAGGTATCTATCATCTATCTATATATCTATCATCTATCTATCTATCTATCTATCTATCTATCTATCTCTATATCTATCATCTATCTCCTATTTAAATGAGAATTTGACTGGCTATACAGTTCTAGGCCCACAGTGCTTTTCCTTCACATCTTTGGGGACAATACACTTTGGTCCTTTTGCAATCAGCATTGCTGTTGAGAAGGCTGCTATTGTTCTGCTTCTTCTTCTATAGTTTCAGGACTCATGGGACAGGGGGGAGGGCAGGAAGACTGTGCTCCTTTGCCATCTCCATTCAGTTGATTTGGCAGTATAGTCTCATGGTGGTGAGGGAAGGTTTTAAAAACATTATAAGCCAATCGATCAATAAGTGCACTTATAGATGTGACAAGTTCCTTGTTTTTCTTTTGTTCAGCACTACTGGTCTCTCCTTCACCTTGTGTAAAAATCAAGTGTGTTGAGATATCATTTACATGCAATATTCTCCTTCTTTTTGAATCCAAGCACTTACCATCACTCATCTTTGGGAGAACATGAGAAACCCAGAGGCACTTGGTCAAATCCTAAGGCATGTTTCAGGCTGTGGAAGTAGAAGCAGATGAATATTACCTCAGCGAAGGATCATCTTACCAGCCTGTAGGCTCTACAGAGAATCATATTTGCAAGCAGTGTATCTTCAGGTTTGCAGAGGGAAACAAAAAAAATGATATTTTCACCGAACATGCTTTAGTTTTGAGACAAAGTGAATGCTGGGACTAGAATAAGTCGCTTTTGCTTACTCTCATTTTTATATTTTATAAATTTCATAAAATCAGCTCACATAATCCTAGACATATTGTGAGTATGATAGGTACTTTAATAAAATATCCAAACCCTTTTAGTCATTGGAAACACATATTAATTCTAGACTTTTAACAATAAATAGCCACTTGTAGAACCACAGCACTCTTCAAAAGCTGAACTCAGCTGCATTAATCAGATCTTACTAGGTAGTTTTAGGTCTCCAACAGAAGCTTAATAACTAATTTTAAAGAGCTTCAAATGCATTTTTAGAATATACCTAGACTGTGTGATTTATAGTAACACTGCACATTTGAAGAGAAACTATTAATTTTGGATTTAACAAACAGAGTGGCACTTTAGGGAAATGTGTCAAGTCTGGAGACTTGTACCTTTAAGAGTACAAAGGAGTGACGAAAATACACATTACTAGAGTTACCTCATGGGATGCTTAGACATATCCTTGCAATGTGAGCATTTTTTTTTTTTTGCCTAGAAACTGCATAATTGACTGTTCAGCTCTAGCTGGCAGACACCACGTGGCATAGCAACAGCAGAGCAAGAAAACCAAGAAATTTTCTGCTAGAAATTATATGATTTCAGCTCTTCTTTTGAGAAGCATTTTGGCTACGGTACCTCTTCTTCCCGACTAACTAACAAACAAGGAGCAACAGCAATGACATCAGCAATGGTTAAGCTGTTCATTTCTGCAATAATGGTTTAAACTGTCAACAGAGGGAGTTAATATTTACCTTTGAAAAAAGATGTATGGACATAAAAAAGCTAATAATACACATTTTTAATGAAAAAATTTGGCTGAACTAGCAGGTATATGCTAAACATTTAATTACACCTGCATTTAACAAATCAGGTGCTTTTGTTTTCTAATTTTTCTGATTTTTTGGGGTGTATTTCAAGACATTTCCTTTTACTTTTTCTTCCACAACATTGAAAAATGTTGAAAATTTTGCTCTTGTCAGAAAATGCCACCCATTTTAATTACTGTCAAAATATGCCTTATCCTATATAATAAAAGAGAAACATGCAAATTTGACTGTTCCTTTGCTACACTACCAGTCAATCAGGAGCGGAGGGTGGGGCTGAGCAGCATGAGTGCCCAGCCCTGGGGGGTGGAGACAAGGCGGCAGGGCAGTGTGGCACTCTGGCCAGAGCAGAGAAGACTGAAGGCTCTGGCTGGAGTGAAGCCTCCAGCGGCCAAAGCAAAAACGAAAGGCAACAGCCAGAGGGAAGGCCTGGGTCCCAGGTTCCAGAGGAAAACTGGTCCTGGCAGCCAGGGGAAGGAAAGCCTATTGCACGCATCTTCATGCAATAGGCCTCTAGTGTCTTCATAAAAGTAAACCTTGCCTCAAAGGAGTATGCTTTTCTGTTCGATTTTTTAAAAAATATATATTTTATTGATTTTTTACAGAGTGAAAGGGAGAAGAATAGAAAGTCAGAAACATCGATGAGAGAGAAACATCGATCAGCTGCCTCCTGCACGCCCCCATTGGGGATGTGCCCGCAGCCAAGGTACATGCCCTTGACCGGAATCGAACCTGGGACCCTTCAGTCCGCAGTCCGACGCTCTATCCACTGAGCCAAACTGTTTTCTGTTTGATTTTTGCTTGCAGAAAATTCTTACCTGATGTTACTAGAATTCTCCCAACCCCTCTCTCTTTTATTATAAGGACTCTTCCTGGTCTCCATTCTGAGCCCAAAAGGTTCATCTTTGTGATGATTATGTTTAGTATCTCTGCTTCCCCACCTGGATAGCATTGAGTCAGTCACTGATCCTGCACAGCTGAGTCTGAGTTTAGTACAAGCAATGCTCATTTTCTCACAAAGCCAGGCCTAACTGTCTGGCAGCCATTGGTGGGGAAGGGAATGCATTGGGCCTTCGGAGGAGCAGTGAGGGACATGCCCTGGGAAAGAAGGAGAAGGAGGAGAATGGGAAGAAACCCGAGACAGAATTGTATGAATTGTGAACAGAGGGATTAGGTAGTATTTAGAACATGGCAGTTGTTTATGTGATGAACACTTGCCAGGAATTCTTTTTTAAAAAAAATTAAATTTAGTAGAGTGACATTGGTTAATAAAATTATGTAGGTTTCAAGAATACAATTTTATGATACATCATGTGTATATTGCATTGTGTGCTGACCACCCAAAGTCAAATCATCTTTCGTCACCATATATTTAACCCCCTTTACCTGTTACTATCTGTCCCCCACCCTCCCTTACCTCTGGTGACCACCACACTGTTGTCTGTGTCTATGAATTGTTGTTTGTCTTGTTTGTTCATTTGTTACTTTCAGTTTCATATCCCACGTATGAGTGAAATCATATAGTTTCTGACTTTTTCTGGCTTATTTCACTTAGCATGACATTCTGAAGATCCATCCATGCTGTCACACAGGGCAATATTTCATCTTTTCTTATAGCTGAATAGTATTCTATTATATGTATGTATCGTGTCTTTATCCAGTCATCTACAGAAGAACACTTTGGTTGTTTTCATGTCTCAGCCACGGTGAAAATGCTCCAATGAACAATAGGGTTACAACTCTTCAAGTGATTTATCTCTGTCTCCTTGGGCTCTCTAGTGAAGGGAAATCTTTTCTTGATGTTTCTTGAAAACACTATCTACGTATTTCTCTCAGACTTCACAATTTTGGAAAAAAGAAAAAGACCCTCCCCTACCTCCACCATGAATCTCCCTTGAGGGCACAGACCCAGAGAGCTAGTAGCTTACCTGGAGAAGGGGAGTTGGAAAGACATGGAGAAACATCTAGTCATCCTTTATATTGCTACAAGGAAGTCCACTCATTTGGGCTTTATTCTCTGAAAGGTAAGCTGAGTAAGGACATCTGAGAATCACTTACTGCTGTTCTTCCTGTGCGTTTTAGCTGGTTGGGATTCAAGATGAATCTGTCTATCTTTAACTGAGAAATCTGACGTTTGAGGTGTAGAGTTTCAGCCCTCTGTCTCCAAAGTGAGAGGGGTCTGTAACTCCCTTTTCAGAAACTCAGCTCAGTTTACACGAGAGGAAAATGTATATGGGCCGAAGGTGGAATGGGAACAGCAAAGCAGAGTGGTGAGCCAAGGGTGGACATTGTGGCTTTTCAGAGGTTGGTCGAAGGGCAGGGAAGGGAAGTGGAGGTTCTTGGCCTCAGTATGCTGGGGGTTTAGATCTCACTCCTATTCAGGGACCAGAGATTAGATTATGGCCTTAATCCAGGTGACCAATTGGACTGAAGCACCATATAAAGATGAGATATAGGGAAACAGTGTATTAGAAAAAAAAGTCTGCTAGAGGACACAGGGAGACAAGGCAAAAAGAGATGGAAGGCCTGTCTTGGCCTGGGTTCTGTGTATAAAAACAAAATAAGCAAACAAATAACTGTAGGTTGTCCTCTTTTTATGATCTAACCAGAGTTATTGGTTATATCACCTTGGCAAGTCCCGTTCCTTCTCTGGATCTTAATTTCTTTGCCTTGCAGATGAGGGAGTTGTCTTTCCTGCTCTGTAGGCTGAGTCCTGAGCTAACAATCTCCAAGTTTCTTACTGGAGAAAGCGAGGCTCTGGAAGAAGTGACTTATTTAGCATTTTACTAAGAAACAGTTGCACATTGTGGCTTCTAAGCATTTATTTATTTTGCAAAGTCATGCTTCTAATTTATCTCCAGATGCTACTTTAAAAGAAACAGATAATAAAATCACCACCGTGAAACATTTTGAAACAGGAGGCAAAGGCCGATGACTTTGGTTGCTTAAGCCAAGAAAAATAGCAGAGGGGGCTCTTCAATGAGAGCGAGGGGGAGGAAGTACAAGCCGGATGTGACCAATCTTTTCAGAGGGGGAGAAAAAGTGTGAGCAGAGGTCTGCTGGTGATGTAGTAGGCTAGAAGTCTCTCATTGAGGACAAGTGAAAGCATGCCTGACTTTAGCTGCCAGCTCCCTGGACGTGCATGCCTTGTGCATAGATTTGCTACCCTCATCTGGATTGCTGCTCTGAGGCTTAAAGGTTGACATTAATTAAGTGAGAACAAATAACAAGAACAAAACACTTTATCTTGTGCTGCAGGTTCACATGTAGGGGAAGTGCTTCCAGGGTTCTGGTATTTGGTGAATGAGAAAACGTCCTTGTTTACAGTATCTGTCAACACACAGGCTCCCACGGAACTTGGGGGAGAGGACCCCAGAAGTAAATGAACTTTGTGACAGTTTACACACAGTGACTCCAAGGCCTCAAGAAACCAAATTTGAAGTGCTGTCAAAAGAGATGGAACCCTCTTTTCAACCAAGATGCTGGGAGGCTGGATGTCCACATGCAAAATGAATGAAGCTGGATTCTTACCTAACACATATACAAAATTTAACTTCAAATGGGACAAGGACCTAAGTGTTAGGCCTAAACCAATAAAACTCCTAGAGGAAATCATAGGACAAAAGCTTCAAGCCATTGGATTTGCAATAATTTTCTGATATGACACCAATGGTACAGATAACAAAACACAGACAGATTGAACTTCAGGAAAATTAAAAATTTTGTGCATCAAAAAACACTACCTACAACCCGGCCTGTGTGGTTCAGTGGTCGAGCATTGACCTATGAACCAGGAGGTCACGATTGTGTTCTAGTTAGGGCACATGGCTGAGTTGCAGGCTTGATCTCGAGTAGGGGACATACAGGAAGATTCTCTCATCATTGATATTTCTCTCTCTCTCCCTCTCCCTTCCTCTCTGAAATCCATAAAAATATAGTTTTAAAACACACACATACCACTATTCAAAGAGTGAAAAGACAACCCGCAGGATAGGAGAAAATATTTGCAAATTAATGTATCTAATATGAGTTTAATATTCAGAATATAAAGAGAACTAGAACTCAACAAAAACATACATGCAATCTGTTTCAAACATGGGCAAAGAACTTGAATAGACATTTCAGCAAAGTAAGTATACAACTGTCCAATAAGCATAGAAAAAGATACTCAACGCCACTAATCACTGAGAGAAATGCAAATCAAAACTGTGTGTGAGCCCTAATGGGTTTGGCTCAGTGGATAAAGTCTCAACCTGTGGACTGAAGGGTCCCAGGTTTGATTAAAGTCAAGGGCATGTACCTTGGTTGTAGGCACATCCCCAGGGGGAGTATGCAGGAGGCAGCTGATCAATGCTTTTCATCGATGTTTCTAACTCTCCCTCTCCCTTACTCTCTGTAAAAAATCAATAAAATGTATTTAAAAAACAACTGTGTGTGATACCACCTCACACCCATTAGAATAGCTACTATCAAAAAAACAGAACACAGCAAATGTTGGTGAGGATGCGGAGAAACGGAAGCACTGTGCACTGTTGGTGGGAATGTACTAGCAAAATGGTGCAATTGCTCTGCAAACCAGTATGATGGTTCCTGAAACAAACAAACAGAATTTACCATGTGATCCAGTAACCTCCACTGCTCGGTATATACCCCAAAGAATTTACAGGAGCGTCTCAAAGAGACGTGCACCTCATACTTGGAGCAGCATCATTCACAAGGACTAAAATGTGAAGGCAACTCAGATGTTGATCAACAGATACATGGATAACAAAATGTGCTATATATAATACCATGGGATGTTATTCAGCCTTTAAAAGGAAAGGAAATTCTGCAATTTGCTTCAACATGGATGAGCCTTAAGGACATTATACTCTGTGAAGTAAGCCAGTCACAGAAAGTCAAAGTGGTTTCCAGCAGCTGGGGACAGGGGAGAATCTGGAGTTATATTATTTAAAAGGTATAGAATTTCAGTTTTATAAGATAATAAAGAGAGTTATGGGGATGATGGTGGTGATGGTTGCACAGCAATGTGAATGTATTCAATACCATCAAACTGCACACTTAAAAATAAATAAGATGATGACTTTTACATTATGTGTATTTTAGAGAGAGAGAGAGAGAGAGAGAGAGAGAGAGAGAGAGAGAGAGAGAGAGAGATGGAGCACAAGGCTTTAACTCCAGCGCTTGAAGGCACTTTGATAAGGGAGGGAAGTGGGTTTATCAGGAACAATTCTAATTTCAAGCTACTGTACTTGATCGCTGCTCTGTCTGCACAGCTGTGGCCAGTGATTCATTAATTGGCCTCTATTGCTAAGCTCTGCTTTATTGCTTGGCTCCAGGCTCTCCTAATTCTGGCCCGTGGATACTAGAAACACACATCCAGGCCATCAGTGGTCAAGAAGGAATCTGCATCAATCCACCCCCTACTGGGGGAAGCCAGGTCCACCAGAGTGTAAGCCCTGGAGTACTGGGTGATTGTCACCGTGGCTCCAATCCTCCCAGAATGTCCTTAGGTTGAGCCTAGGCCTCCTCTGGTTTTAGAGACAAAGAAATGGAAGATTCCAGAGGTAAGTGCTTTACTCACATATCCTTCTATCTGCAATGCCTACCTACCCCCTTCCGGCCTGAGGAACGACCTCCTGGCCCCCATTTACTGCCCCCCCCCCCCCCAGCTCCTTGTCACCTCTCCCAGGAGCCTTCCAGGTGCTCCTGTGATGTGATACACTTTTCTCCTGAGAGGGTTTGAGATTGCTTGGGGAGCAGGCACTGTGCATACATGATTTCATGTCCCTGTCACCTAGTGCAGCCTGGCCTAGGGAATGTTGTGAAATCCATGAATAAACGAGTGAATAGATGCACAAATGAATAAATAAACAATACTTTAAGGTAGTAAATCCCTAAATGAGGAATTCATTCTGGTTTATGATCCCTTCGAATTTCTTATCAAGTCTCCCTCTTTACAGCTATTAACAGCCCCGGCTGGTAGGGGTTCAACTATCACTGGGACAATATTTAGAAGTTTTGTTTAGATCCTGCTGGCTCTATCCCAGCCAATGCTTTTGAGCCTCATGCCAAAAAGTTCTTCAAGGTACAGCGTCTTGAGTTGGAACAGGCCAGTTTAAAACATCTCGCCTGTTGGCAATTGCTTTCAGCCCTTCCATAATTAACTTCAGACTCATTAATTCTGTGTGCTCTTTAGGGAGACAGCAAATCCTCTGCAGGTTGTGCTGGTTTCAGAAAAGGTTTTCTTCCTTTCTTTCCAGTGAAAAAGGTTTTGATGGCCCCCAAGGGTTCTCTCCTTTGTGGGTAATAACGGCTGGAAGGAGTGCCCTGTAGAAAGGCTGATAAAGGCCTTGCCCTTGGGACTTGGTTTGCGAGGTTCATGAGGGCAGTAACTGACTTCCCATCCTCTGTGGTCACTCCAGGAGGAGCACAGCTATGCCTCTGAGACCTTAGCTGGAGGGGGGCAGGCTGGGGGAGGAGAGTCACTTGAAAGCTTTTGAGCTGTAGCTCCTTTTCATCTCACTTGAAGGTATGGCTGCACCTAGTCAGGACAAGAGGCTGCTGACCCGACAGCTAAAGTAACTGGGATGTAAGTTCACTTTGGCTGCTGGGAGGCTTAAAAAGCCATTTCAAAGGGCTCACCGTAGCGTTTCTTTAATTTGGTGTTGATGTTGTCCTTCCCAGGTGACGGCTGCCCACTCTATGGAGCAGGGCTGGGCCACAGAGCCGGTTCACTAGTTCCACTTGGGCATGGCCTGTGCTGGGCTCTGTGGTCAGTGTGTTATTGGCATGAGTCCTGTCTTTGACAAATGCAGGTAGATTGGACTTCCAGTCCTAAATCTCTGCGATTATTGCTGGATCGGGTAAGGGCAGTAGAGAGGGGAACAGGGAAACAGCACTACTTTCCAGCTGCAGAAAGAAAGAAATCTTGGTGCTTTGAGGTGTTTTGTTTTAATTTCAGTGCGTTTTCTTCTGTAAACCTGGTACTTCATTCCAGACTGGGGAGGGCATAAATCCACTCTTTTCACAAAGGTGATCCCTCTGTTGATGTGAGAATGGGTAGGTGGTTATCTGGGATGAAGCACAATTTCTCTCATAGTGTGTTAGCTACACCCACTGCTCCCCAGTGAGACCCTGTATGGTGTATCCAGAGCAAAAGAGAAATACCAAAAGAATAAGAAAATGTAAAGCTTATGCATTGGGACAAGTCTTTGAAAGCTACCTGGAGAGAGTGAACACAGTTTTAAGGGGGCAGGATTGAGAGAGAGGAAGGGAGAGAGAGAGATCTGTACAGTTAGACCAGCTGGGGCGTGTGGCTTTGGAAACCTATATCAGATCTGCCGCTGGGCTGAGCAGAGAAGGGTCAGTGGCAGCTTGCATGCCTCTGTCTTTCTGTCCATCCTTATACAAGCATCCCCCTCACTCTCAAAGCCGAACCCCTGTGTGGCCAAATCTCTCCATGATACCCATTGGACTCAGGAAATATTATTTACTCCATTTCTTAAGTGAGGAAACAGATGTGGAAAGGTGAACCAGCAAGCCCAAGGACACCCCAGTTAGTAAGGGTCATTGAATTCAACCCCAAATCACTTGATGTCAAATGGCATGCTTTCTCTGCATTCTGGTTCTGAGAGAGATTCTAGGAACGCTTCCTGCACTGATCTGCTGCCTTGTCATTATTCAGCTTCCAGCAGAGTGTTAATGCCATCCTCTGTGACCCAGTGGTTTAGAACAATTCACGACTCTATGAAAATCTTACACCCCATGGCCATGGGAAAGCCAGCTGCCACTCTCCCAAAGAGGTGGGAGGTGTCAAGATGGATGGCTGTATTGGACCAGCTTGTGCTTCTCCGGGGCTGGCCTGTGGCCGGGTGGTTGCAGGAGTCCGGTAGTCTTAGCTTTGTTCACTGGTGATGGTAGTGGTGGTGGTGGGGAGCTAGCGGAGATGTGAGATGACATGTATGGGGGACCTGCCACCTTCATGCACGGTGCTCCCTTGTGCTGCATGGTGGGAGGACTTAGAAGGGCAGATACTCTCTCTTCCAGCTCCTGGCAGCCAGGCAGTAGGCCTGTGGCCTAAGTGTGCTGACTGGATGCTTCTGCCTGGGATTCTGACGTGACTGGAGAGGCCCATGGTGCAGAGTGGGTCGGGGGTGACACGGCAGCAGCAGGGAGCTGATGGGGCAAGCATGGTGGCCAAGCAGAATGCCCCCATGGGTGATCCTGGCTGGGCCTGTTCTGGCTCCTGTGGTTTGCAAGCCCTGGGCCCCAGCCCTCCCTGAGAGGTTCTCTTTCAATAGACTCTTTCTTCAACGATGGCCTCTGCTGTTTGCATCTGAAAACCCAACTCTGCAGCCAGAAAGAGGTAGAATCAGCGTTCAAATTGGGTTTCTCCAGACACTATAAGCCCATTATGTATTCTCCTATACCTCCCGAAAAACCTATGAGAACCTCAGTGACTGCCAGATCCTGTCCAGTTTAAGCAATAAATTTATGAGTAGATCAATGATTAAATAGATCAATGGAGATTATATGCACACATATGTATATTCACACACACACACACACACACACACACACACACACACACACACACACACACTGATTGGAAAGCTTTCATGAAAGAAATGAGGTAAGCTTTATGTTGCTGGCATTTCCAAAGGAGGAAAGTGGATAGAACATTTTCTGAGTGGCTGTGGGCACAAGAGGCATGGGTAGGGGATAGAAGTGACGGGTTGGTTAAAAACAGATGGGGGCATCAGGCAGATTGGCTACTATTCTAGGTCTACTATTTATTATTCCCTGTGACTTTGGATCAATTATTTATCTTCCTTGGACCTCAGTTTTCTTATCTGCAGCATGGGGATAGTAATACCTATTTTACAGAGACTCAAAGCAGCATACAGTGCTTGGCCCATGGTAAGGGCTTAGTAAAACGAGAGTTATTATTTTCATTTAAGTGTATTGTCTTGTTCTCACAGCAATGTATGGGGGACCTGCCATACATTGATGTCTAGTAGTAGACATCTATCCTTTCCTGAATAAGTTTAGGAATCTTAAAGTGTTGGCATGGCCTCTTACCTCCTTCTAGAACGGGAATGTGGGAATGGGTGAGGAGCAGAAGAGAGGGGGGAAAAAATCAAACACTATTTATATAGTTCTGTTTGAGCCTAAAGTGTCTTCTGTTTATCTGTTTTCAGGTTCATTATTGAACTGTTCGTCCATAATGAGCTTAACTTATTCATTTTACGTGCTATTATACCCAAGACAAACTTAGATTTAAAAGAGGCTGCTATAAAGGAGAGGTCCTCAGCATTTTGTGATAGGTCATGACACTATTCCCCTGATTGGGGTTCGCCATGTTATCCCTGGCCTCCTGACATTCAGATGCCCATGCACCAGGCAAGGCCCACAACTCTGAGCATCCCTGCAGAGCTAACGCCTCATCCTGGGGGTGCTGCTCACCCCGTGCCCCAGGAGCCCCGGGCAGGTTCTGCGTGGCACCAGTCCCCAAGCAGCCCCTTTACCAAGGAAGTGATGATGGTTTGGAGGAAGCAACTGGATCCACTTAGAAAACAAGTCAGTCAACACATATTCATTAATGAATACTTAGTAGTAACTCATGTGCTATTCTATCATACGAAGTAACACATACAAAATCTTCACCCGGATGCTTAGCAAATAGCAGGCACTAGGGAATTTTTCAGATCCCTTGTTCCTTTCTCACGCAAACTCTGTAGCTTGTAAGAACTTTTCAACTGAATTATCATGTAATCCTGGCAATGCTTTTAAGAGATGTGTATTGTGTTTCGTCTCTGCTTAACAGAGATGGAAATCTAGAATTTGGAAACAAAATTTTCATAGGGTTGTGCTGCCTGAAATGGTAGAATAGGGGCTGAATCCCAAATCTTTTGACACCAATTCTATATTCAGTCATTCTCCATTTGCGGATCAGCTGCCTTGTGCTGGGCTGGGTCCTGCCTGAAACGAACTCACACTGGTTAGGAGTGTCTTTACTTCTTGCCATCCTGTCTGAGACAGCACTGTGTTTGTTTCTGGCCCTAACTAATGATCCATTCATACCCCAAGGCCAGAGGATGAATAGCTATATTCAGGCTTCCAATTTATGGTCATTTTCTTTGGAAATCAACCAGTTTCAGGTCTCTGTTTCAATCTGCCCACACAATTCATAGCTCAACTGTCAAAAATGATATGGAATGTGTAAATATTTTTACAAGGCCCCAAAGAGGGCCATTTCAGGGGTTCATGAAATGAACTCTCTTTAGTCTGGGAAAACAGGGAGGAAGCTGCCCCAGAGTCAGTGCGTGCCCAGCGGTTGTGTTCTTGTTTTTAGTTTGTTAGTGTTTGTTTTACAAGACACAGCTGGGTTTATTGCTCACCCTGGTAAGGGAGACAGCTACTTCCCCAGAGCCTTGCTAACATCTCAGAGGTGTGAGGGTAAAGCTGGGTGATTTATTGAGACTTTGAAGTCTGCTCTAATGCAGGTCTTTCAGTGTGGTGCTTGATTTGGATTGAGTTATTGTTTTAAAGCTTGAGAATTATTATCTGGGGAGAAAAGGCTTTAAAAGGCCTCCTAACGTTTGGGGCTATTATCCAGGTCTTCCTTTGGTCACATTGTACCATAATTAGTCCCAAGACACTAGTGACATATATATGAGCACATTGGCCACTTTGATGTTTCTTAGGTCACTACTGCTTTAATCCAAGGACAAATCCTCCTTTCCTCCCCATACCTCCAAAGATGGAACTCTCTGGGAGCACCATTTATATACGGCACAATAATAACCATAACGATCAAAATAATACTCATGGCCAACATTTGTTTGAGCACCATATACATGACAATGGAGTAGTCATACCAATCACAGCAATGCTTACTGCTAACATATGCTGCCTCCCACTTTGTTCAGAGAACTGGGCTAAGTACCTCACATGATTCTTCCTGTTAAGCTGTTAGGCCCCCTAACAATGCTGTGAGGTGGGTATGCTTCCTTCTAATTTATAAATTGGGGTAATGAGACTTACCCAGGTTAAATAACTGGGACAAGGTGTGAAATAGTGCCGGGGCCAGAGGTCAAGGCAAGGTTATATGAGCCCAAACCCACTTGCTCTTAACTTTAATGCTATAGAAGCCCTCTCACCTTTTAAAATTAAAACAATGAACTTTCCTAAAGCAATGTCCAGATGTTTGCTCACCAGGGGAAAGCCTGACTCTGTTACTACAGAACTCTCTCCTTTCAGCCCTGAAGGAAGTTTGGCCTTTAATCCCCGGTCAGCGACCAGGTGAGGCTGCTTCACTTTGTGCTGCTCCAACCGGTTTCCTGATTTCCCAGGGAAGCTCTCCAGGTAGAAAACGATTTTCTCAGTGACTGATAGCCCGCCTCCTGGCCCCTCCGCCAGAGTTTGTCCATAGCTTTGTGACTCTTGGTTTATTTTTAAAAAAATATATTTTGTTGATTTTTTACCAAGAGGAAGGGAGAGGGATAGAGAGTTAGAAACATCAATGAGAGAGAAACATCCATCAGCTGCCTCTTGCACACCTCCTACTGGGGATGTAACTGCAACCAAGGTAACTGCCCTTGACTAGAATTGAACCTGGGACCTTTCAGTCCACAGGCCGACATTCTATCCACTGAGCCAAACGGGTTCAAGTGAGTCTTGGTTTCTTAAAGGTGTTTCTGTTGGTTCCCAATTGCTTGACTCATGTTATGACAAATTAGTGATGAAGATACTTGCTTGGGCTAGAAGGAATGAATATTCAAATAAATAAGATAAAACTGTCAACATAAGAGGTGGCTGCTATAGAGTGGGAGGACTTTGAGCAATTGGTTCATTTGTTTCCCTGGCTTTCGGCAGACATATCTGATTGTTCTTGGCAGATGAAAGTTTACCATTTTCAAAAGCTCCGTAGAGAAGGAGAGTTCACTGTTCCCTATAACTGTGCAGAACAGTTGGGTAATTATTTTCACAGCTAATTGAGTACTTCCACCTGGCAATCTTGATTTTATTTCCAATTGTTTTTCCTAGGGAGCAATGGGCAAAGGATTGCCCACCTAATAGAAGGGGTCACACTTGTTTTGCTTTCGTGTCTTAGGAACTGGGCCTGCAGTGGAGGAAAGGACTCACTGGCCTTTGTTGAAGTATGGAGGGCAAGGGGAGAAGTGAGCCCCAAACCCAAGCTCAAATGGGGAGGACCAAATGGAGACCAGGAACTTCTGGAGTTTCTATTTCTTCTTTTTGCTTAGCAAGTGCCTGTCTTCCCATTGTGAAAACACTTTATACAGAAAGGCTTTGTGTACTTGCTTCCAGGGTAGCCAAGAGGAGGATAAGGAAGCAACAAGGTGCTGGTTGAATGACTTAGGAATTTGAGGGGGAGAGAATGGCCTTGAGGGGCTTCTCTGTCAGGAGAGGATGCAGGCTGTCTCTGCTACCTGAAGGACAAAGAGATAAGAAGCATGGGGAGTATTTGTCTTTCTCTGACTGGCTTATTTCACTTAACCTAATGCTTTCCAATTCCATCCATGCTGTTGTAAATGGTAGGAACTCCCTCTTTTTTACTGCATTTACTGTGTAGATATACCAGTTTTTAATCCACTCATCTGCTGATGGTCACTTAGGCTGTTTCCAAATCTTAGCTGTGGTGAATCGTGCTGCTATGAACATAGGGGTGATGATCTACTCATTTGTGGAATATAATGAGCAATATAAACTGATGAACAAAAACAGATCCAGAGACAGAGAAGCATCGACCAGACTGCCGGACCTCAGAGGGAAGGTGGGGGAGGATGGGGGAAAGGAGGAGAGATCAAACAAAGGACTTGGATGCATGAATATAAGCCTAACCAATGACATGAACACTAGGAGGGTGAGGGTATGAGTGGGGGGAGGGTTGGGAGGGATTAATGGAGGGATGAATACCTTAATCAATAAAGAAATTAAAAAAAGAGAGAGGATAAAGAATCCAGGAATAAATACTGAAGAAAAAAAAAGCATGGGGAGTGACCTGGGGTCTCAGAAAGGATGCTGACACTGAGCAGTGGAACCCGTCAGGGTTGATATGAGTCCCACCACGGTGTTTCATACACTCGTAAACTGAGTGAAATTCACAACAGCCTGACACGGCCCTGGGAAAATCAAACCTCCTCCCGAGATGTGGCTTCTTCACTCTTTGGATTTTTAAAAAATATATTTTATTGATTTTAGAGAGGGAAGGAGAGGGAAGGAGAGAAAGAAACATCAATGATGAGAGAGAACCATTGATTGGCTGCCCTCTGCATGGTCCCCACTGGGGATTGAGCCCTCAACCCAGGCATGTGCCCTTGGCTGGAATTGAATCCGGGACCCTTCAGTCTGCAGGCTGACGGTCTGTCCATTGAGACAAACCAGCCAGGGCAACTCTTTGTATTTTTATGTGTTCCAGGCAAAGAGTGTAATTTTATTTTTTATATCTCAATTACAGTTTACATTTAATTTCATTTTGTATTAGTTTTAGGTGAACAGCATAGTAGGTAGACAATAACATACTTTGCAATGTGATCCCCCTGATATTTCAAGGATCCTCCTGGCACCACAATAGTTATTACAATATTATTGAGTATATTCCCTGCGCTATACTTTACATCCCCATGACTATTTTGTAATTACTAATTTGTACTTCTTCATCCTTCCACCTTTTTCACTCAGTCCCCTAAGCCTACTCCCCTCTAGCTTACCATTGCTCTGTTCTCTGTATCTGTGAGTCTGTTTCAAAAAGCTATGGTACATATACACAATGGAATATTTACTTGACCATTAAAAAGAATGAAATATTATTTATAACAGCATGGATGGATCTAGAAGATATCCTACTAAGTGAAATTAGTCAGAGGAAGATAAATGACATATGATTTCACTTATATGTAGAATCTAAAGCACAGAATAAATGGACAGACAAAATTGATTGAGAAATGAGTTATTTTATATGGAAAGGAAAAATGATGGAAAAAAAGAAACATTCCTTGGAACAGGTTGACTTTTAGAAACACAGGTTTTCAACTTGGAAGGCAGGTACCAACAAATAAATAAGCAAAACAAAATAATAAATGAGGAAAAAGAAGACAATAAAGGGAGAACACAAATGCATTATTCCAGTATCATGTGTCTTATCAATGCAGTGACTTTCTAGTCTTCCATTTATTCCAAAAATGTTTATTAAATACTCTCCCATGTCTAGGAATGGCACTATTTGCCCTGGACAAAGGTGCTGACTAAAGGAGATAGATGGTGCTAAGTGAAAAATGGAGATCCAGAGAGTGCGGTGGGGCTTAGTGAAGGCCTGATCTCAGCTGTGACCACACAGGGAAAGCTGGGGAGAAGGGAGCCTGGAAACTTGGACTTGAGGAGTGGCAGGTGGGATTTGGTCATGTCAGTCTGGTGGGAGGATGTCCTTGGTGGGGAGAATAGCAAGGACCCAGGCCCAGAGTGAGACAGTGCAGGACTCAGCACGAGGAGAAAGGTGGGACTAAAGGAGGCCTAACGGGCTGGAATAAAATAGTGTTGGAAGGAAATTCAGAGCCAAGATGTGGAGGTTCTTGAACTCCTTCATTTGGTGGTCGGTGGGTAGTCATTGGAAGGTTTTGGCTTGTCAGTAAATGGCTGGAAGAAGTGGGGTGCAGACTGTTGGTAATGCTCTGGTTCCATCTCCTTCTGCCCACTGAAAATGATGAAGTGATCTGGGTAATTATCAGTGAAACCAGGAACCAACAGCCTGTTTCAGGGTACAAGGATGGTGCTGCTGGGAAAAGAACTGTGAATTAGAAAAAAAATGTTATGAAAGTTGCTAGGCAACTCTGGGTGATGTAAACGATGACTTCTGATCCCCTCAACACCTCTCAGCTATGATTTGCTCTGAATCCTGCTAGTCTCAGCTCATGCTTCACTCTCTGATCATTGGGAAGCTGAACAACACCCCCTTTTTGGGAGTTTACATATTACACATTCAGGAATTGCCCGGTAGAGGATATACTGTAGACATACACAAATAGTCACTGTTCATGGGATGGCGGCTTTGTGTTCCCCAATCACACTGACCTTCCATGCTGTGGAATTCTGAAGAACTAAGTGAACATACATGAAAAAATCCAACCCCAGATATTCATGACCACATCATATATGTTCCTAAGTGTTGCTCCTCCCTGCTAAGGTGAACAATCCTTTAGCCACAAGCAAGTATTATCTGGAAGTTGAACACTTGTGTACCTTAATGGCAGTACAGTATGCCGTCATCACATAATCATTTTGAGGCCAGGTGGGCAACACATGTATTTAAAACTCCATCTGTCTCATTGTTGGGCTCATGTCTGGAATAGTGGGGAACATCCATTTCCCTTCCTTCCACTTGCATGGCCCTCCTTGGGGTCTGACCTCCAGATGTGAACACTCTTCATCAGCCCCGGGCCCTTCCTCTTACATTAAGCATTAATTACTGTAGAAGCTAGAAGTAGGGCTTGCTCAAATAGGTGCTTATTACACTTTGTGGTTATATAGAATAGCACCTGCCTTTTCACTGACATCCTTCGACATTGGTTTATAAGATAGAAGTCTGAATCTTTAAAGAAGGGTGCACGGGTTTATGTTGAAATATGTCTCCTCTTGTTTCCTGTGTTTATGATACTTCCCAATGACACAGGATGGGAAGGCGGGGAGGCAGGAAGCCGATGACATCACTCTTCAGGCTGAGACCACCAAGGAGCTCAGCTGTGGTTGAGCAGATTGGGTTTGTGACTCACTGTAGTGGGGAGGACTCACAGCGAGAAGGTTTTGGGGCGTGTCAGCAAGAAGGTGTGAGGCAGAAATGGCAGGGTTTGGGCTGCATTAGGTGCTTTGGGGGAGGGTTTGAGGAAGGGTTGCTTTGATCTGCATTGGATGCTGTCAGGAAGTAGGGAAAATCCCATGACTGGGGATCTTACTAATTCTTATGTAGAAGGCAGAAAGGACAGAGGAGGCTAGAGCTGTGACTGGGAGAGAGCAGCGGCCACTCCTATTTGCCAGGGCAGGGAGGTGTTGGTCACTTGTTTCAGCAATGTTCTAATGTTTGTGTTCGGATGGACGGTCTTGTTTTTGTCTTGATCCATCCTGGTCAGAGGATGGCTGTGTGGTGTCGATGTTCTGGGAAAGTGTTTGTTCCACAGAGGAACGCCGGGGCCTGGCTGTGAGTGTCAGAACAGCTTCGGTGATGAGAGCTTGTGCCTTTGTCATCGACACAGCAGAGAAGGCGCGGAGCCTCAGCCTCCATTGCGCCTAAGTGCCACAGGAAGCAGGCAGACGACAACTGGGCTGCAAACAGAAAAGGCCTGCCTTGAAACTCAGTCCAAAACAGGCTCCATCCTAACCCATACACATTCTTTATGAAGGGGAAATGTGCACTTAACATTTTAGTTGGTACTGCCTGTTTGGGAACATGGAAAAGTTTTCTCTAAGTTAAATATACGGGTCTAAGTTTATTTCAATGTGTACAAGAACCTTGTCTTTTTTAAAAAAATATTTTTATTGATTTTTTTTATAGAGAGGAAGGGAGAGAGATAGAAAGTCAGAAACATCGATCAGCTGCCTCCTGCGCACACCCTACTGGGGTGTGCCCACAACCAAAGTACATCCCCTTGACTGGAATTTACTGAGACCTTTCAGTCCCCAGGCTGATACTCTATCCACGGAGCCAAACCGGTTTCGGCAAGAGCCTTGTTTGTTTAAGTTCCCTGTTCCTCCCAATGCTGCCAGCATCTTGACGGTGCACTTGAGGGGTTTCATTTCTTGGGATCCAAATGCCACCGGTATACATGGTGACTCTTAGGTACACAAGCTGAGGAGCAAGCAGGTTTGAAATGGGATGTGGTTACATGCTCTTCAAAAAGACTGATTTCTATTAAAACTTGGTGGGGGGCATAGCAGGGTCCTAAGAGAGGCAGGAGGGTTATTGTTTAACCCAGTAGACTTTGTAGTCAGACAGACCTGGGTTTGAGTGATTCCCATACCTCACATTTACCTGCTTGTGACCTTGACCAAGTTACTGAAGCTCAGTTACTTCCATTGTACAGTGGGGATAAATAAACCTACCCATAAGTTTTTTGAGAGGAGTACACCCACTGTGACAAAGGGAAACACATTGCTTGCATATGTGTGTCAAATGTGGTGCTTTATTTGTAGTTACCAGATAATTGCTGCCCACCATTCAGTCCTCTGAGCACAGGGGGATTGAAGGGCGATGACAGTCAAGGTCTTCTGAGGGTCTTTCTTTCATTCTTGGATGCTGGGGTGATGGCTGACTGTTGTGAAAGGATTATTTGTTTGATTTGGAGTCAGGTGACCTGAGTTCTAACTCTGGCTTGGTCATCAATCAATTGTAAAACTTTGAACAAGTCTCTTAATCCTTTGATACTTGATTTGTTTATTTATAACAATGAAGTAATAATGTCTGATCCTTTGCACCACCCAGCGGTATTGTGAGAATGAAATGAAAACTAGTCACTATCAATAAATACTTACGTGACGGCACAACATGCAAAAAAAAAAAAAGCATGTCTTGAAGCACACAGCATTATGAGATGTAACACTCTGCTAAAGAAACTTAGGAATTGATCATAAATTTGTTGTAAAAAGTTGAGTTTAAAGTGGATGTCTGTAGAGCATATTCTTTCTTTTTTCTCTTTGAGATATAACATACAAAAGTACAAATTTTGACACATTGACCTCCATGTAACTGCCTCCCAGATTAAAGTCAATGTTTCTAGAAGTCTTCGGAAATCTTCATTATGTCCCTTCCTAGCCAACACCTCTCCCCTCCAGAGAGCACCACTTGTGTAACCTTTGATTCGTTCTTGCCTATTCATTAACATCATATAAATAGAATCATACAGTATGTCCTGGCTCCTTTTGTTCCCGTAATGATTGTGAAAGTCATTTCAGTTGTTTGTACCAGTAGTTTGTTAATTTTGGAAATGATGAGTAGTGTTCCTTTATATGATCACACACACTTCCTTTATCTACACCAACCATTCTACTGATGATGGACATTTGGGCTATTTCTGACTTCTAC
The DNA here is from genome assembly GCA_027563665.1 of Antrozous pallidus. NCBI lineage: Eukaryota > Metazoa > Chordata > Mammalia > Chiroptera > Vespertilionidae > Antrozous > Antrozous pallidus. Next base: position 94,747,776 of record CM050517.1, read on the forward strand.
CTGTTATAAGTAAAGCTACTAGGAACTTTCTTACCTTGTAATATTGGCGTCCATTATAAAATTTTAGAAGTGTTTCCTAAAAAAATTTGGACAATGATGAATAATAGGAAGCATCAAACATTTAAACTAAGGCCTCCACACTTCAAGGACAGTGAGAATTTTGCATGCACTTTTCTTGTAAATAAATGACAACCTCAGAGAGCAGTGTTTAGCATAACTTCCCCTTTTGGCCCGAAGCACAAGTGGCCATAGCAGTGGTTTTCATGCTCAGACTGGTTATAAAGTGAAAATCATTTTTTTTAAAGTAAGAGAAAAACCTAAACTCTTTAGGCCTGGGAAGGGAAGAAATTGTATATTAGGACTTTCGTTTCAGTGATACACGCAAGTGTTTTCTGAGTTGCAACTCTAAAGGGAAAATTGTCCCAAACCCCCTCTGGGACAGAATCCTGAGAGTGATGAAAGTCACAACCTCTTTCTGGGAAGAAATTAGCATTCCAGTTAAAACACCAAAGTGATTTTCTGATGAACTTTCAAGGTATAAGACTTACCTACCTACCTGTAACCCAGGTCTGCCTGAATACAAAATACAAAGTCTACTGGGTTAAGCAATAACCCTTCTGCCTCTCTTAGGACATCCTATGTCCTCCACCACTGTTAATGAGTATCAGTCACAAACCTAGTGACCTTTAGCCAAACACTTATTTTCTTATAGTTGTTAATCTAACAATAAACCTTCTTTTCTTCTTCTTCTTCTTCTTCCTCTCCCTCTTCTTCTTCTTCTTCTTCTTCTTCTTCTTCTTCTTCTTCTTCTTCTTCTTCTTCTTCTTCTTCTTCTTCTTTCTTCTTCTATAAACTGTCTACACCATAAATAGATCTTTGGATGGTCTACTAGAGGCCTTTTCCTTTGCAGCAAGATTACAGAAATAACTTTAAAATGTGTTCATAAATTAGACTTATGAAAAGTGTCCTTAACACTATGTAAAATGTATTTCTATTATATTCTGTGGGACAGAACATGTGGAATTAAATAATTCCCTGGATTCAGACACCAGATCTCTGCAGTGGTCAGAAGCAGGGTTCTAGGACTATCTCATCCTCAGAGACACCTTCAAGAGAGGAGACCAGGTAAAGGGCTCGTCAAGGGGACAGAGGCTGCACAACAAGTGAGGCAAACAGCGTTCGGGCCAGGACACTGCCTGTGGGCTGAGCCAGGCCCTGGGAGGGAGGGCTCAATGGCCTCAGAGAGCTGACTAGTGTGGCCAACAGATGGAGGGCACGGTCTGAGGACTGAGAGTGAGAAGCTGGAGCCTGCAGTCAGCCATGGGGACAATCAGCCCCGGGGCCTGTGTCTTCTTAAGGTCCCGGCCCTGGCAAGCAGCACTGTGTGGCTTCACTAGATGGTAAGATCTGTGAAGGCAGCGTGTTGCCTGTCTTGCTCTGTGAGATGTACCCTAGCATATGGTGGGTATGGAATAAACATCTGTTGAAAGAATGAACGTGTTTTTTCTGCCACTAGGGTCCTGACGTCTCTCTCTCTGTTCAGAGGTCCTCTCTCTGCTTCCTTAGACAGATCAGGGCCCAGCTCAGGACTGATTGGCGATTAATCTCCCTAGTTCCTGGTTTGGCGATTAACCTTCCTGGTTTCTACATGACCTGCTCCTTTTCCAAAGGGTCAAGGGCTGGAGCCTGACAGGTGGGCTTTGACCGCATCCCCCCCCCCCCAATATGTGGTTTTCTGGAACCTATTTGCAGGGACTTAGTGGAAGCTGGATCAAAGTATGGCCTTTCAGAGAAAGGAGGAAATTAACAGAGGAATAAAAATAAAACGTAGATGATTACTGTGAACAGTGCAGAAGATGAAGGGAGAGTATATTTATGTACCAATAAACAGTGAATAAATATTAAATGAGCAAATTCTTGAAAATGACTCGAGATACCTTACAATTCCATACAGGTTACTATGCATTCAACTGGTGACCTGCTATTCTACATTTTGAAATGACAAATTTTAGACTATAAAACCTAAAACAAACCATGTTGCATATCGCCTCATTTATTGACTCTGCTGGAAGCAATTGAACCTGAGTTATAAAAAGCAACTTCAGAATGAGCTGGTACTACATATTCCAGAAAATATGTCATCTACTTTCCGTCCCCCACATAGCTGAGTATTTAAAAGCAGGTTGACGGTTTATTTCTTTATTTGCTTGTTTCCATTGTGTGTTAGCCTGGGTGCTGCAGAAAGCAGAGGCTGAACAAAAGGTTTATGGATGAGGATTTTACTGGGGAGTGTGATCCCAGGGAATGGAGTCACTTAGCTCTTAGCCTGGCCTTGATTATCTGTCCTTGATTTTCTGTCCTACTTTCGGGTTAAAGGGGGAAAAATGATTTTCATCAAAGTCCCTGAGGAGAGGAGGGACCATTCAATTGAGTGACTGTTGGAAAGCATTGTTGAAATCAGCAGAATAGCCCTGCACTTTATAACACGTGAACTATCTCCTAATATTATAGTAATATGGATTTTCCACGGGCAAACTATGTGAGAGGCATTGTGAGAGACATAAAACATGTAAGATATACTCCCCTCACAATGCAGGGTGAACTTATACACGCGCTTCATTAATAGGAGGCCAGAGAACCACGTGCTGAGCGGTATGGGGCAGAGAGGGAGGCTGCCAGAGGGATTTTACCGCATCCTGAGAGCCACGGAGGGAAACTCTAAGAAGGAAGTACCTTAGGCTTAGATGGTAATTCACAACATGGTCAATGTTTTTGTTTTTCTGATTTTCATAAAGTAGAATGGCGAGAAAATATTTTGTCTAACTAGAGTTTCACTGAAAGTTCATAATACCTTTTGTAGTAATTCTAGTTCCTGGCCATTTTTTCTGTGATGCTGAAGCATGTGGATGAAGAGAGAAACATTCAGTCATCTGTCTGGTTTCTTTTCTTTCTTTGCTTGATTGGATTTTAAACTGTTCTTCCAAATGTTGGCAGCATGCAAGCTGAGACCGGGCAAATGACAACTCTAATCCTGGGTTAATGAGAGCTGTAAGGGAATAATCATGGACATGTTGCCTTGTGCCAATGTTTGCTGCATGAGCCCAAGATTAATTTTCTTTTAATTAGGACCATCACTGTGCCTTCAATTTCTTTAATAAATGCCAGGTCAAACCCATTACTTACTTCACAGCTATGAATGAGCTCTAGTCTTGGTTATAATTTGCATATTCCGGAAGTCCTTCCTCTTTTCTTTGTGCAAGTGGAAATCCGCTTTCTGTGTCATGTTCAGGATATTTAACTGGTTGGTTCTGTCAAATACGGAACAGAAACAACATTCATGATCACTGCTCCTTAGGTCGAAGGGACTCATTTGACTTTGGGTAAAACTTGCCAACATCTAATAAAAAGGATCTATTCTTAAGACAGACCTTCAATGACTCTTGCAGTTAGGTCAACCTCAACATATCCATGTACTGAATTGTGTCCTCCTTTCCCCCATTCATATTTTGAAGCCCCAATTCCCAATACCTAAGAGCATGACTATATATGGAGATAGGGCTTTGAAAGAAGTGATTAACTTAAAATAAGGCTATTTAGGGTAGACCCTAATCCAATCTGACTGATGTCCTTGTAAGAAGAGGGAATTTGGACACAGGATGAGACACCAGGGATGGGCACAAGATGGCCATCTGTAAGCCCAGGAGAAAGGCTTCAGGAGAAACCAAACCTGCTGATACCTTGATCTTGGACTTCTAACTTCCATAACAATGAGAAAATATATATATTTCTGTTGTTTAAGCTATCCTATCTGTGGTATTTTCTTATGGTAGCCCTAGCAAACTAAAACATCCCAAACCAAATTCATTTCTTTCCCGACCTGAACTCATTCATTCTGCAACAGAGGCATTTACTGAATAGCCAAGAAATACCTTTAGAAGCTCTGCCCACCTTTAGTTCTGATCTTGGGTAACAACAATCTTACCCCTATCATAAGAGGAAGCTACTTAAAAAAAAAAAAAAAAAAAAGAAGAAGAAGAAAAGAGGAAAGAGGAAGCTACTGTTCTAGAGGCATAGCTCCAAGACGGTGGGTTTCCATCTGGCCCCTGGGAGTATGAGTGGAGCAAAACCTCCACAGGGTGTGTCTCCCAGCAGAGAAATAATTTGTTACTTTTGTGGGATTTGGGAGATTCATTTGTTTCTTCAGCTAACTACAGTTATTATTCCAACCAGTACAATCTCCATCCTGCTTCATGCTCCTGGGACTGTAAACTTAGCCATGTGTCTGGACTCCTCTCACTGCATGGTTCCATGTATGACTGGTCATTAGTCCTTTCTATTCTACCTTTGCAACATTCCACAGATCTGCCCCTATTTTCCACTCACAGAGCTGCCTTTGTCATCTCCCTGAACAAATGGTGATGGCAATGATGCTGAAGGGACATTGTTCCAGGCACTGTTGTGCTTCGTTCTTATAGAAAGTCTTTTAATCTCATACATAACCTGTGAAGTGAGTACTATTGCCGTCTCTTTTTTAAAAAGTATATTTTTACTCCTTGTAGAGAGGACGGGAGAGGGACAGAGAGATAGACACTTTAATGATGAGGGAGAATCATTGATTTGCTGTCTCCTGCATGCCCCACACTGGGGTTTGAGCATGCAATCTGGTCATGTGCCCTGACTAGGAATTGAATCATGATCTCCTAGTTCATAGGTCGATGCTCAACCATTGAGCCATTCCAGCCAGGCTTAGCATCTCCTTTTTCAGATGAAGGAATTGAGGTGCAGAGGGTTTAAGTAACTTGCTCAAGTTCTTGCAGCTGGTAAGTGGCAGAGCTGGGATCTGAACCTTGTCAACATGGTTTCCACTGCTTTCAAATAAACTCATGGCATTAATGAACCTGCATGTCCTAGTCTCAGTGCACCCTTTTAGTCTCTTCTCCCATCAAGGACAATCCTCTACCATTGATCATTTCCAAGATTTCACTCTAGCTACAGTCTAAATTGTTTCTGTTCTCCAGACAAATCCTGCATTTGCCAACCTCTGTTGCATCGTCTAAGCTCTTCCATCAGAATCGCTCTCCCCCTTGGTCCTATGTATCACCATCCTGTGCATCCTGCAATGCCCCACTCAATAGCCACCTCTTCTGGGAAGCCTTCCTTGGGTCATCTTCATTCAGCACACTCATAGTCTCTTGCCTGTATTTCCCTGTGGTCCCTCGTAGCTGACATATCTCTGTGTGTGCCTCTCTTCCCATAAAGTTTAAGCTTCCTGAGCAATGGGACCATATTTTCTTTGTTTTCAGATGTTCCTTCTAAGTAATGAGCACACTGGACCACACACAATCTTTGGTTGATAAATGTTGATTGCAATTAATTGAAAGGAAAGTTTTTTTGAATGCCTTGATATTTGACGGAAGATAATAATTGTTATCCCCTCTCACACTGGCCACCATGGCTTAGATTTCCCAATCAGTCTGTGTGAAAGTGACTTTGTTAACATCAGAACATTTTATTTTCTTCACTCTATCGGCTGTCATTTCTCTGAGTTTGATGCTATCACATCTCATCTGTGTCATGTTAGCAAATTGCTCTTTTGGTCTTCATGTTAGAACTGAATTTCACTGGATTTCAATTATTGCTCTGCTTTGATTTGTTGATTGAGAGCAGTCTTTTATCTTGGTGGCACTTTTCAAGCAAGTGGTAATATATGTTCCAGTGACTTGAAAGACAAGAGGATGGTGTTTCTGCCTCTCTTTTCCCCTGGAAGTCTCACCTTTGAGCATTTCATAAATCCTTAGTCCTTTTCTTTGAAGGGTAAGCAGAAAGATGAGAGGAAAGTGGAGTTTGGTGTTTCTGATAAGAATGCAGGATGGGTTTGAAACTCGGACACCATGGGATTTTCTGAGGATGTCAGTTGATCATTTCTCCTAAGAATGCGTTGGTGTTAAATGTGTTCTAACACATGCATTTTCCATGGTATGGCAGCCATCCTCCAGCATGGCCTCCAGAGACCCTCACCTCCTGGTATTCATGCTTTTGAATGGTCCCTCCCACACTAAATAGGGTAGCAATCTTGTGTAAACAGTAGGACACTGCAGAAGCGACAGGGTGTGACTTCCAAGACTGGATTACTAAAGACATTGTGGTGTCCACTTTGCTCTATTGAATCACTTGCTCTAGGGGAAGCCAGCCTCCGGGTTGTGAGGACCTGGAGCAATCCTACAGATATGCATGTGACAATGAATTGAGGCTCCCTGCCAACAGCCAGAACCAGCTTGACAACCACATAAGTGCACCATCTTCGAAGTAGATCCTCAGGCCGCAGCCAAGCCCCTCAGATGATTGTAACCCCAACTTTAATTCATGAGAGCCTGAAGCTAGATAAGTCCAGCAAAGCTGCCCCCTCAAATCCTGACCCTTAGAATCTGTGTGATGATATACATTTGTATTTGTTTTAAGGAGCTACGTTTTGAAGTAATTTGCTATGCAGCAGTATAGAACTAGTGTACATGGCACATGAAGTTTGATTTTACTGTTTGGTTCTCTATGAATCCATAGTCTAGCATTTTCAGTCCTAGCAATAATTTGGACAGCATACATAGAGATGGCTCCTTGTATGGTACAGGTACAAATCAATGGTATACAAACAAGATGGTGCAATGTTCAGTATAGAGAGATTGCCTCAATTTCCTGCTTCGAATTGGGCCTGAATCCCTGGAAGACTGATGAAGAAAATATTCAACAATGTTCTTCAGAGTCATGGCACCCCCATCGGAGCAGCCAGGCCTGGAGGTAGATGTAAGGAGGGTGGTGGCCCAGGGGGTTGCCTCTGAGTCCTAAGAGAGGGGTAGCAGAGCACCCGGGAGAAGGGTGAGGGTGGCTGAGAGGAGAGAGCAAACAGTTTTGGGGTGGGTGGACATGACTGGGTGTATCTGGAGCTTGTTTGTTCAACTGAAGTGCTGGCGCTCTCTCCACACCCAGTGAAATGCAGAAGTTAGAGCTTTCAGTTTCAAAAAAAAAAAAAAAAAAAAAAAGACTGTGGCCTCTCTTTAAGTATTAACATGTTGTCCCCCTTGCAAGACTGATGAAGAAAATATTCAACAATGTTCTTCAGAATCATGGCACCCCCATCGGAGCAGCCAGAGCCAAGCTCCAGACACATCAAGTCATGCTCCACCCACCCCAAAACTCTGTTTGCTCTCTCCTTTCAGCCACCCTCACCCTTCTCCCGGGTGCTCTGCTACCCCTCTCTTAGGACTCAGAGGCAACCCCCTGGGCCACCACCCTCCTTACATCTACCTCCAGGCCTGGCTGCTCCGATGGGGGTGCCATGACTCTGAAGAACATTGTTGAATATTTTCTTCATCAGTCTTGCAAGGAGGAACATGTTAATACTTAAAGAGAGGCCAGAGTCTTTTTTTTTTTTTTTTTTTGAAACTGAAAGTTCTAACTTCTGCATTTCACTGGGTGGGGAGAGAGTGCTGGCACTTTAGTTGAACAAACAAGCTCCAGACACGGAAGAGCCTGCATGAGGGACCTCCTTGACACCCATTACCTGCAGGAGCAGGTGAAGCCACCAGAGCTGACTTGCACACGACAGGGACCCAGATTCTGATACGGCAGCATCTCCTCCACGTGTACCCCTGGGACAGCCACTCGTCAGGTATGAGCTTGCTCCCCTCTGCCTGGGAAAAGGTGCCCTCGCCCACTCCTGTCTGTTTCAGAAGGTGCTGCTGGCTACCAGGGGATGTCTGTAGTGCCTTTCCCTCTCCTCCACCTTTCCTCCCTCTCCCTCCTCCTTCTTTACACTCCTACACACTGGCACAATTATACTAGTAAAATCAGTCCTAACATTTCAGCCCAGCTGGTGTGGCTCAATAGTTGAGCATCAACCTGTGAAACAGGAGATCACGGTTTGATGCTCAGGTTGAGGGCTCGATCCCCTGTGGAGGGGTGTGCAGGGAGCAGCCAATTAATGATTCTCTCTCATCATTGATGTTTCTCCCTCTTCCTCTCCCTTCCTCTCTGAAATCAATAAAAATATATTAAAAAAAGAAATAATACATTTAAGGCACTTAGTTAATTAGTTAAAAGTTTGCATTGCTTTATAAGCAATGAGAATGGAGAAAGTTTGTGTAAAATTCCATAAGAATTAATTTTATTACTTTAGGAATATAAAAATTGAAGCAAATATATTAAGTGTATAAGTGTTTCTTGGAACATCTTTAAAATACAAGTAATTTCTAACTTAAATATTTGCCACGTATCTGCACAATTTAGAGAGAAGTAGATGTTAAAATCTACATGGTTAATGTAATCAGTGTTCAAAATCATATTGGGTAATTTAGACAAAAAACATACTTCATTTCTTTTGATTAAATCTGCAAGGTACTGTGGCTGCCAAATTTGCATGTGGCCCATATTGCACAGATAGGTTTGAAAGCTATTGTCAATAGTTCTGGTTATCAGAATACACTCAACACCTGCCACTGCCCACCTCAGACCACTTTGGGTTTTAATCTACTATGAATGGGTCAAGCTTGGCTAAGTGTCCATGACAGTGGCCTTTGGTGGTCTGAAGCCATCCTGGTCATTTGCTTGAGCCCCAGAGTCTCAGGGATGACAGAGGGCTCTGGTCCTTTCAGGCCTCCTAGAGGCTTCATCTGTCCTCAGGATCATGGTCAAGTCCAGGCCTACCTATGGGACAGGGTTAGCCGTTTGTCCCTCAGCTCCTGCCCTGCCTTCCCTGGTCCCCCAGGGCTGGTCCACATAGCCTGCTTCCAGGTAACACAGCTCAGTTCTGGGAAGGAATGGTGTCTGACTGCCTTTCCCTATTCATGTTGTCGATCAGGTGCTTTACAAAGTTGTCCCTCTCCACCCCCCCCCCCCCCCCCCCGCCAACAAGAGCTGTTTGTTATTGAAACCGCTGTGGACACTTCCTGTAAATTCATCAAACAGAAATACACAATGGGAAGTACGAGCAAATTCTGCAAGCGTTTGTTCCTCTAGAGCTGCCAGGGGAGGAGAGCACTTTGTGCTTCTTGCCTTTGAGGGATCTTGAGGGCACCCAGCTAGCCGACTCCCACTCAGTCACAAGTCATGCTGCTCTGAGGGGAATGTCTGGAAGGGAACACTGTTCTCCAGGAGTGGACTCCACCACCCAGGGCCAAAGGCCACTTGTGTGGCCAGTTCTCTGATGGAGCCTGGACTCTAAGGGACAGCCTTGGGCAAAACTCTGAAGTGGGTGGCTTGTCTTAGGGGTCTCTCCTTTGAAGCCTTTCTCTTCCAACATATCCTTTCCTGGTTTTCTCATTCTCTATTCTCACCACTCCCACTCCATGGCCATTTCCTTCTCTTCACTGACTCCCAACTATCCAGGCCAACAAGCTTCATCCAAGGCTAACTTGCCCTTTGTCTAGGACACCCCAAGCTTCACCTTCTCATCCTCTCCCCTGGCTTGTAATTAAGAAGGTTCTCCCCACTTGTGGGATAAATAGACCCCACCACCCCATGGTCTACTCTGCTTTTGAGGGAGCTCAGGGCATCCTAAGATGCTCTGTATGTGCATATAAAACAGCGCCTTTCTGTAACCAAGCCTATTGGGGAGGAGGTGCAGCCTTATGGTGGGGACATCATTGTGGGCAGGCTGTGGGAGGCCACCCCCAGGGGCAGTATAGGTGCTGCAGAGGTAACCCTCAACTGGGATAAAATTAGTTAACTGTTAGTTCACAACTAAATACTGTTCATGGGCATCTTTTGTTTTGCTTGCAGTTTTCTCAAATTTGGATTTAGCTGACATTTTAAAATGAGGATATTCCCCGTGAAAGATTTGTATTTCTGGATTCTCTTGAAAACCTGAAGAGGTGGCCCTGTGGGCACTGACTAGATCGATCTTGGTGGACATGAAGAATGCACCTCTATTTGAGTGCAAATAGGTCTGTTGTACTCCCTTTGGGGGCTCAGGGCTGCGGGCTGGGGAAAGCCTTGCAGGTGGAGATGAGGTACCACCGGGCCCCTGGGAACTAGAGCCTGGTGCTGTTTTGGAGGAAGTTAGAGTCGGGATACTTTGCTCAGAATCCCATGTCTAGAATCAAAAGAAAGTGGCAAAAGTGATCCACTTGCACTTGAATAAACATGGTTTCACAATGAAGCCGATGCCAGCACTTCTAACCAGCTCGGAGCTGTATTACTCAAGAGGTCCTCAGAGTTAAGAAAAGTCAGTTCTGGGGCCGTAGGGGGTAAAGCTTTCCTCGAAGACCTGTGCAGTCCCACAGGGCCTCATGCTTGATTTCATGCTCTGCTGATGTTGTCTTGAAATTACTGATAATCTTGGAATAGTTTCATTTTACCCTATTTGGTCTCCCCAAATTATGTAACCAGTCCCAGCAGAGCTTACCCAAAGCAGGACCCCCTGTATCACCAAGGAGATCTTTTTGAGAGTGTTTTAAAAAGATATGACACGTTGAAGGATGCCCTGCTGCTCTGGGGTTTTGAGCAGAGAGTAATTTTGTGTAATACTGTGCTAATTGGTGAAAGTAGCGAACCTGGTCAGTGAATGATCGAGTTCCTAGGAAGAATGTGGTGACAGTTAAACAGGTTAAATGACCAGAAAGCTATTTATCTTTCCAGGAGGGTGAAGTTAGCCTCTCAGCTTTAAGAACTGCATCAGCCTAGCTAGTGTGGCTCAGTGGTTGAGCGTTGTTGACCTATGAACCAGAAGGTCACGGTTTGGATGGATGAGCCAGGGCCAGCTTTGACCATGTGTGGAGTAATGGTGTCTGAAGCTGAAATTCCTCATGGGCTTTCAGGCTTTGGATGCTTCTGGAAGGTGATCTGCTCAGTATTGCTCCTTTCCTTGCAAAGGAATAGAATGTAAACCCAGGGCTCCCACAGCATTAGCTCAACCAAATCAGTGCGGGCAGGCCCTCTTCTGATGGCTGCCTCCAGGTGCCCTTGACCTGGGCGCTGGCAGAGGGCCTATGCATGATTTCTAGTAATGCAACCACCTCGTCTTGTCTGCTCCCCCCGGCAGCCAGACAGTCAGGCTCAATCAAGTAGGTTCCCCAAGCCTGAGTCAGGCACTGGTCCACCATGTACCCAAGCACTATTGCTAAAGCCTTCCCCTCATTCTAAACGTAGGGGCCTGCCCCCTCATGCGTGGATAAAGGGGACTCCCAACAACAACCCTCCAACTCCTCTCTGTGAATTCCCTCAATGTGAGAGAGGGGTGTGCGAGTTGCATGACCCCTTATCCCCACTTCCTTTTTGCATTCCTAGGCGGTGGTCTCACACTTCATTTCTTTGGGGGTCTCAGTGAAATTGTGTTTGACTCCTTTTATAAGGGTTTACTCTGTGTCAGGCCCCATGTTAATCACTCTGTACTATAGAGTCTCAGTGCGTGATCTTATTTCATCCTCCTGACACTGTTATGAGGTAGGTACCGTTCTCGTACCCATTTTACTGAAGCTGGGAAAATTTAACTCCTGCCCAAAATCAACCAGCTACTCAGTGACAAAACCCAGATTTGAAGCTAGGTCTAGCTGACTCCAGGGCCTAATGTGGATTACTGCAATAGTTAAGATTTTATCAGTTTTTAGTTGTCCATAAAAGCCCCAGAAACAGAACTTTAAAATGTTAACTAAAAGTCTCCCTATACCTTACATTGTTCAGAATGGAACATCTTTGCTGAAAGCAGGAAATAAGGTTCAGGGCTTCTCCATAATCTCACAGCTCATGATGAGGCAGAGGCTGCTGTGGGCTCATCAAAACCCTGTTCTTCTTTCTGCCTGGCCACATAGCTAAACTCTATTTCCCAGGTTCCCTTGCAATTAGGAGTGGCCCACGTGACCGAGTCCTACCCAATAGAATGTGATGTGTGCTGGTTCTTAGCCAGGCCTCTGAAAAGCTACCCTATGCCATCTTCTAGGCTTTCCCTCCTCGCCTAGGACTGTCAGCAGCTGAAGGTAGCAGTTTTTATGAGTCTGGCTGTCTTTCTAAGTGACTGCATGGAAGAGGGCCACTCTGGGGGAGGGCTGTGCATCTCCTTAGAATTAAAATATACATGAGCACAGAATACACTGGGTAGTAGTGCAGCCATTACATAGCTTGGGTCTTTGCCATCGCAGTTAGCTATTCTAATGAGCACACACTGTGTTACTAAGACAGGAGCAGCTGCCCAAGCAGAGTGTGCAGCTCACGGGCCAGATGGAGATAAGCACAGCATAAGCTCCATTCGTGGTACTGCTTCCCAGAAAAATAAATGTAAGGATTAAAGTTTTTTCTGAATATTTTCAGAATATCATTTCATGCCAATACAGGGTCAGCTAACTAACTACAGCCTGGCAAGTGTCCTGGGGCAGTTTGAGGAGTTCATTAATAACCATGATCCAGCCTGGCCAGTGTGACTCAGCCGTTGAGCACTGACCCAGGAACCAAGAGGTTACTGGTTCAGTTCCCCATCAGGACACATGCCTGGGCTTAATCTCCAGTAGGGGATGTGCAGGGGACAGCCAATCAATGATTCTCTCTCATCATTGATGTTTCTATCCCTCTCTCCCTCTCCCTTCCTCTCTGAAATCAATACAAATATATTACGTAAATAAATATGATCCACACATTATCTTGACCACGTCAGGTAAATTATCCCCATTAACAAAACCCCCACAGTTCTACTCTAATTTCTCATGCGCACCCGGAAAACTTATTAGAACTTTTGGTTTGAAGGTTTGAAGGAAAGAAGTCATCAATCTCGACCTTGTGAATAGAATGATCATTACCGTCCTCTTGTTTGTCTGTTTAAAAATGTCACTTTTAATTCTGGCCTCTCTAACCATGTCCAGGGGGCATGCGACATCTGGGGAGACAGCTATTTAAGCAAACAAAGAGGTCAGTTTTTAAGTAAGCAAAGTGAGTTTATTTGCAAACACTAACTTTCCTCTTCAGGAAGACAAGCCACAATTCTAGGACCTTCCAATTACAAAGTGATGTGTACCTTGCTCTTGGGGTGTTACATTAGAGAGGACTCCTTGTACCTGCCTGATGGAGGTGGCAGGAGAGAGAATGGAGTGAGAACCCACTGAGTCTGGACATGAGCTTTCTGAAGGAGGCTGTGGGGTGTCAGACTCTTGGGTTTGGAGGAATGTGAGTGGGTGGTGCCCAGGAAGAGCTTGCCCCTCAGAGACTCAGAGTGATGGTCAGATGTGCTACTGGCATGCAGTGGGCACTTCAAAACATCTGCTGGAGATGTTTATGATGAGAGGGGGAAGGGGCTGCATTGGTTGGCTCTGCCCTTACCAGCGGTGTGATTTGGGCAAGTTACTTAACCTCTCTGTGTTTCCAATGCCTCATCTGCAAAATGATGAGTGAGGATTAAATAGTTAGTAAATGTACAAGAAGCACTTATGACAGTAGCTGGTATTTTGTAGAGTTATATAAGTATTGCTGTTGTTATAGTAGTAGTATTAATATTATCTTGAATATTGACTTATAGAACAGTTAAGTAATTCTCAATGTTTCTTTCATAATAAGCTGAATAGAGGAGTATAGAAGAGTTACAGATTACCAACATGATATTTTTATGTCCAAATAGCATTTGGTATCTAAATATCTTTTGTGTTTACAAAATTAACATATTTAACCATGTATTTATTCATTAAAACTACTGCTTGCCAAATACCATGCTAAGCACAAGGTAACAGAGTAAGCCAAATCATTTCCCTCAAATTTTATAATCTAAACCCTGTTGGTTAAAACTAATTTTTTTCCAGCCTCACAAAATTTTTTAAAAGTCAATAAATATTTATTGTTCAGATTATTACAGGTGTTCCTCTCCCCCCCCCCCACAGATCCCCTCCACCCAATTCCCACCCCACCCTCTGCCCTTACCACCCCCATCTATAGATGTATGATTTTTGTCCAGTCTCTTCCCACATCCACCACACCTCTTTTCCCCATGAGAATTGTCAATCCACTCGCTTTCTATGCCTCCGATTCTATTATATTCATCAGTCCATTCTGTTCATCAGATTTTTTTACCCATTTGATTTTAGAGTCACTTGTTGGTAGGTATGTATTTGTTGTCATTTTGTTGTGTATAGTTTTTAATCTTTACCTTTTTCTTCTTCTTCCTCTTCTAAAAGAATACCTTTCAGCATTTCATATAATACTCGTTTGATGGTGATGAACTTCTTTAGCTTTTTCTTATCTGTGAAGCACTTTATCTGATCTTCAATTCTGAAGGATATCTTTGCTGGATAGAGTAATCTTGGTTGTAGATTTTTGCTGTTCATCACTTTGAATATTTCTTGCCACTCCCGTCTGGCCTGCATTGTTTCTGTTGAGAAATCTGCTAATAGTCGTATGGGTGCTCCCTTGTAGGTAATTAACTGTTTTTCTCTTGCTGCTTTTAATATTCTCTCCTTGTCTTTTGCTCTTGGCATTTTAATTGTGATGTGTCTTGGTGTGGTCCTCTTTGAATTCATTTTGTTTGGGGTTCTGTGCACTTCCTGGACTTGTAAGTTTATTTCTTTCACCAGGTGGGGGAAGTTTTTAGTCATTATTTCTTCAGATAGGTTTTTAGTATCTTGTTCTCTCTCTTCTTCTGGAACCCCCATAATTCTGATATTGGTATGCTTGAAGTTGTCCCAGAGGTCCTTACACTATCTTGATATTTTTGAATTTTTTTTTCTTTTTGTTTTTCTGGTTGAGTGTTTTTTGCTTCTGTGTAATTAAAGTCTTTGACTTGATTCTTGCAATCCTCTTGTCTGCTGTTAGATCTCGGTATAATATTTTTTATTTCAGTCAGTGTATGATTAATTTCTCCTTGGTCCTTTTTCATATCCTTGAGGGTCTCCCTAAATTTATTGGCCTTTTCTAGAAAATTCTTGAAAAACCTTATAACTGTGGTTTTGAACTCTACATCCAGTTGTTTGCTTCCCTCCATTTCTTTCATTTGTGATTTGTTTCTTTGTCCCCACATTCTGGCTGCTTTCCTGAGTTGATAGAGTGGCTTTGTGTGCTAGGTGTCCTAGAGGGCCCAGTGGCTCAGCCTGCCTAGTTACTTTAGGTGGACACTCTTGGTGCACCCCTTTGTGGGCTCTGTGCACAGTCTTGTTGTAGTTAAGCCTTGATTGTTGTTGGTATCACTGGAAGGAATTGACCTTCAGGCCAATTGGTTGTGAGGATCAGATGTGTCTACAATGGGAGAACTTCTGTGCTGGACACACCCTTATGAGACAAGACCTGCAAAAGCCTCTGTGCTCAGCTTGGATGGGGCAGAGTCTCAGGGTGGAGCAGACAGCATTGGTTTCCTGTTAGCCCTGCCCTAATAGGCCCCTGTGTCTTAGTGTCCTGCAGTAATCACTGCAAACACCTCTGAGAGAAAGCTGCCCTTGAGTTCTGTCCACTGCCATACAGTCCAGTTTCTCCCCAAATAAGTCTGGGTCCCCAGAGTCTTGTCTGGAACTGGAGCTTAGTGGAATCGGGAACTTTTGTCTCCCTCCTGTTTGAGAAAGCCAGCCACACACTCAGTTGCCATTCCTCTCCGTGCACATGTCACAGTACCTCTGCCTCCTGTACTCTGAGTCGCAGTGTGCTTTTCTCTTTCCTTCTAGTTGTAGAATTTCCACTCAGCCAACCTTCCTGTGGTTCTGGATAATGTCCATTTTTGTCTTTTAGTTGTAGTTTTGAAACTGTTGTGCAAGACAGCAGGTTAGATGCTTACCTATGCCACCATCTTGGTTTCTCTTCTAGCCTCACATATTTTCTAAAACCACTTTTATTTTATATCTTAAAATGTTTAAACTTTCATAAGCTGGTCTTTTCTTGCCTTGCAGGATTATTTTCTAACATTTTGGCCTACTAACTAGGTATTGGGTCTAGTTTCTGTTAGTTAAAAACATCAACTGACATTCAGTGCATTTGAACAAGAACTAATAATTCCAGCCTTTTTAAAAACATTTTGAAAAAGACATTTGTAAAAGATTACTTCTAATTCTAAGTGTGGGATTTTGTATTTTTTTCCATTTTCCCCCTGTAAGGTGAAAAACAAAATATTTCAACTGGTAGGACAGTGGGTGAGAGTGGGAACCGCTGACTAGAACTTGCTGAGCTCTGAGCCCTGGGAAGTGCCCTCAGCAGGACTGGCAGGAGGTGGCATGAGCTGTCACTCTCTCTTTGGGGTTGATGGCTGATAATAGAAATGCCCAATGGCATTCCTCCTTGCAGAGCCTGGATGATGCTTTGCAGCCCTCCACCAAGCAAAGACCATAGTGGCCCCTGTGAAGCCACACGAGCCATCATTTGAGATGAAATGTATTTTCCATCCCAAGTCTGCAGGAGACTGCAGTTAGCAGCCAGGATCAGACTCAGCTTTAAAGGCTCTGCGTCCATTCTTAGTGCTCCAGCAACAAAGTGCTACAAACTGGGAGGCTTAAAACAGCAGACATTTATTCTCTCCCAGTTCTGGAGACGTGGTCAAAAAGCCACCTCTCTCTGAAGACTCTGGGAGGGGACCCTTCCTCTGCTCTTCTAGTTTCTGGTGTTTCTGGCTTGTAGATGCATCGCGTGGCCTGGCATTCCTTGGCTTGTAGACACATCACCTCAACCACCACCTTCGTGGTGATAAGCATTCTCTCTTTTCCTCAAGGACACCAGTTTTCCTGGACTAAAGGCCCACCCTACCTTAGTATGACCATATCCTCACTAATTTTCCTAATAAAGTCACATTCTGAGTGTTCAGGAAGGACATGAATTTGGGCGGGGGGAGGGGGGGGAGACACTATTTCAACTCAGTACAGGACCTTTGCTGACTGTCATTGCACAGCTGGTGTACCCCAGTCAATGGCTGCTTCCTTGGTCCTGGAGGGTGAGAGGGAGGGCTGGCCCTGGGGAGAGAGGGGAGTAGGGGACATGTGGTTGGGAAAAGGCTTATGTGAAACTCTGCCAGCGAAGGATTGTGATGAGGGACAGAGCACTTAGAATCTGCCCCTGAGGGAGGACAGGACCTGGAAATTAGGAAGAGAGACACAAATTACCCGATCACAGCATGGCTCCAGCCTGGAACCCAACCAGAACTGCATTCCAGGATTAGCAACCACAGATGGCCCAGCTCACCCCCTGCACGCGTGTGGAGTCTGGCTTGCTTCTTCCCCGCCTGGCTGATTTTGCAGCACAATAGGTAAATTAGATTCTTCCTGTTTCCCAGGAACACTGCACATTTCTTGGTTCTCCAGAAGCATGCATTTACTAGCACTTTCATTTTCTGAAGGGATGGCTCTGATGACAATCGCAGTTCTGAGATATATACAGTGACAGTTGGGGAAGGACCTCGAGGCTTATCTTCCTTCATTATGCACTCCCGCATTCCAGGGCTGTTCCATATAGAAACTCTTTCTAGGGGTCAGACAGCTTGAGGGCATCTGTGGGATTTTTAATAATTTTCTCTCTTTATGGGTTGGGCAGTTGGGGCAGAGGAGGTTAAAGTTAGTTATTATTCTATAGCGTGTGGTTCTGCTGTCTAGACTGAGGGCGTTATCTACACTGACTGCTTGGGTCCTTTTCTGGGCTGTAGCATTACTGTTCTACCATGACACATAGGGTTATAATTTGGTCTATTTTTCAAACATTATGTATGCAACACAGAGCAATAGATCTTTGTTATCTTAACTATGAAAGCTGGAAAAAATGCCAATCTCTACTTAAGGTGTTTTGTTTGTATGCTAGTTTTTTCTAGTTAGGTCATTAGCTTTCTTGGTGGTGTGATAGATTTATACAACGATATAATTCCATCTGATTCCTCTATTATTCTATAAATGAGGCTTTTTTTTGTCTGCTCCTAAAGGTGCATTCTTTTTATATTTCAAATTGCTTCACCAGTTTCAAATTGTACAATGAAATTCCCACTGTGGCTGACTCGGGCATTTCTATAGAAATCGACCTGTTTGATTACGCACTTACAGGGGAGCTGATGATGATGATTCTGCGTTTCTGTGTGGAGCAAAGCCACAGAGGAGTGGGAAGGAATGGGAGATGGTCAAGGAGAGGGCAGGGTGTAGGGAATCCAGGTATTGCATGTGAGACCGTCCCTGAGGGGTGGGGGCTGTGGTCCTCAACCCAGACTGCACAGAGGATCACCCAGGCATTTTCAGCAGCTCCAGTGCCCAGGCCTGGCCTCCAGGGACTTGGACTTAGTTGTTGTGGGGTGGCCCAGCATGGGATTTGCATCTGATTTGTAACTGACAATCGATTCCAGAGGCTCTCAGTTCTCAAAGGGAAAGGAAAGACTGCCCTTATAAAAAAACCAAACCTGGACCACTCCCAATTTGCAACTAGACTAGCAGGCTTTGTGGGGAGGGGATGCCAACTGTCCCTGAGGCTCCCTCACAATGACCCCAGGCTCTCACACAATGATCCCAGGTCTCCCCACTATGACCCCAGGCTCTCGCACAATGATCCCAGGTCTCCCCACCATGACCCCAGGTCCCCCCACCATGACCCCAGGCTCCCTCACAAAGACCCCAGACTCCACCAAGCCAAGATAGAATGAAGGAAAGGGGATGCTTCAGGTCTATCACTCCATTCCTGCTATAAACACGTAGCCCTGCCCTAAAGACCCTGCACAGGACTGAGAGAAGGCTGGCACATTCAACTAAGATTTTACTATGGACTAGGCCAGCAGCTAAGAAAAAAGATCCCAACTCCATTGCACTTTTAATTTTAATTTTATGTGCCTCAGGCATGAAACAGGTCTGGCCACTGACACAGGCCTCCAGTGAGGATGAACTCAGGACTGTACATCTGCTTTGCCCCTGATTGATGTAAGAGCACCACCACCACCATTGCACTTTAAACTCGGGGGGGGGGGGGGGGAGAATAGGGCTCACTTAGCTTCTCAGAGCTTGGTTTCTTTATCTTTCCAACATGATCATCAACCTTGCACGTAGCTTACCATGCAGGGTTGTGGGGAAATTTAGTGAGGTAATGTTTATGTTAAAGCGCCTGACACATAACGGGTGTCAGTGGGTAGCTTTTGGTAGGATTAGAACCAAACTGTTATAAACCTGGGGCATCTGCTCCAGACAAGACTAGGTCAGAACCTGCCGGCCATGGCTGTGGGTCCACTTCCCTGTGGAGGACGGCTCAGAATCTAAACATGAGACTGAAGAAAAATTGCTTCTTTTACCTTCCTCAGTGGTGCCTAAGGAGTTTGGCTAAATTTCCAGATAATTGACACCGGAATGTTAGGCCCTTCTTTGTTCCCCAGCCCCTTGTCCGCTGGGATGGAGCCCATTGCAACACAATGTAGCACACAATGCTACACCACACAAGGCAACACCCAACACAGTGCAACTGTCCCAGCATCCTGAGAGACACGTATAGAAACAGACACAGGGAGGATTCTCATGCCACCCTCTCTTGCACGCAGTGTGCAGACAGTGATGGCCACATGGTCTAGGCAGAAGGTGGCCATCTTTCTGGGTCACTGGACTCAGCCCTACTTATTTTATTTTATATTATATTTTATTTTTTTACAGAGAGGAAGGGACATCAATGAGACATAAACATGAATCAGCTGCCTCCTGCACACCCCCTGTTGGGGATGTGCCCACAACCAAAGTGCATGCCCTTGACTGGAATTGAACCTGAGACTCTTGAGTTTATAGGCTGACGCTCTATCCACTGAACCAAACCGGCCAGGGCTCAGCCCTACTTTTAACAAAGCTTTCCCGACTGTGCTCCCGACTTGGTGCAGCTGTGAACTGCTCGCTTCTGGTCCGGGGTGATGTACGTGCAGAGCTTCAGAGTAGATGCTTGGAAAGTTTTAGACATTTACATTTTTTTCGGTTGCAGTTGACATATTATATTACTTTCAGGTGCACGACATAATGATTAGACGTTTATGTAACTAATGGAGTGATTGCCCCAATAAGTCTAGTACCCAGCTGGCACCATACATAGTTATTAGAATATTATTGACTATATTCCCTATTCTGTACTTGATGTCCCCATGACTAATTTGTAACTACTAATTTATACTTCCAAATCTCTTCACCTTTTGCCAGGTGGGGTGGGGGGTTGCGGGAGGTAGAGGCCAACCCCGTTTCAGAGACATTCGATATGGTCATGGCCCCCATGGTATGGACTGGTGTCAGAGGACAGGCTTTAGACCAGTGGTCGACAAACGGTGTTCCGCGAACCACTGGTGGTCCGTGGGGTCTGGAAGGCTGGCCACTGCTGCTTTAGACCACTCCTTATGCCATCAGATGTCCTTGGTGAGTGGAAGGTGACACATGCTGCAGATGAATTGTGCCCTGTCGGCCCTCACGTTGGTCCAATAACCTGGAATAAAACAAAGCTGGTCCTTCTCCACAGATGGCCTTAGGTATTGCCTTTGGAATCATTCCCAGTTTTGCACATGCAAAGCAACCGCTGGGCGATGGCCTAGTCAGATAAGGGGAGGGTCGGAGTCATAATCTGATTTCGCACCTGATTTCTTAGTCACTGTCTCATAACGGCCTCAAACCAACAAGGTGTTGAAAAGCCGGAACTGGACACTGAGGAAAAGGTGATTGTGAGGACCCTGGCACAATTGGGTGACAGTTGTTCTCTTTGTTACTATGGAAACAGGAAAAACACAGGGGTCGGTAGAGGGGAAAATTGTGACTTGCTGTGATTTAAAGGAACAGGCACACCAGACTGGGCCTTACTTGGGGGGAGATGAGACAGACCTGCATTTTTGCATATTTGCATTGGAGAATTAAGAAAATGTGGCATGGCTGGTGTGGCTCAGTGGTTGAGCATTGACCTTCTATTCTCAGTTAGGACACATGCCCTGGTTGCTGGCTTGATCCCCCAGTAGGGGCTACACAGGGGGCATTGATGTTTCTCTCTCTCTCTCTCTCTCTCTCTCTCTCTCTCTCTCTCTCCCTCCCTCCCTCCCTCCCTCTCTGAATTCAATAAAAACATATTTTAAAAAATGTGTACAGCCAGAAATGGAGATAGTTTCACTTGTTCACTATTTGGGGCCCCTGCCATGTAGTAAGCACTGCTCTTGGTTCTAAGAACACAAATTCCAGTTAGGCATGTCCTCATCTTCAAGAGTTGTGAAGTGTGATGGGAGGGACAGATGACCTTACAGGCTCCTCTGTCACAGGGAGGTGCCTTGTGCTACTAACAATCTCACACTGTTTCAGGAAGTACAGATACCAAGGTGAATGATAGAGTCCTGCCCGAATGAAGTTTCCATTCTGGTGGGAGAGTGAGGCAGTCAACAAATACATATACGTTTTCAAGTCATCATAAGAATGAGGATGAGACAGAGAGGGTGAGGGGGTGGGTGGTGGTACAAAAAGAAGGCCTGTGTGAGGAGGTGACATGTGGGCAGAGACCTGATCACTAAAAGGTGTGATGGGTGATATGTGATAAGTGATATGATAGAGGCAGATGGTGGGCAAACATGAGAGTGACACCTCGCTAGGAAATGGAGAAGAGCTTAGTTGGGAGTTTGTGGGCATAGGCAGAAGTAGAGAGGGTTTGGGAACTCCAAGTTGAGTAACATATTGGGCAGCATGACCTGTGTTTGTGATGGGGTGGGGTGGGGAGAATGTCTGTACAGATGCTGGCGCAGAAAGCAAGGGCCAGAGCAAAAAAAGGGTCCTATGCAATGCTACGTTGTTTGGACCTTAACTGAAGAGAAGGGGGAGGGAAGTGATATGATCTCATTTGCTTAATAATACAGAGTGAGTGGGAGGCTGGTCAGGGGAACAAGCAAAGAAAGCACAGGAGAAATCTGGGAGAGAGCGTGGAGACAGACAGGAGAGGACAGATCTGAGATCCAGATAAATGTGGGATCATTAGGATTTGCTTATTGATTGGGTACAATGGATAAAGTTTCTAGATTGGACAAAGAAGGGGATGGTGCTACACAGTCCCAGCAATAGGAAGACAGGAAGTGAAGCATCCAGAGAAGGCGGTGACTTCAGTTTGAATTTGTAACTGGCAGTGACTGCAAGGCATCCAGGGGCAGGTGTCCACCGGGTAAGCAGTTGGATGTCGGCTTTCACCTCCACTTATTGGGACCTGTCAGGGGAGCAACAACTGGACCGTGTTGTGTGGCGAGTGGGAGCAGGGTTCCCATGGAGATGCTTTCCCACTGTCCTTACATCCCTGAAGTCAGAATATGGTGGGGCCACAACCTCTTGGGGACATTGTTGGAACAATGGTGAGTCAGGCCTCTCTGCTATGGTCGTGATTCCTTCACACATAACATAGCAGCAGGCATCGTTCTAGGTGCTTTATTCCCAGGAACTCGTTTTCCCTCTGGACAGCCTGTGACACAAGCACTCCTGATCATTGTACAGATGGAGAAATGGAGGCACAGAGAGGTTAAGTAACTTACAAAGGTCACACGGTGTCCAACTGGCAGAGGCCAGACTCCATCCACACAGTTGGGATCTCAGGTTCATGCTGGAACCCATCAGTGTATACCTGTCCTCAAGCTGGAGGCTCTACCAACCGCTAATGGCCTTCTGATCTTATCCTCAAGCTCTTGGCCATTTCCCGAGGGCACGTGGAGGTCAATGGAGGTGCATCTTAGTGTCTAACATTCTTCTTCTTTAGTTTTTCTGTGGCACCTGCAGGAGGGTCACATGCGTGCCCTATGCCAGCCATTCTGGGTCAACAGTGTTTACATGAACACTAAGTAACTTAGGAATGACGGAGAGTGCCAGGCAAATAAATAACCAGGCTGGAGTGTGCCATTAAGACTGAGGAGAGCCAGGACTGGCACTCGTGGGCACTGTTCTGGCTGACAGCAGCAGTTTTCAAGTGCTGGGTTGCAACCCTTTAGTGGGCTGGAAATCAATTTAGTAGATTGTGAGCAGCATTCCTTAAAAATGAAACACAACAGAATAGAATAGCATGTGTCAGAGTGTATCACATGTAATTTGGCTAAGCTATGTGTGTGGATATATATATTTGGGTCATGACATAAAATATATTTCTTACTGTGGTTTGGGGTAAAAAATGTTTAAAAGATACTAAGCTAGAGCATCCTTTACTATACTGACCATTCATGCCCAAAAATATATTCACTTTCACTCTACTATTTTCTTCTCTATTGAGATGATAAAGTTGTATATTAGTGTACTTCCAATAGAAACGTATTTGCAGAGTGCATTGCAACAAAATGGAGTCTACCTGTGGACGTAAAGCTCAGACCAGAAATCCACTTTGATTTGGGGAGTTTGTGGCAGGTAGATGGTGGAAGGGGGTCAAAGTGGGAGCTTTAGCAGGAGACAGAATCACCTGGAGAGACGGGGAGAGCCTGAGAATGAGCGAAGGAGGAAACAAGGGAACCACCTATCTTTTCTAAAAAATATATATATATTTTGATTCTCAGAGAGAGAGAGAAAGGGAGAGAGATAGAGAGATAGAAACATCAATGATGAAACAGGACCATTGATCAGCTGACTGCTGCATCCCCATCCCCATCCCCTCCACTGGGGATGGAGTCTGCAACTGGGCATGTGCCCTGTCTGGGGAATCAAACCAGTGATGTCTCGGTTCCTGGGTCCACACTCAACTGCTGAGCCACACTAGCTGAGCGGGAACCACCTACCTGTAAGGCAGGGCTGTAGGAAAGGAGCGCACACCACTCGCTGCAATGGAAGAAACAGAGAGGTGGGTGTTGACAGGAGAGAGTCTGAAGAGGAGGGAGAGGTTCAACATGGTCAAAGGTCGCAGGGGGTCAAGTTAGATAAGAGCTGAAAAGCACCTGCAGATTGAGCAACATGGAGGTTGATGGTGACCTTGGTTGCAACGGTGGTAGTTGGAGGCAGAAGGTCGAACCATAAGAGGGAAAGACAGAGACATGGGCCAATGGGCAACTCTTCCCAAATGTTTGGCAGCGAAGGGGGAAGGCAAGAGGCTACTAGCTAGAGAGGGATAACTGTCCTCTTGAAACAAACTTGGCCCTAGTTTACAGAAAGAGACAATATTCCACAAGCTGGGTTTACAGGCAGGCCCAGGGATATTTAGTCTTTCTTAGGAGAAATGACATGAAGCTACATTTCTATCCCCCTTACTTTTCCTCATCTCTGAACAGTCAGGGGAGAATTCCTTCCTTCCTTCCTTCCTTCCTTCCTTCCTTCCTTCCTTCCTTTTTTTGTAAAAATAAATTTTTATTGATTTCAGAGAGGAAGGGAAAGAGAGAGAGAGAGACATCAATGATGAGAGAGAATCATTGCTTGGGGGTGCCTCCTGCAAGCCCCCCACTGGGGAATGAGCCTGCAACCCAGGCATGTGCCCTTGACCCGAATCGAACTGGGACCCTTCAGTCCACAGGTAGGAGCTCTATCCACTGAGCCAAACCAGCCAGGGTGGGAAGAATTTCTTTTAATAGCTGAGACAAAATTTTACAACTGTGACAATGACTGTGGTTGTTCTGGTTGTTTATACAAGTAATGGCTAAATTGATTTTGGAAGTAGGATTTTAAATTGTAGCACATAACACAATCAAAGGTCCAGAGTTAGGAGGAGGAAGAGAAAGAGAGAGGACAAAACAAGAAAACCACCATTGCTGCTATCACACCATTAATAATATTGAAATAATGGACCATATTTTGAAAACTCAAAGTGCTCTGAGTAACTGATCAATCTCAAAGGACAGATTAAATTTCTTCTACTTTTAGGAGGAAAACCAGACTTAAAATTACCTTTGATTTGTCCTTTTGCTGTATTGAATCTTTGAGAGAATATGGGTGTCGGCACCATATTACCTACACTGTTACTCAAGGTGAGAATTCCATGCTGAGGTCTGTGGGCCTTGGGGCTGTAGTTATCACGGTCTCAAAGGAGATTACCAGTTGTTGCACAATTATTGCAACACCTAATGTGCAAGGAATAAGGACATTTGCATTTGAGTATAAACATTTGCAGTTAATTTTTGTTTTCCTGGGGAGAGGCGAAAGCCTTGGGACCCCTGATTAAGTCACCTTGCCTACCAAGCTTTGGGCATAAACATGGTTTCCAGAGGTGAAGGGTCTATATAATTCCTAAAATAAACTTTCCCCAAATGAGAGAGCAAGTAAAAATATTCAGTTAAGAAAACACAAAGCTATGCAGAAAGGATATCGACAAAGGAACCTTCCTGAGGTTGCTCTCACATCAGCAGGTAATTGCCTTAAGGTAAAAGCTCATCCCCTGTGTTCTAGAGTATTCTTAGACCATTCAATTCTCTAAAAACGATTCACTGTTGTTGATGAATCAGCATTTTGAAAAACTTGTCTATAGAGGTTAGAAATAGAAAAGCTTGCCTTGAACAAATATCTACATACCTATATCTGCCTTGTAGATGAGACATATTGCAGTTTTTCCTGAACTTAAACAGCCAACCATGGGGGTCTCTAGCCTGAGAATAATTCCCTATTCCCAAATATTTTGAAACAGAATTAAAAGTGTGTGTGCGTGTGTGTGTGTGTGTGTGTGTGTGTATGGTGGGGGTGCAGACTATAGCGTTCACTCCAGATGTAAATTGTGTCCAGGATGGAGCGAGTGGATTTATAGGAAGAGGAACTCTCACGTTAGCTTGACTCCTAATGGCCAGTCAAGGTGACTCATTTGGGCATCTGAAGATCAGTGTACCTGTGCAGAGACTGGCTATTCACTGGCTATTTTCCTAGAAGATGCCTATCCCCCAAATTTCTTCTTACTGTCTCTTAGTGTGTGTGTGTGTATATATATATATATATATATATATATATATATATATATAATTTCACTGATTTTTTTACAGAGAGGAAGGGAGAGGGATAGAAAGTCAGAAACATTGATGAGAGAGAAACATTGATCAGCTTCCTCCTGCATATCCCCCACTGGGGATGTGCCCACAGCCAAGGTACATGCCCTTGACCAGAATCGAACCCGGGACTCTTCAGTCCCAGGCCGACACTCCATCCACTGAGTCAAACCAGTTTTGGCAGTACCTGTCACTTTTGAAGTCCTACATGAGAGCTGAGGTTTAAGCACAAAGGAGGAAGTATATACTTCGTAGCGAGAGAAAATTAACACAAGAATTTCTCAGGAAGAACTTAGTGAATTGTGACAAGTTCCTTGAAGTGTCTCTGGAATATAGGTAGTTTATTCTTCATCAAGTAAAATGATGGCTGCGTTTGTTTCGATTGACATTCTGGTTGGTTCAGTGGGTGAAAGCTGGTTCCAGCTAACTTGGATACTTGCCACATGTCCAGAGAGAGACAAGCTTATCCTGTGTGGGGGGATTTCATCTCAGGGGCCTCCCCACCTCCTCATCCTGCCCCACAGAGTCCCTTTTTGTTGAGGCGCTCACCCTCTTGGCTGTGTGTTCAGGGTCTAAAATGATCTAGATGCCTCCAGCAGGTGAGGGTGGAGGTGATGTGGAGAATGGTCATCCACCTTTAGGGCCCAATCACAGTAGTTCTGTCTCCCTTGTCTCTGAAGGGGTGGGTGGGAAAGCCACCCTCTGTGGATGGGACTGCTGGCCTCTTCCATAGGGTGGAGATCTTTTAGCCTTGACCACCCCCTCTATTAGGACAGGGGTCCAAGACCCACGCCCGTCACCCTATTCTCCTAGATCTGTTCCTTTCACTGTTCCAGGCCAGGCCTGGCCTGTCCTGATGCGAGCTTCAGGCATGAAACAATTTGGGAAATTCTCTACTCAGGCTCTTATGGAAAAGCCCAAACGGAAGACTCAGAGCCGACGATAAATCTGGGGGGAGCAGCCCCGGGCACTGCTGATGGAGAGCGGAAGAGCCAGGAGAGAGTTGCCGGTAGCTTCTTTTGTGTTCCGGGCCTTTACAGCTGTTGGTCTAGGATCACACAGAATCTTCACCACAGGGAGTGTCCACAGTCAAGGGACTGGTTTACCTGTTTGATCTGAGAAACTTCTTTGTGTAGCTGCCAGGAACTTTACCACCTTAAAAACAAAAACAAACAAACAGAAAAACCGTAAAAGCTCCTTACTGCCCTTGAGCATCTTTGTGGCTACTTTCAGCTGCCTGAACAGAAATGTAATGTTATGTAGAACAGAAATATATTTAGTGTCTCCCTATAATTTTACACACACACGCACACGCACACACGCACACACGCACACAGGCAGTTTTCTGTTTATAATTTCTGTCCCCATCTCTTTGCCCCAAGCCTTATAATAATAAGCTCATTCATTCCCAATGCTACTTGGCTGCTTGATATTTTTAAAGTGGTTAGTCTTGCAGTGCTTTCTCGGGTGAAAAGAGGTGTTTGGAAACGGTATTGGGAAAGAAGCGAGCTGGCTATGCAGGGAACACACTACCAGTAAGACATCTAAGACCAGTAAACCGGCCCTGACTCCAGAGACATGCTAGCCAGCCCCCAGCTGCGCCCCCAGCCCCTTAGCCCCTGGGACAGCGCGCCTGCTGCCCTCTGGACATGGAGCTACACCCGCGCTCTGCCTGTGAGCCGGCAGCCACTTCGTCAGGAGCGAAAACTGGTCTGAAGAGTTCTCAGGCGCGGCGATCGCGATTGCACAAGCATTGCCTCCTTGATTTTTCTCATCGTCTTGGCCAGGAAGAGGCATGAATAGGAATGTGTGTGTGTGCGTGTGTGCGTGTGTGCGTGTGTGTGTGTGTGTGTGTGTGTGTGTGTGTGTGTGAGTGTGGAGCAGCGGGGAGGGGCCGGGAGCGGAGGAGACGCCTCCCCGCTCTCGGAGGAGACGGGAGAAAGAAGAAAACCCTCGTGGGGAACCTGCGGCGCGGTTTCTTTCTCTGTCCCCTTTCCTGGCGACCCCCCAGCCCAGGGCCCAGGCCGCGGGAGGCGGAGGGTCCGCGCGCTCTGGAACAGCTGGGGGACACGCGATTCTCGTCTCGGGGAGCAGAGGACACGGGCGCCCGCGCAGACCGACCTGCCCTCCCCGGCCCCGGCCCCGCGCCCGTCCTCCCGGGGTCTACACCGCGGCTGCACCGCGTCTACGCGCTCACATCCCCGCTTCTGCGCGCACCTCCCACGCCCGGGCCCCCTGCCCCCCGGGTTGCGGATCCGCCTCCCGGGCTGGACCGAGAGGGTCCTCGGCGGCGTCTTTAAGGCTGCGGTCCCCGCCCTCCCTCCTCCCCGCCCTCACGGTGTAGCCGCGGCTCCTGCGACCTCCCCGGGAGCCCGGCGACCAGGCGTGCGCTGCGCGCGGAGCAGGTGCGGGCGAGCCCCTCGCATGCGGCTGCCCGGCCCGCGGTGGTAGCGGCGCCGCGCGCTCCGCGCGCCCCCCTCCCGGCCGCACTCGGCTCCGGAGCGCGGGGACATGTCGGTGGCGACGGGCAGCAGCGAGGCCGCCGGTGGGGCCGGCAGTGGGGGCGCGCGGGTTTTCTTCCAGAGCCCCCGGGGCGGCGCGGGCGGCAGCCCGGACTCCGGCGGCGGCGGCGGTGCGGGCTCCTCCCGGGAGGACACGGCGCCCGTGGCCCCCGCGGCCGCGGCCGGGCAGGTTCAGCAGCAGCAGCGGCGCCACCAGCAGGGAAAAGTGACGGTGAAATACGATCGCAAGGAGCTTCGGAAGCGGCTGGTGCTGGAGGAGTGGATCGTGGAGCAGCTGGGACAGCTGTACGGCTGCGAGGTACCTGCACTCGGGGGCCTGGAGGGTGGGGGGCCTCCCTCTCCCCCTGTGCCCACCCAGGAATTCTTCGGGGCCGGAGTCCTCCCGGGAGGAGCGCGCACCGTCCTGCCTCCCCACGACCCAGCGCCGGGGGGGCCGGGCGCGGCGCATTCTCGATCTAGGGTGCCCCGTGGTCCCCCGGGAGCCGCGAGTGGGACGCCTCTGACCGGGTTCAGCTGCCGGGTGCCCCGGAGAGCTGCAGGCCCCCTTGCTGGCTGTGGGGGACGGCGTGGGGTTGGGTCTTGTGAAGCATATTGCATTTCTGGGTCCCCATGGGGCTCACCCCAGGAGCAATTAACCCCCTGGCGAACAGCACTCGCTCCTGGGATCCTGGTAGGCCCGATTTGTGTGGAGAGGGAACAGAGAGGAGAGGTTCTGGGGGTCTCAGAGGCCCCCTGTGCTCCTGAAATGCTCCATCCACCCAAATCAGGGGAGGAACGCGTTCCCTCTCCCAACTCCCTGTCCCCCCCTCCCCCCAAAGCGTGTCCCCATAATGAATCCTTTCATTGCCCCAAGCTGCACACGTTGAGCTTTGTGGAAGCGGCTTTCTTGCTCCCTGGCCAAGCTCAGCGGCTCCCGTTGAAGGTGCAGAATGAAAGCCTCGGGTGCGGGGAAGGCAGCTGAGCGGCGGTCAGGGCGCTGTGACCTCCCAGCTGACCTCCCAGCGCTCAGGGGCGCAGGCCACGCGCCACTCCGCCTGGCTTGTTTACATCTGATGCTGGGAGGCATGTTTAGAACAAGCTGTGACGAGGGTAGGCTCGGAAAAGCACCAAAGCCAGCGAGATCTCTCCTCAGAGTCTTTAAGGACAGTCATTGAAAATGAAGCACCCCGCTTCTCTTGGGGGAGTGGAATTTGGAAAGGGTGGAGGAGGACGGGGATTCGGAATTAAGGACTTGGCGTCTAAGTCGAAGCTAGGTCTGTGTCCATACGACTGTCAACGCTCTTCAGTGACAATGGAAGCCAGACGGACTCCCTGGCTTCCTCCGTTGGTTTGGGGAAAAGTAGATTTTCACACCTTTTGTGGCCAATTGTGCATATGTGTCTTCCTTATCGTTCTCATCACACAAGGAAACAGCACTCCCATTACGGACTACAGCTGAATGGTTACCATAGAATGAAGCTTGACTGTATGACTCATGGGCTTGTAAAATATATTGGTTTCCCAGCCCAGCTCTTACAAAAAGCCATTTTAATGTCACGAATAAAACCTGGCCAACGTCGGAAGTGTTCATGTTTTTCTTAACTAGGAAGTTGGCAAAACTCTCCAAAGGAGCAGTATATTTGGTTTGGACGGGATTATTGTACACTCTGTCTTGCTTCTGAAGAATCCAATTAATTTTCATGTATTGGTTTCATCTATTTCACACGGGCCTTTATACTCCATTTGGAAATTGAAAAATCGGAGCTCCTAGAAAAACTGTTGTTGACATTTAACAATGCTTTGGCACACGCCTGTTATGGGAGACTGAATAGATGGATCTGGGGCAACTCCGGAGTGTTCCAGACTCTCAGTAGGTTGGCAGTTCATATGTTTTAAAAACTCTTCACAATAATTGGGGGTGGGGGTGGGGGGAACCCGGAGGATTAATTGTTCACTGTATTGGACATGTAGGGATATTTTTTAAAGGGTAAATATGACCTTGAATCTTTTCTTTGCATTTCTTCTCTCATCTGAGACCGCCAATGTTTAGCAAACAGCTTTGATTTGGTAGATAGGTTTTGTGGTGAAATGGTACGAGATGCTGTGTGCTGCCCCCCCACCATTAAAATGTGGCAAGCACTTCTCTTCCAGTTGTTTGACCTGTCATTTTGGAGTGAAGGAAGGTAAATCATTGAGAAGGTTGTTGGCAATTTGTAGTTGCTACGCTGATGGCACACCTCATTTAATAATCGAAAGCACGTGGACAAATAATTGGGCATATGAAGGATTGTCTTCTTCCATCCAGTGTCCACTGGCAGGGTTCTCTTTCCGCCTCGTGTCTCTGACCTGGTGGCCTTTCCGCGCTGACAGCTTCAAGTAGTTCAGCCTGTGACATGTGACTCCAGAGGGACCTACGCTGGCTGAAAACTCTGACTCTCATGAATATGAACATTAGGAAATGCCCTTTTTAAACACTTGAAGTTGGTAATTTTTTCAAATAGTTATCACATGAAATTGACACAGAAAGCCAATATGCCTGAACACGTTGGGGGTGGGGGTGCAGGGAGAGGGGTTTGAACATGTGTTTAATTTCAGAAGAACTTTTATCAGGCAGGTCAGCAGTCAGATGACTTGTCCTTCACAGAGTAGAAAATAATGATCTTTTGGAGCAGAATAGAGCATGAGATTTAAAATGAGAACAGAGTGGGAAGGAGGAAATACATTTTCTGGCTGTGGTCTTACCTAGAAATTTGCACCACAATCAGTTTTGTATGCAGAATAATGTAAAGGCAGGATGTGAGGAGAGCTTAATAGGTACCAGGTGCTGTTCTAGGAACTTTGTAGACACTCACTTACTTAGTCTTTACAACAACCCTGTGAAGGGGGTGCTGCAGGTACCTCTGTCTTACAGATAAGGAAACCGAAAGATCAAGAGGCTTTCCCAGCTCACGTAGCTGGTGGATGGCAGGGGTAGGTAGGGGTGGGAGTTGAACCCAGGCCTGCCTAAAACTTGGCAGGATCTCATGCAAGAGAACAGATGGAGTCCCTCATGGCACACATCTAAATATTTTAAAGTTATAAATGAAGTCAACAAGTGATCATTTATCTACCTACCTTCATACCAGTAGCTTCAGAATGGCCTGGAAGGTTAGGTTTGGATTTGGAATTCTCAGGTTTCCCAGAGCCCAGGGCTGGATTGTGGTTAGGGCCTGGTCTCTGCCTCCCTTTGCCTCCCACCCCTGGTGCAGTCTCTCCCCCCCGCCCCCCCCCCCCGTGAAGGGTATAGTGTCCATTTGCGTGTCCAGTCTTTGTCCACCCCCCTGCTACCCTTAATCCATGTCTCTGGCTCAGTGCCCCATTGGGAAGACGGATCTGGGAGGAACCCTGGAAGTGGCTTGCTGTTTGATCCGGGGATTCTGAGGACCTGAAACATAGCCTAAGGCAGTGGTCAACAAACTCACTAGTCAACAGAGCCAAATATCAGTAGTACAATGATTGAAATTTCTTTTGAGAACCGAAAACCGACTTCTGTGCACAGGCCATGCAGTTTCAATCGCACTGTTCATGCGTGCCCACATGTGGTATTTTGTGGAAGAGCCACACTCAAGGTGCCAAAGAGCCACAGTTTGCTGACCACTGGCCTAAAGCCAGTTTTGGCTCGGTCCACTTGCTTCCAGGAACTCTTCTGGAAAATGAGTGACAGGAGCGGGCCCAGCCTCCTCACCCAGTTAAAGGCATTTGATTCCACACCACGTCTTGGAGCTTTTGGATACACAGCTAAGTGCCTTTTTAGATTCTAAAATGCTTAGTTACCGCGTTTACATTTACTTTCCATTTCACCTCCTTGTACAGTTTCCACCTAGGAATTTGGTTATAATGGGACTGTTCGGTTAAGTCTATATCCACGCTTCAGGCTTTCTGGTTTAAGATGCTTTCCCATCTCTTCCAGACCCTGTCTGGTTTTAAGAGCGTTTGAAACCTGGCATAGCATCTACATGGGCCAGTATTGCAAGATGACTTACTGAACAAGTCCTATCCACTTTTCCCATCTCTCCCAACATCTAGGTAACATCTGTACTCCCAGTTGTGCAATGCCGTTCGCTTTGGGAATAAAAGCCTGTTGGGAACCTCAAAATGCCGGGGGAAGCCTCACCTAGACAGGGCTGTGCACCGAGGGTTTTCCTGAGTTGTTATGCGGACTGGCCGTTGAGGAGGCCTTTCTCTTTGCTGAAGCTGGCTGCTTTTGAAAAAGTGGTTTCTGGCATATTACACCTTCTCTTCCTCCCTGACTCCCTACTACCCTCTGCCTGTAAGTCAGTTTTTTTTTTTTTTTATGGTGACTCATAGGAAGAAACACCTTTTGGATTGCTGCCTGATACACACCCACAGGCACGTGGATGTATAAGCAGAGCCACAAGCACCCCCAATGCTACTATGTACGCTAGAGAAAAATTACAAAGGAAATAGAAGATGTGACTTACTTAATGCTGACATCTGATGTTCTGTTCTATTTCATTTCCCTAATTTGCTGGCTGTGACCCTCTAGATGGATCTCATAACACATTTCTGAACCATGTTCTGTAGTTTAAAAAATACTGGAAGATACAGCATAGGGAATATAGTCC
This sequence comes from Antrozous pallidus, assembly GCA_027563665.1. Lineage (NCBI taxonomy): Eukaryota > Metazoa > Chordata > Mammalia > Chiroptera > Vespertilionidae > Antrozous > Antrozous pallidus. The sequence continues at coordinate 94,780,697 of CM050517.1, forward strand.
GTAATATTCTAATAATGAGGCCTTGGTGCTGGATGGGTACAGGATTTGTTGGGTGATCACTTGTTATTTTATGTCTGGCCACTGAAACTAACATAATGACGTATGTCAACTTGTAACTGAAAATTTTAAAAAATGATAAATACTTGAAAAAGGGAAAAGTCTAAACATATGTAATAAAATTAGCTGACATTTAGTGAGTGCTTTCTATGAAACAGGCTTGATTCGTGTAATCCAACCTCTGATGTTCCATTTCATGGATGTGGAAATTGAGGCACAGGGAAGTCTGCAAGTTGCTCCAGGGTCCTTGGGTGGGACTTGGCCGAGCAGGGATGTGCCTAGGAAGTCGGGTGGCACCTTCACCACTGCACCGTCCTGCTTCCTGAGGGAGGACAGTGGTCCCTTCTGTGAGCCCCGTCTTTTACCCACTCTCCAGGTGTGATGGTTGGAACTTCTCAGCTGACTGGCCGTGCCTGTGTGGGGATTCCACTGTGAGCGGGTATGTTCTCGTGCCTGGGTCAGGCCTCCCGTTTGAAGGTCAGGTCCTTGCTTTGTGTGTAGCGCCGTTGCTACAACATCACATCAGCCTGCCGTGCTGCTCTGTGAGGCCCTCGGCTGGAGGTAGAAACTGCTGCTTAGAATTTGGCCTGTGGACTCTTTGGTGAAACACCCGTTTGCGTATTTGAGAATGAATAGCATTTTAAACAAAACCGCTTTAAGAAATCTCCATCAAGTCAATCTGTAAAATATTAAGCAATAAATTAAACATGTGAGAAAGAAAGGAAACCTGTACTTAGCACATTTCTGTTTACAACAATGGTTATAGGAACTTGAGGTGGAGGATGTGGTTGAAAGAATAAATGCTTTGAAGCTAGATGAACCTGACGTTACTCAGGTCGCAGCATTCGTACATTCATTCATGATTTTAAAATACATTTTTTTTTTTTAATTTCAGAGAAGAAGGAAGGAGAGAGAGAAAAACCTCAATGATGAGAGAATCATTGATTGTCTGCCTCCCGCACACCCCACACTGGGGATTGAGCCTGCAACCCGGGTGTGTGCTCCAGCTGGGAATTGAACTGAATCCTCCCGGTTCCTCTGCTGACACTCAACCTCTGAGCCTCACAGGCTGGGCAGGCCCCAGCCTTTAGTGGTAGTTAGAGATTAGGCAATTTTTAAACCTCTCTGAGCCTCGCTTTCTCCCTATATTTAAGGGAATCGTCCTGGCCTCTTTGCAGGGTTGTCATGAGGACTGAATGCGTAAGACACAGAACCTGGTAGCTGGAACCTAGCAGGTGCCCAGTCATTGTTGTCATTTGGACCACACCCAGCCACTAACTGTTGGTTATTCTCTATGATGTGGGGAGAGGGCAGGAGGAGGAAGAAAACAGGTATTCACATCTACCTGGTGACAGAATTTGGAGAAGGATGTATGGGTACTTTGGGGTCAGAGATGGTGTGTCTGTGAATTTGAACATTCTCTAGATCAGCGGTAGCCAACCGGTGTCCACGGACCATTGATGGTCTGTGAGGTCCGAAAGGTTGGTGACTGCCCCTCTATATTATTTCCCTTTTTCCTAGAGCCTTCCTCATTCTGGAAGTTCCTGCGGTTTTCAAGGTATATGTGAGTAGAGAAATTAGATTCAACAATTCGAAGGCGGGGTCTGTCTTAATTTTCTTTGTCTATGGCCCCATAGAGCACAGTTCTTCAACCATGAAGCATTTGGTGGAAGGAATGAAAAAGAGTCAGACCTCGGGAAATCTTTGAAAGGCTACAGGTATTTGAATATTGAATTAGTTGGTGGTGTTTCTTCATCATAGTCATGGCTAAGAAATAAAACCGATCCATGATTTTGTTATAATAATCCACATCATACTCTTGCATCACTACTGTCTCATGTCAGCATTGTTGGAAAATATACCTTCCTTCATTGACTTAGTTGCTCCAAGCAGGAATTTAAAAATAGCAGTGGCAGCTAATTGATTTTTAAGCTTAGACGGCAAGCATTCTTTGGAAAATTTGACCTTCCCCGAGTGCCCCATCCTACTCTTTTTTTCTTCGCTTCTACCAGGTCCCCTACACACTGGTTTTGCCTGCTGCTCTCACCTCTATGTGTTCGCATCCACTGTCCTGTTTTTCTCCCAGCTTTGAAACAACCTGGCTGCCTCTGGCACGCTTGGCCTTGTTCGTAGCTCTCTTCAAAGAAGCTACCTCTTGCCACATGGAGGGAAGGCTGAAGGCTGCATGGTTCTGTTCTCCATGGGCTGCGCGCATGCTTTCAGCCTGTAGTCACTCTGCTCAGTCTCCTTTCCTTGCACTTGGCTATTCCAAACCTTCACCTGTTTTCAAGGCACCTCTGCTCAACCTCTCTTCCCTTCAGCCTCCTGGTCAAGCCAGTCCAGCACCCTCCCAGCTCTTCCGTCCCTTATTGCCTCCTCCCTTGGCTGCATTTCCAACCTTCCCTTTGCTCCCGGCACTTACACAAGTTGAAGTCTTTCACTTGGGTTAACAGCTACCTCCCTGTCACAAAAACAAACAAACAACAAACAAAAAAACAAAAACAAAAAAATCACTTCCCTTTCTCAATCCTGTATCTCTTCTGGTTGGCACCCTATCTTCCTCTCTCCCTTACCATCTATTTTTCCAGATCTTTCTCAACCCACAGTCTGATGTCAGCTCTCACCACCGTTCCCTGAGCACCTCGTGGTTTCTCAGTCCAGTGGGCTTGCTTGGATCTTATTTTACTTGGCCTTTCTGTGCCATTGGGTGCCCTTTACCATTTCCTCTAAAAGGCCTTCTCCTGCTGCTGCTCCCTAGTTCCTCTTGCAAACTCCTTCCTGGTTCTCTTTCTCTGCTCTCTCCCCGCCCCCCCGCCCCCCCATCAGTGCTGATGTCACACAGGGTCTGCCTCTGGGCCCGGCTCTGTCTTCTCTGTATTTTTCACCCCTGCTCGCTCTTTCTGGGTGTTTAGGAATATTCCCACGACTGCAGTTGCTGTCCACCTGCCAACAACGCTTCGATCCACATTTTCAGCCCACGTCTGTTTTCTGAGCACCAGAGAGTTTCGAAGTGGACAACTCCACTCAGATGCCCCACAGCAACTTCATATCCAACTCGTCTGAAAATGAGTTTACCACCTTCCTCTGTAGGGCTACTCCTCTTCCTCAGTTCTCTCACGTGTTTCCATCCAGACATCCCAGCCAAAGACTGCGCTGGCGTCCTCCTCTCCCGCCTCTCCCGCCTCTCCCGCCTCTCCCGCCTCTCCCGCCTCTCCCGCCTCTCCCGCCTCTCCCGCCTCTCCCTGACCCACCACACCCAGTGGTCACAAAGTCTTGTTCATGCTTGCTCCTGATGGCTCTGGAGACTAGTTCCTTTGTCTCCCAGCCACCGCTTTGGCCCAGTAACTTATAATTTCTCCCCTGTATTACAGCAATAGACACTTTGGTCTCGTTTCCCTCAAATTACTGCTAGTACTATAGTACTGCTGCTGTTACCAGTCGTCTGTGCTTGCTGTTATTACTGTTTCTGCTGTGCCGCTCTGTGAGGGCCAGGTGATTTATCCGTCTTGTCTCCTGCAGTCAAACCTCGGTGAGGTGGCTGGTATCATCTTCATTGCTCATGGTTTAGAGGAAGACACTGAGATCAGAGAAGCTGTTACTTGTCCTTGTGTAAGATCATGCTGATTTCAGAGTTACCTAGCCACAATGCTACCATTGATCCCCGCAGCTACATTTATTAAGTTCCTACTGCATACCCCCGTCCTTCATAAGCTCTCACTGAATCCTTGCAAGGGTTCCCAAACTCTTCGAGGTAGGTGAAGAAACTCAGTTCCTGCTGAGGAGGCCACACCCTTGAAGTGGCTGAGTCAGAATGGCCCCTGTCCTGTCTCTGACTTCCAAGCTGGGGCCTCTTCCTCTGGGCCCTCAGCTCCATCTCTGTGATGCTTCAGAGTCCCCTCCACACTGCCAGGCCATCTCTGAAATCCAGCCTGGAACTTGCTGTTCCTCACGGTCTTCAGGATAAAGCGTGAGCACCTTAGCCTGTGCCAAGGGCCCAGGGGATTGCCCCACCCACCTCTCTAGACTCATCTCTTGCCACTGTCCCCACTCCACTTCTTCAGTGATGAACCGAGATCTAATCAGGGAAGGCAGGAGCCCCTTCACATTTGCTTCTCCCTCTGCCAGACTCACCTCTCCCTCCCTCCCCACCTTACCTGTCTACTTATTACCTGTTCTTCAGGCTCACCCTTGTGCTACCTCCTCCAGGCAGCCTCTCTGGCAGGCTCACAGGCCTTCGCTGGCTTCTTCTTACTCCTTTCTCAGCGCTGTCCTATAATCCTGTCCTGACCCGGAGTCCCCCGCCCCCCGCCCACCCCCCGCGCCCTCCCCCAGCAGGAGCTTCGAGGGGGCAGAACCTCATGGTCTTTGCAGCCCCGCTGCCTCTTGCACACCCGGCTGCACCCGGGGCTGGCTGCTCAGTGAGTGAGACAAACGGGGCCTCAGGGGCAGCTGGCAACCTTTCTGGTGCTTCGCTTTTCAGAAATACAGACTGCTTTCGCATCATTTGGCCCTGCCCGTGTTAAAAACCCGCTCTTTCATTGTGACGGGAAGTTTCGGCCCTTTGTCATGGTTATGGGTTATGTCCCTGCAGGCCTTTGAACCTGTGAACTAAAAGGAAGTTGTTATGGAATACAGCACAGATGCATGGGCAGTAAGTGTCCCAAGGAAGTAATTGCAGCTTCCAGCCATTCTTTTCTGTCATTTTCAGTTTCCGGGATGGGCATGGATACTGCTTCATTGCCCAGTGATGATTCATTTCTTAGGGAGTGGACATGCTCTCTGAGTTGGGGAGTGGTGAGTGCTGCTCCACCAGCAGAGAAGGCTTGAGCAACAGGCTCACACAAGTCTTTCTTTTAAAAAAAATATATTTTATTGATTTTTCACAGAGAGGAAGGGAGAGAGATAGAAAGTCAGAAACATCGATGAGAGAGAAACATTGGTCAGCTGCCTCCTGCACACCCCCTACTGGGGATATGCCAGCAACCAAGATACATGCCCTTGACTGGAATTGAACCCGGGACCTTTCAGGTTCCAGGCCGACGCTCTATCCACTGAGCCAAACTGGTTTCGGCTCACGCAAGTCTTTCGAGAACAGGAATGAAAGCCAGGATTCCTGCCTCTGCTCAAAAGTTCCGGCGATGACTTCTCCCCCAGACCCTCTTTCTCAGCACCAGCATCTTGGGAATCTGTTCCACTGAGTGAACGCTTAGAAAAGAGAGATCAGAGTGTGAACCAGGCTCTAAAGCATCGCTTTGTGGTCCAGGAAAAGTGATCGAAGAAGGGCTTTTCCTCTTTGAAATAATCCGGAGGGCTGGTTGTGACAGGAGCTATGGAGGGCAGAGGCATTCATTCATTCATTCACTCATTCATTCGTTCAGCACATACTTACATAGAGGAGAAAAGGGGAACAAGAAGACTTCATCCTTGTAAACTGTGTGAAGTTAGAAGTTGAAAAGTCCAGGGACCCTTCCCATAGGAGAAGAATGTGGGCATCCTTCTGAGGGCAGTCCTTTGTGTTAGCGCAGTGGTTGGCAAACTGTGGCTCGAGAGTCACATGCGGCTCTTTGGCCCCTTGAGTGTGGCTCTTCCACAAAATACCACCTGTGAGCGTGCACGTACAGTGCGATTGAAACTTCATGGCCCATGAGCAGAAGTCGGTTTTTGGCTCTCAAAAGAAGTTTCAATCGTTGTTCTGTTGATATTTGGCTCTTTTGACTAATGAGTTTGCTGACCACTGTGTTAGCACATCCAGGAAATGATTCTCTGTGTAGCCACACATGTGTGCCTCCTTTACTCAAAGCTGCTTTCAGGAAAGGGTGTGCCGACCTCATTGACACTGTAATGTCAACAACTGAAAACACTTTACCTTTCATTTCAATGGAAAGCAAGGGCCAAGTAAGAGAAAGTAACCTCTTACCAGTGAACTTTGGGAATTAATAAACCTGAGCAGGCTTATAAATAACATTATTCCCTTGTTGGAATAGATGAGATCTATGGAATCAAAACATGTTCGTTGTTCCCAGGATGATGGTGCAGGCAGGGCTCTGGTCGTGGGACCCTGTTCTAGCCCAGTGACCTTGGCAAGTTTGTTCCTAGGTTTTCGTTCTCCACCTGAAAGACGTGAGGGGGTCTAGGTCTTTCAAGCTCCAGACTTTAGAGATTCTTTAATAAAGTTGGCCCCACATCAGAAGAGATGAGATTTATTCAAGAGAAAGGTTATATTTAAAGCAGTGATATAGCCCAGCCGGTGTGGCTCAGTGGTTGAGTGTCAACCTATGAACCAGGAGGTCACGGTTTGACTACAGGTAGGGCACATGCTTAGGTTGTGGGCTGGATCCCCAATAGGGGGTGTGCAGGAGGCAGCTGATCAATGATTCTCTCTAATCATTGATGCTTCTATCTTTCTCTCCCTCCCTCTCCCTTCATCTCTGAAATCAATAAAAATATATATATTTAAAAATAAATAAGGCAATAATAGAAAGGTCTTTCACTGGCAAACCTAGATGAGAGCTAGACTAGTTCCCCAAAGGATCATCCAGTTTACATAGTTAATTTTAGAAGCTACAGTGAGCATGTATTTATTCATCCTTTCCTTGGCATGATCTATGGTGTGATGAGACTTAGGAAGGATCAGATCAAGAAGCATTAAAAAAAAACCTTCTAACCCCCTTCAGCACTTCCTCCCCACTATAAACTTCCAACTTAAATTTGAAATCTGGCCAAGTACAGTTATTCATAGCTAACCTATCTGCTTTTTTGCTTTAATTGGGTTAACCTTTGAGAAGAGCTGGCATATTTGACTTAAACACTTGCAGCATATAATTTATAATATTGGCTGTCAGAGGGCCTTTCCTCTTCTTATTATTTGTCCTTTAGCGTGGCAGCTCATAATTAACCAATAGTGGTATTTATTTTAACTTGAGGAACATTTGTGTTGAGGTATAAAATGAGCATCTGAGTAGAATCACAGCAGCTTTAGGAAATAAAATTTAAAAACTGAAGGCTACAAATGAGCCTAAATAGGAAGCCAAATAAATCTGCACTAAACAAATTAATTTTCACTGGGAAATTTATTTCTGGAACATCCCTTTATAGTTGGTTTCAGAACTAACATGACAGGACAGAAAAAAAAGTAGATTTCTCATGGACAGTGTTGGTAGGAAGTGAAATAAATCTGCACTAAACAAGTTAATTCTCACTGGGAAATTTATTTCTGGAACATCCCTTTACAGTTGGTTTCAGAACTAACATGACAGGATAGGGAAAAAAATGTAGATTTCTCATGGACAGTGTTGGTAGGAAGTGTAAAGCAGAACTTATCTCTCTTTGTAATGTTTATTTAGTTTGTGTGATGATGGAATCCATAAAGCACTACCAGATAATCCCATTCAATCCACAGAAAACTCTTCGATGTGAGTGGTTTTCTCATGTTTTAAAAGAGAAGACTGAGGCTCCAAGGGACTGAGTACCTGCCCTGGTTAGATTGTTGGGAGGAAGAGGAGGAAGACTCAGACTTGGAAATAGCTGTGAGCATCAGTTTCACCTTCACCACCTGACCATTTCTGTGAAGTCTGTTATGTTTGACCTCTACACCAGGCAAGGCTTTTCTGCTTCATCGATGTAATACATTTTCAAATATGCTTCATCTTTAACAATTTACAGGCTGCCTGAGAGGAGCCATTTTTAGGGTTAAACTATTTCTTTAGAAAAATTCAAATCCATTAGTTCTTGAGTATATGTTCCCGTGAGCATATTACTTATTTCATTGATGGCCAGGTTTACACGAGCCCTTAGATTATTAGAGCCTTAGGCTCTCCATCTATCCACTTAGATGGAGTGTTGAGGTGAAAAGTTAGAAACTCACCTGAAATAAGCCCGAGGATACAGAGTGGGTATTTTATTCTACATGTTTGAAAGGACCAGCCGTTATTACCTTCGGCATGGTGGAAGTAAAGAAATAGAGCTTCTTCTAAATAAAATGTTGAAAATCCTTAACAACGTGCTCAGCTTGTATTAAAGGCTGCTTTTGTTCTGTGCACTGTGGCCAGTCATTGGTTGATATCTTTTATATGTCAGTAGTGTGGCTGACGTTGCTGTTTCATTTCATTTCTGCTAATATTAAATCAAATTTGATTCGAGCGATGTGTCTAGGATGTTGAGTTTTCAGATTGGCAAAAGTGACTTTTCTGCCCAGTTCTTGTGAGCTAATACTCTAATTAGAACTCTAATTAGTTAACTGGTTTTTCTTCTGTTTGTCTTGGGGTGTGGAAGCTCTGACAGGTCACAAGAAGATGAGTCATGGATTTGATGCTAAAACATGATTATGCTTGCTATAATGAAAGCACCCTACAAATATTACAACTACAAAATAATGTACTTGTCTGGTAGACAAGTGCCTTTTGTTCAGCTAAAATACTCCATTAAATATATATATATATATATATATATATATATTTCAGAAAGGAAGAGAGATAGAAACATCAGTAATGAGAAAGAACCATTGATTGGCTGCCTCTTGCATGCCTCCTACTGGGGATCGAGCCCACAACCTGAGCATGGACCCTTGACTGGAATTGAACTCAGGACCCTTCAGTCCACAGGCTGATGCTCTAGCCACTGAGCCAAACTAGCTAGGCAGTGGTCGGCAAACTCATTAGTCAACAGAACCAAATATCAACAGTACAATGATTGGAATTTCTTTTGAGAGCCAATTTTTTAAAACTTAAACTATATAGGTAGGCACATTGTTATTAACTTAATTAGGGTATGTGATATTCTGTGTTAGAGCCACACTCAAGGGGCCAAGAGCAGCAGTTTGCCTACCACTGGTGTAGAGTAAACCGACTATCACCTGAACTAAGCTGAGACTCTCACAGCAGTGAGCTGTCAGGCTGCCTCACACCCATGGGAAATGGCCATTATAAACTTTGGGGAGGACTAGAGGGCTGTGTTTAATAAGTGAAGACTCCAAGCTTGCATTAGCTTATTACTCCAGAGGAGGAAAAAATGAGAAACTAGTTTACTTATCATTGACACCTTACATACATTGCCTTACATTAAGCAATTTAAAATAGGGAAGAAGGGCCAAGAATGAGATTCAGAGCCTATATAAAACATTGAGCAAACGAAATTCAAGTTCTCAAGCGACCCATTGAGACTAAGACGCTGACCTGTCGTCTCCTGGGGTGCGAGGCGGTGAATAGGCCCCGGGTGTGGGTGTGGACCTACCTTCCCCTCAGGGAACTCAGCTCCTTTTTCTCCCTCCTGGCCCCACTTAACAAAATCAAAACAAATGGAGAAGTCCCTAGATATGGCTTTTTACCGGTTGTGGGAACTAGTTTGTCCCATCTTAGAGGTCCCTATTGGTTGTGATCAGGAGTTCTTTTTTCTTTCTTCATTTGTATGATATATATATTTTAATCATATATTATATACTAGGAGTTCTTTTTACATCTTTTTGTCCGAATGCAAGGAGTTGCACTCTGAGATAGACCCTTCCTTCTCCCAGTGTGGGCTTGGTCACCCAGGAGGATGAGAGCTCTCCTGACCCGCCTTCATCCACAGCGTGGCTGTGAGTCTTCATCCTCGGCTCCCTTTAACCCCCTTTAAATGATGGAGCCCTTTCACAGGTGTTCTCAGCATCAATAATGTTAAAAATCATAATAACCATCCCAAGAAAAGCCCAGGATATTTGTCAAAGCTTCATTAGCAACATCTCTGACCTTTTTGCTATAATTAATTCTGCCTCATTAGTACATAGATTCAAATTAAAGGTATGTTCTTTGGCCAAAAGAGCAGACATTTTTATCACTTGTTAATTTGAGGGTTTTCTTTGGTGGGGTATAGGGCTTGATTGAAAATTTTGGTCACACATCAGGTTTTACAAATATAGAATAATTTAGTCAATATCTCAGAACAAAATATCTTGCTGAGAATTATCTTTTAACTCAACAGAATTATGACATTTGAATTAAGTGATAATTGATAGCAATCTTTTCCATAAGATACCTTTTATAATTGCCTAAAATAGATTGCAAAGAAGTGTAATAAATATTAATTAGTGTCATTATGGGCAATGTTTATTTTATGTTTTGTATAATAAACGTGTGTTCATTTTATTAGAGTAAGAATAATCTAAAGTTACAATGTTAAGACCATCTTTCTTAAAGAAGAAAAGAAAAAAAAAAGACCACCTTTCCTGGTGTTCTGCCTTCTCTTCTTTATAAGGCTTCCAGGCTTTAAAAAATGTAAATTGTACTAATAAATAAGGAAAAAATAAACCAACAATTGTGTTCATATTCAGCTCCTTACACTTTCAGAATAAGCACCGGTAACCCTTTTAGAAATGAAGAGTGTCATCGTTATCTTTTTGGATAAAAAGATCATCTCCAGTGAGGATGGTGGCCCACCATTAGAGGAACATTAGAAGGAAGATTGCGTCATCTTGACCTTCTCTCAGGAGCCACCCCTTCCATCTGCTCAGGGACTTGCCTCTTCTTTACCTGCAGCCTCTCCTCCATTTAAGATCTGTGCATCTCATGATGTGGACGTTATACCTCAATACAGCAATAGGACACACCCACAAAACTGTCCTTCCTCTTTCCTCAGTTTGTCTATGTTCTTTGTCCCTACTTTGTCCCTTTCTGCTCTCCTGTCAGCCCCCCGCTGTGTCGCTTATCTCTATGGAGAGGATCATGCCCTCCATGTTACTAAGTCCCAAGTGCCCATCCCAGTTCTCATCTTCATACTCTCAGAATGTTTGACTGTCCTGCTTCCCAGAGCTACTCCCTCTAATATCCATCCACCTTCTGCCAGGCCGACTTAAAAACAAAACGTAACTTTTAAAAGATGGTTAGAGTTCTGAAAAAATTTTAAGATAGTTCCCATATGCTCTGCAACCATTTTAACCAATTAGTAACATCTTAAATTAGGATGGTACATCTGTCACAATTAACGAGCCATTATTGGTATATTATTATTAGTAACTAAAATCCACACTTTACTCAGACTCCTTAGTTTTTGTAAAATATATCTTTATTGATTTCTGAGAGGAAGGAAGAAGGAAGAGAAAGATAGAAACACCCACGATGAGAGAGAATTATGAATCGGCTGCCTCCTGCAGATCTCCCACTGGGGATCAAGCCCACAACCCAGGCATGTGCCCTTGACCAGAATCAAAGCTGGGACTTTTCAGTTCTCAGGCCGATGCTCTATCAACTGAGCCAAACTGGCTAGGGCCAGACTCCTTAGTTTTTACCTAGAGTCCTTTCTTTGTCCCCAGATGCCATCCAGGGCACCCCATTACATGCAGTTGTCATGTTTCTCAGATCATCTCGGCTATGACCGTTCCTCAGACTCTCCTTGTTTTTAATGACCTTGACAGATGTGTGGAGGACTGTTTAGGTATTTTGCAGAATGCCCCTCAAATGGGATTTTTTGATGTTTTTTTTCTCATGATTAAACTGGTAGATTGGAATTATGGGTTATACCAGGGGTGGGGAGCATCCGGCCCACGGGCTATTACAAGGCCTGGGAAATCATTTGGTCTGGCCCTGCCAAGGTATTAGGGATGAATTAATTAAATGTTTGACCAACTATAGCAGATTAATTTTTAAGTTGATAATTTTCTATGGCTTGTGAATGATATTATAAATATCCAAATGGCCTTTGGCAGAATAAAAGGTTCCCCACTCCTGAGTTATACAAATAGTGGTGAGATTACTGGTCTATAAGGTCTGTTCAGCTTCCCTAGATATTCCCAGGCAATTTTCTTCAGTGACTCACTGACTTGCATTCCCATGGAAGTCCAGTTGTTTTGCATCTTCACCAACACTTTTTTTTTTTTTAATCTTTTCCATGTTGCCATCTGTTAGGTATATAGTGGTATTGCATTGTGGTTGTAATTTGCAGTTACTGGGACTAATGAGATCTAGCCCCTTTTCATGTTTGTTGGTCTCTTGGGGGTCCCTTTTGTGAAGTGTCTGTTCAACTCTTTTCCCATTAAAGAAAAAAACCACTTTGGATTGAACTGTCTGTCTTGTTCTTACTGATTTTTATATAGATCCTGGATACTAATCTTTATGCATACATCCCATATATCAGTCTATCGCCAGAATGTATATTGTAAGTATTTTCTCTCACTTTGTGAGTTGCCTTTTTCACTTTTGTTAATTTTTAGTGTCTTTTGATGAACAGATGTTCTTAATCTTGTCCAGTTTATCAGGTTTTTTTCCTTTGTAGTTAGTGTATTTTGCATCCTGTTTAAGAAATTTTTGTCTGCTCAGAGGTCAAGATGTTCTCCTATGTTGACTTTTAGATGCTTCATTGTTTCATCATTTATAGTTAGATCTGAAATCTATCTAAAATTGATTTTTATGTAGAGTCCCATATAGTCAACAAGATTCTTCACTCTCTGCCTGGCTGGCATCACTCAGTGCTTGAGCATCAACCTATGAACCTGGAGGTCATGGTTCAATTCCCAGTCAAGGCACATGCCCAGATTGCAGGCTCCATCTCCAGTGTGGGGTGAGCAGGAGATAGCTGATTAATGATCCTCTCTTTTCATTGATGTCTCTCTCTCTCTTCATCTCCCTTCCTCTCTGAAATCAATACAAATTATATTTAAATGAGAAGATTCTTTACTTTCTCACAGGATATCCAGTTGACCCAGCACCATGCATTGAAAAGGTCACCCCCTCCCCACTGCACTGTAGTCACAAACCAGGGACCTTGTTTATATGGGTCTGTTACAGATTGTGGTGTGTTTAATGTTGGGTGGGGCCTTCTGATCTTGCTCACTATACTGCCTCTCTATTTCCTGGCACAGTGGCCCATGAGCAATAAATGATCAGTAAGTATTAGCTAATTGATGGACTGGTCTGGACTTGCCTTCACACATGAGTAATGAAAATACCTAGACTAGCCCTAACCAGTTTGGTTCAGTGGATAGAGCATCGGCTTGTGGATTGAAGGGTCCCAGGTTCGATTCTGGTCAAGGAAATGTACCTTGGTTGCAGGCACATTCTCAGTAGGGGTGTGCAGGAGGCAGCTGATCGATGTTTCTCATTTCATGTTTCTAACTTTCTATTATCCCTCTCCCTTCCTCTCTGTAAAAAAAAAATCAATAATAATACTATATAATAACATACACACACACACACACACACACACACACACACACACATATATATGTAATACCTAGGCTCAATCTCAAAGTAAAGATATTCAGATTTCATTTCAGAGAAGACTTTACTTGACTAGTCATATTGTTTCAACAGGCCCAAATATGGTATGGACAAGTTCTGCTGGCTGAAGTCCTAAGGAACGCCCTTCAACTTCAGACTACCCTGTCATTAGTAGTGCATCTGTCCAGCCATCCAGCCAGCCACACTAACATATTTGTTATGGGCCTATTTTGTGCAAGGCATGAAGTATAACTATGGAATACTGAGATTCTATTTAGAGTTTCTACTTTTAATATTACAACATTGTGTTTCTTTACAAATTAATGCTCAGTGCAAGGAGGGTGATTTTTAGAATTTTCTTCTATTTCTTGTGTAGTTTATTGTTCTGTTATAGTTATTTAAAAAATTTTTTATGTGACAGTCTGGGTAACAGGCAATAGGCCTAAGAATTAGAGCGTCTACACCGTTATCAGAATGTTTTAAAACAAACAAAACCTTACAAGGGAAAGGAGATTTTTTATTTTTGCAAAGTACATTATTTTATCTGGCAAATTCAAGGAGCAGTTTAGTACTTTCCTTGCTTGCAGAATTTAGTGCCGGCCCAGAGACCACATTCAGAGAAAGAGACATGTATTTTCCCAAGGCTGGTGCTGTGCTCAGGAGGGGCCAGTGTTATGTCAGATGTAGTGTAAGTGGGTCCCGTGCTGAGTGCTGGGTTGGTCCTGGCACCTGTCAATCAGGAAACCTATCCATCAGGGCACTTGCCCATTGATGGCTTCTCCCCAGTTGCCATCTGGCCTGGTTATACCAGGGCCCTGGTTCCTGCCACAAGGCCTCTGTGCTCCTTGCCTCCCTTGGGCATGTGAAAGGAGTGGCAGTGAGGGCAGAGAGCCTAGGCTGGAGCCAGCCCTAGCGTTCCCTAGAAGGTGGGCCTGTCCCTCGTCCACTGCTGCCCGTGCTGGTGGTCCCCACTTCCAGCTGCTCAGAGGGCTTTGTGGACTTGGGGAGAGGGAGCTGAGAAGCTGGGCCGTGGGGCCCCACCCCTGCCTCAGGCAGGGAAAGGAAAGAGCCTGGCAACAGAACAGGGTGTCTGCTCTGGCGATGGTCACTTACACAACAGGACTTTCTTAATGACTTAAGTTGCTCCATCGCTTTATTTTTTAGCTTGTCTCAATGGAATGTTTTCTTTATTTAAGGAAACCCCACCTATCCAGAGGTCACCAACCTCAGTCATCTAGAGCACAGGTAAAAACCTAGAAGAAAGCAGAGTGGGTACTTTTGAGGATTAAGGAGTTATTCTTTATTTATCAGAGAGATCCATGGGCTTTGCGTTGATCTTTCCTTTTTCATATGCAATTTTTAAAAAAATTTTCAATTACAGTTGGCAAAAAATATTGTATTATTTTCAGTTACTCTTAGTTTGTTGACTCTTCCTTTAGCCCCAGTTCTCATGAGCTTTGTTTTGTTCTTAGTTCACTATGATTTAGAAGCAACAGACCAGGCTGCTACATGTAAACCCTGGGTGACAGCTGACAGTCTGACAGTAAAGGGTTGACAGCGAATCTGTAGAAAGCTCAGAGGGTTGGAGCCGTTTTGTGTAAGAGAAAGAGAGCTCAGTGCTTGTCAGCGGCCTGGAGGGTGATGCAGCGCAGTAGGATGTCTCACTGGGCTGACCTGAGTCATTGACAAAACACTGAATTACACTGGTAGCTTCTGCCTCAGAAGGCAGACCCGTGAGTAATACATTTAGAGAGATGTTCAGAGAATTTTAACTGTTGGATAGCTTAAAATTTGCTTATATAGAGCCACTGTTTTCCTCAGGATACTAATAGGTCCAATGATTTTCCTTTTTAGTCTCTGTCGTTCCTTCTCTCTCCTCTCTCTTACTATGGGTCCCCTTTTGATTTCCACACTTCCTTTTTCTGTCCCCTTCCCCTCCCCACTGTCCTTTACCCCCATTTCCTCCCCACACACCTCATATCTCCTCGACTGCCTTCTCTTCCCCATTTCACTTTTCTCTTCTCTCCCGGTCCCTTCTCCACCACAATACACTTACCCATTTTTCTCTGTCTTTGAAGGACACAGATGTCCATTGGTTGCTAATAAATGTTTGACAATGGGCTCTCAGGAGAAAACCTCCCTGATTCATAGCATTTTCCCATTTCCTTGGTGTAAATACTCCCACCATGGTTGACTCCAGGCTACCACTGTGAAGTCGCCAAGCATGGAGCAGTAGCAGTGTTTCCTCCAGGTGGACACAATAGGCCTAATTAACCTCAAGAACACAGATAAGGGAAATATAATAGAATTGTTAGAAAGTGATGAGTCTTGAGTGTTTATTAACTTCTTTTTAATTATAATTGATTTATTTGTATGTTTACATTACTTAATTTTTAATAACAACTGTATTGAACAGCTGGCTTGTAAAATTCCTGAAAATGTAACAGTCATCTCTTGTGAGCTGCTACAAGCTAGCTCCAGTGCAGTATGGCACATAACCAGCACCGTATAGCTAAGAGATGCCTTGTTATCTTATGTGAGCATAACAACCTAAGTTCTATAAGCGTTCCAGAGCTCACCGTCAAAAGAGACCCTAGTGATGATCTCTTCTGATCTCTCCACCTGACACATTAATTCCATCTACAGCATGGAGTATTCCAGGGCTTCTGCTGCTTAGATTTCTCACGCCCCCACCCAGAGCCCATGATGGGCGCACACATTTCAGAGTTAAGGGAAGTTCTTCAGGCTCCAAACCAGGACTGGAATTTAATCTTTTTCCAGTTGCTCTTTAGTTTCATTTTCGTGAAAACAATCAAATTCCTGATTGCATAATTTAGCACAAGATATTTTATTTGTAGAGATTGATATAAAAACTACCAAAGCATGTCATTAAATAAAATGAACACATGCCTATTGCCACTTATAATGTGATAGACGATAAGAAATCTGTCCCTTTTTTTGGTCAAATAATTTACTGACTCATCAACTATCTATCAAGGACATTCATTATATAGGTTTTATATAATTTTATTACAGTTCCTTCTTATCTATGCTCTTCAAGGTTACACAATTTATTATATAATATATCCATTCTTAGGTATATATAAAACATATATGTATATTCATTATATTATACTTTTGACATTTATAACTAATGGGAGTCCTGGTGCATGAAATTGTGTACTCAAGCAGGCATGGTCCCTCAGCCAGGATTGGGAGAGGGTGCAGCCAGGCCAAGGGACCTCACCAGTGCACAATTGGGGTTGGGGAGGGACACGGGAGTTTGGCCAGCTGGGGAGAAACTGCAGGACAGCTCCAGGGCAAGTCCAGCTCCTCTCAATCAGTCCTGATTGGCCGGACCCCAGCAGCAGGCTAACCTACTTGTTGGAGCATCTGCCTCCTGTGATCAGTGCACATCATAGCAACTGGTTAACTGGTCAACTCCCTGTCCCTGGTGGTCAGTGAATGTCACAGTGAGCAGTTGAGAGGCCTTAGCATATCATTAGCAATCATGAGCATGATTGGTTGAATGGACAGTCAAGACACTTAGCGTGTTAGGCTTTTTTATATAGGATGATTCAGGTTACTGTAGGGAGGAAATAGGTGATTCCCTCAGGCCAGTGCAATGACACCTTTCTAGAAGATCTCTCTAACTCCAGGCATTGGTGCTCTTATGACAAGGTGACCCTCTTTTGTAAAGCTGCAATCCTGTGTGTGTTGGTGAGAGCAGCAGCCCATCCCTGGCCTCCTGTGTAAGGCCCCTGGCATAGTGGGAAGAAGATAGCCTTCAGAGCAAGCCAGTCCTCAGTCCAAAATCCAGCTTCTATGTCCTTCATCTTATTCAGTCTTCAGAACAGTACCTACGAGGAATAATTAGGAAACTGAGGTACAAAGAGGGTTGAATAACTGGCCATAGATGGTCCCACACAGCTAGTATATGGTTGAAGGAGGATTTGGGCTAACACGGTCTGACTCTAAACCTCAGGTTCTTAAGCACTCCAGTTTCTCATCTCAACTTCAAGATGGCCCCGTGGTTTTTGCTCATCCCATTCCTAGTACTTTCCCCCAAATCCTCCCTCTCTCACTGAGGAGCCTCTCCAGCCTCCAAAGCCTGGCTCAGATCCCATTTCCATGATATTTATTATTTTGGGCTAAAACCAATCTGCTCACCCAGCACTTCTTATTATTCACTAGAGACCCAGAGTACGATTGAAATCATGCGAGGATGTGCCCCACCTTCTGCTGTAAGAGGAGGCACTCTGTAGGGGGCTGGGACCCGTGCCTGATTTGCAGTGTCTCCTGGACCCCCTGCCTGTGTCCATTCCAGGGCCACCAGAGCCACTGTATCGGCTGCGGCAGGCCCCCCGTCTCTGTTCTTTGTTTCCGCTCTGGGCCTTACCTATACACTCAACCTCCTCCTGTCTGGTCATGACCCATTACAGCAACCTGGCCTAATTTGCATATTACCTTTTTATATATACTAGAGGCCCAGTGCATGAAATTCATAACAGGAGGGGTGTGTCCCTCACCCTACCCTACACCCTCTCCAATCCAGGACTGCTGGCTCCCAGTCACTTGCCTGCCTATCTGATTGCCCCTAACCACTTCTGCCTGCCAGCCTGATCATCCCTTAACCATTCCCTGCCAGCCTGATCAATGCCTAATTGCTCCCCTGCTGGCCTGATTGCCCCTAACTGCTCTCCCGTGCTGGCCTGGTTGCCCCCAACTGCCCTCCTCTGTTGACCTGGTCACCCCTAACTGCCCTCCCCTGCAGGCCTGATCACCCCCAATTGCCATCCCTTGCAGGCCATCTTGTTGCAGCTATCTTGTGTCCACCTGGGGGCGGCCATCTTGTGTGTTGGAGGAATGCTCAATTTGCATATCACCTGTTTATTATACTGGATAGATAAATCAACAAAAAATAAACACTATAGGCTCACTCGACACTTATTCTATGCTGCCTCTGGTTTCTTAGGGGTATGTACCTTTCCAATTCAACTGTAAGCTCCCATAGGATAGGGTCTTTGTTTTATAATATGTTGTGTTCTTTAAAAAGCCCAGCAGATAGTCTCTATTGAATAAATGTGATTTCTTGGAATTTTACTTGATACACACTGAAGAGAGTGTTTCCTTTTGGTCTGATTCAATTTGAAACAGAATCAATGGCTTGAATGTGGCTTATGGTGCTGCTAAGGCATTTAATCCCTGTTGACTAAATAAAAAGACCACAACCAACTACAAGAATAGTGCTCACTGTGCGCTGGGCTCTATTCTAAAGGCCTTTTCCACATCAACTCTCCATTCCCTTAACAAACTTATGAGGTGGCTGTTATCACTAAATACCATTTTTAAAGGGTGGGAACCAGGCACAGACAGGTTCATTCACCCACTGAGAGCCACCGAGGGGCTGGTGAAGCAGGAAGGATTGTCCCCATAGGCCAAGTCTCCTGGATCTGCCCCTGTGGGGTCTTTGCCAATACAGGTCACAGATGGACACAGACCCCACCTCTTCTTTTTGTGAAATCAGGATGGTTATGGACTGAGGATCCAGAACATTGATATATCGAGTGCATCTTGGGGAAAGTAAGTTGACGAATGTTGTGAGCCTTTATCCATATTTAACTTCTTGCCCTTCAGGACTGCCTAGTAACTTCCTTTGTAAAGTATTACTTCTCCAGCAAATAGCACAAATAAAAGCAGCCCCGGAGCGCGGCACATGTGAGGGTCTTTAACTGCAAGGAAGTGGCTCTGACAGTTTCTGGGTGGTGGGGTTTGGGTTTCCCCAGGATGCAAGTTCCCCTAGAGCTTGCTTTCTGTGCCTTCCCTGTCTTCATGTTTAGTAATTTTTTTACATCTAACCTGTTATGTGTGGGTAACCATTGAGTCTGCTGCGGTTAACACCAGTGTTTTGTCAGCAGAATTGGTTAAAGTAAAACTGGATGTCACACCCTGCTTTGGGAAATGCCATCTGAACCACAGGCACAGATTACTAGGGTGTTCTTAACTGCCCTCTCCATCTCTACAGGTTGCCATGGCCTCCCCGAGTCATTAAGGCAGTAATTACTCTGAAATATCAAGCTTGAGGCAGGCTGCCCATGGTGCAAATTGTGTCTGGTTCCTTTGGCAACTGCTCCCTGTCTTGTTTTCCACTTCAAGGCAGTATCTTCCGGTTTAAACTGAACTTTCTCCTGATTGTGTGTCTGAGAGCCAAAGGGATCACAGAAAAGCGACTTCCTGTTTCTATCTATGCTATCTTACTCAAAGTATCAAGTGCCTGGCCAGAGTGGCTCAGTTGGGCATTGTCCCATACACCAAAAGGTTGCTGGTTCTATTCCTAGTCAGGGCACCTACCTGGGTTGTGGGTTCTATCCCCACATATGGAAGGCAGCCATCTATGTTTCTCTCTCTCTCTCTCCACTTCTTTCCTCTCTCTAAGCATGTCCTCAGGTGAGGATGAAAAAATAAAAATAAACATGTTCATTTGAAGGAATTATTCTCTGTTCTAATCACAATCTGCTTCTCTCTATGGCTATTTTAGTGAAATAGTGGATTGGTGTCTCGGGGACCATAAGAGTTGTTATGATCATCTTCAACCAGTCCACATTCTAACAAATCCCTTTCAGGCCACAGATGTGAGATCTTTCCTTATTGGGAATGAGGCCTATGTGAGGGCAGGTTCCTGCCATTGCTACCGGTGTCTGATTTGGCAGTGAACTTGAAGGAGTGGCTGAATCAGGAGAATCTGGTTTACCGTGTGGGGGAACCTGTGGGAGAGACAGTGGGTTTACACTGATTGACGAGGCCACTCAGGAAGGTGGGAAGCAAGGCTGCTAGGAATAGTCAATTAGTTAAGGCAGGTCCCACTGGGCAAGTGATCTGGCCTTACCCTGTGTACCAGCTAGCCCATTATTCTCCTCCTCTGGCTTCCTGTGTTCTTGATTCTGTGTCCTGTTTGCCAGAAATCCTAGTATCTTTGTTTTCCAGCCTGCAAACTTCACCCTGGTTCCTGACAGATGCCTTGCTGGGTGGGTTTGCTGTAGGGTTTCTGATGCTGCAATGCCCTCTGGACAGGATTTAGCCCGTCTTAACGCTCAGCAGGAGGGTGTGGGTTGTTCCCTGCACTGCCTGTCAGAGAGGGCATGGCACACAGGTACCCAGTCCTGGGAGCACCCAGACGGTGGCTTGAAGCAGAAAACAAGACAACGGTCTTGTGGCAGAACCCTCTGCCTGTTGTTGTCTCTGTGACGGGACCTGCAGAGAAGAGAGGGAAGGTGAAGTCAGAGTTTGGGCCCATATATGGGTCTCACTTAATGGTGCTTTCAGGCCAGGGGTTATATTGGGAAGGGCACTATCTTGGTTGATAAGAAGTGAAAAGTCTTGCCCGTGTGACCAAGGACTGGACCTTGTCTGTTGACAGCAAACAGGGTAAAGACAGGGTCCGGTGTGGAGTGGCCAAGGGGCTGTGACTTGGCTTTTTGAATATGCAGTGGTTTTCCACGTAGCCGCCTCTTCCTTCCTTCTTTCCAGACTGGTTTGCTGTCCTTTTCTCCTTGGTGCAGGGAGGCAGAGGGCAGGTGGGGGTGAGTTACTTTAACTGGGCCAAGTGGACCTGGTTCAGAACCCCAGGGGCTGGTTTTGCCCAGTGACTTCCAGTGAGTAGACAGGGTCAGACTTCATCTCTGGGCATGGGAGATGGGCTTCTCTCTGCTGCCTGTGTCTTTCCCCTTTGCTCTACTGTTAGCCTGGGTCGTGGAATAAATATTGTCTAGCTACTCATTAATTCGCTTAATGTTTTATCTCACTCGAGTGTAGGCTGTATACTGTGACCATAATCTCCCAGAGGGCTTTGTGTGTGTCTCTCTCCTGCCCTCCAAGGGGGCCTTGCACCCTAACCCGCAGACACCTGGGGCTTTTGTGGAGGCTCTGTGCCCTCCCAGTCCACCTGTGCCCTGTGACCAGGGGCTGGCAGCACACTGGAAAGGTTTACACTGATCTATCTCTGGGCCACATGGGAGCTGTGATGGGAGATCTGGGTGAAGGGTCCAGCTGGTCCTTCTAGTAACCTAGCCCAGGTGGGAGGCAGAGAAAATCCTCAAGAGTGGGCAGAGGAATGGGGTCTCAGGGACGCTGGAAGCCCTATGTAGGTTGACAGAGGGGCAAGACCAGCATGAGAATCGCAGGAGGCTCCAGCTGCAATCAGAGGGAAAGGGCGATATGGGATAATATCTATTCTCCTAACATGCAGGGCCAGCCCTTGAAGTTGAGTTCTTCAATCTAAGTAAAGTGAACACAATTGATTTATAGATTTACTGGACATATCTCAGCCAAGAGATGACTGTGTCTAACCTAAACATAGTAACAGATGTGTTATCTTGACTGCTGCTTCCTCTTTCTTTCTTTTGAATCATTAAAGATAAAACATGCCTGGCTTTCAAAATTACCATTGTTTTACAAAGGAGTATATCTGAAAAACTACAGTGGCTCTTTTTTCGCTCTTGGCGATTGTGTTTCTATGAGTTGAAGTGATCATCAAAGACCGTGGTCAACAAACTGTGGCTCTCCCACAAAATACCACGGCCTGGGTAAGTCTATTTTGAAGAAGTGGCGTTAGAAGAAGTTTAAGTTTAAAAAATGTGGCTCTCAAAAGAAATGTCAATCGTTGTACTTTTGATATTTGGCTCTGTTGCTTAATGAGCTTGCCGGCCACTGATTTAAGATGAAGAAAGCTAGCTTCGCTTTGTCTCACATCCTCTGGCCCAGCTGAAGGAGAGATGGAGGCAGCTAGGTGTGCTCTCTGATAGGTGGGCTTCTAATCTCACAAGTGCCTGACTTCTTCAGCCACAGAGAAGGAGAGAAAATGAGACCTGGGTGCCTCCTGGATGACTGGCCCAAAACGGGCATGCGCAGGCAAGCCAGCTATCTGGAGATGCCAGCCAGCTGCACTTGACACTTTATAGAGTCTAGATGCTCTCTGTTCCTGTGAGGAGAGAAGGCCTACTCAAAGCTCAACTTCCTCACATCCCTTCCAACTCACTTCCTCCCAGTGGAATGCAGGCCTGTGGGTCTGCCTGTCCCGAGACTACGGCCAGCACGGGGAGGCGTGCCAGGGACCCAGTAAGGAAAGAGTGAGGGGAGGGGACCACCCAAGTGAGGAGAGTCCCAGCCAGCAGCTAGACTTGGGGTCTGGACACACAGTCCTGTCTTTTATTTTTATTTTAAAAAATATTTTATTGATTTTTCTTACAGAGAGGAATAGAGAGGGAGAGAGAGTTAGAAACATGGACGAGAGAGAAACATCCACTAGCTGGCTCCCACACACCCCTTACTGGGGATGTGCCCACAACCAAGGAATGTGCCCTTGACCGGAATCGAACCTGGGACCCTTCAGTCTGAGGGCCTACGCTCTATCCACTGAGCCAAACTGGTTAGAGCTATAGTCCTGTCTTTTAAATGGAAACTAACAATCAATTTGCCCTTTTTAGACTTGGAATCCCCCGATACACATCATGTTAAATCTTTGACATTGGTTCATGGACTATTAAAAATAGTTGATAACATCCATGATGAGGCTTTCATGTTTGTGAGACGAAACAACCTTATGATTATTATTTAGTATAGTTGTGATCTGAGTAAATAATGTCATGCATAGAATGAGTGAGAAAGACAAGAATTTGAGTCAGTCTGACACTACACTGACTGAGAGGGAAAATTACTCAGCCTTTTTGTTCTTTGGTTTCTGCCAGATTTTATCCAAACAATTGGGGTAACAGAAGGGATGTGAGATGTAACTGAGGTGATTCGTGTAATACATAGCATTTAGCACACAGTCCAGTAGAGAGTAAGTACTCAGTCCATGTTAGCTCTTACTACCCTGTTTCCCCGAAAATAAGACAGTGTCTTATATTAATTTTTGCTCCCAAAATGTGCTAGGTCTTATTTTCAGGGATGTCTTATTTTTCCATGAAGAAGAATATGGTACACATTTATTGTTGAACAACAAAAAAAGGAAATTTATTACCTGTATATGGTACGGTAGTAGTTGTCATCACAAACCAGACAAACTGTGAATCCTACGGTATCAAGAATTTCTTGTTACTACTATTATTTCCATGTACAACAATCTATGGTACATTTACTGATACTGATATTTATCGGTATGAACACAAAGTAAGATTTATTCAGTGACAGTCATGTCATCATCTTCTGCAACATCATCATGACAATCCAAACCCTGAATTTTCTGGTGAATTTCTTGTGACTCCATTTTTTTCAGAATCAGTGGACCAAATCTCTCATGTTTAGCAATAATACCCTCCTTAAATGAGCACTTCTTGTCAAGGTAGCCTGCTTGTAGTGCATTTGCAATGCAACTGTCAGTAATTTTCTCCCATGAATTTTTCACCCAAGTCACAACCTCTTGCAGTTTAGGTTTCACAGTTTCCACGCTGATTTCTCTCCATTCTGTTTTCAATGTAGTCATTAATTTCCAAGCGCAAATTGTCCTTGAATGGCTTGTTTATTGCGATATCAAGAGTCTGAAGAAAGGTCGTCATTCCTGTGGGAATCATTATTTGATCTATTTTTCTTTGGTGAAAAAATTTCTTCATGTCGTTAGTATGGTGAGTGCTGGCTGCATCCCAGACTAGCAGACTTCTTTGGCTCCCTCGCATAACAAGTGGCATCATTAAATCGACCCACTTCCTTCTAACTGCTTATGTGGACCAGGCTTTTTCAGTTTCAAGAATAAAAATATTATCAGGAGGTCTTATTTTCGGGGGATGCCTTATATTACAGCGAGAGGCAAAACTGGGAGTAGGTCTTATTTTGGGGGGATGTCTTACTTTTGGAGAAACAGGGTATGTTTGAGACAGAGTAGAGGCTGCTACAAATCTTGGCTTCCCCTCCGAGGCAAATAACTGAACCTCCCTCTCTGAGCCTCAGCTTCCTCATCTGTAAAATGGGGATATTGGTTCCAGCTACATAAAAGGGTTGTTGTGAAAGCTACACATCGTGGGGTTTGGGGAAAGTGTTTTAATGAAATATAAACACTTTGGACTGTTTAATGAAATATAAACACTTCGGTTTGGGGAAAGTGCTTTAACGAAATATAAACACTTCAGACTGAGTGAGTTTTAGATTTCATCCAGCATCGCATAAGGAGCGCTGCCCGTGTAGGTAAAATATGCGAGCTCCTCCATGTGCCTGTTTTCTCTGATATAACTGTGGCCACAGCCGAACGGGCCCTTCTTGGAGGAGCTATTTTAAGCCTATGTCTGGAAGACCTCCATGTAGTCACTTCAGTAGGTGACACGCGGGTTGCAGCTTGAGAACAGGTAGCGTATGGTCAGAGTGAACCCAGCAGGATTTTGAGGACAGGGCTGGAGTCAAACAGGGCAGCTGGGGGTTGGGTGAGTGAATGAAAACTGCAGGTTTGAGTTTGGAGGAAGCCCATTGTGTTTGCAGCCAGCAGTGTGGTTTTGCTGCTCAAGGATGTCTCACTGCCCTTGTCATGATCACCGAATGGTCACTGTGGGGTTCTCACAGCACAGGCTGAGATGGGTGGGAGGGAGGTCAAGAAACTCTAGCTTCTCCCTTAGGAACTGTAAGGTTCTACGCCGCCGTGAGAGAAGCTGCAGGCAGGAGTCTGAATAAGTGAACGAATTAATCAGGCTTTATTGGGGGTCTCCGGGCGGGTTCACAGGCTTGGGGGGAATGGAGCTGGAGAAGCCGCGCCATGAGACTGGGGTCAGGGGAAGAGGGAAAGAGAGAGGGGAGACCCAGCCGGACCTCCTCCCGGACTGCCTGGGAGGACAGTCCGGGAGAAAAGGGGTCCACATGGCGCGCTGAGGCACATTTAAAGGCGGGAACAGGCAGGGGTTGGGCCCAGGGTGGAATGGGAAGGGGTGGGACACAGGGCACTCTGGTATGTGCTCGATTGGTGGCTCAATGTCTCTGTCAATTACATCATAACTCTGTCAATTACACCAGTTGGGGGAGGGGGGGAGGGGGGATACCTATCAGGAACCAACAGTCAGATTTAAATGTGGTAATGGGTGGTATATGGTTTGAAAAAGTGATCTCAAGTAGCGCTGTCCTAAGAAGTACAGCTTTCATTTCCTCTGTTTTGTCTGCAGATGAGTAGGTGGCTAACCACTTCCAGGGAGGTTGGCATCTTAGGAGAAATTCTTGAAAAGGTTGGCTGGCCTGGCCTGGCACCGGGTTCCTCTGTGGGAGGGAGTATTTGGGTGTGTTTCAGGGAGGACAGTGGGCCTTTCTCTTCCTTTCCACTTGAGGATTCAGGGTGTCCTAAGAGGAGAAGATTTAAAAAAATCTTGAATTTCAACTGTTAATAGCATTGTCCTTGGCTGTTACCCCAGCTCTTCACTGTTGTGCTATTTCCTATGGGGTGCTATTTCAAGTACCCCACTTCTCAAATTAAAAAATGTTTGTTTTTGTTTTTTGCAGATAATGTTTTTATTTATTTTATTTTATTTTATTTATTTTATTTTATTTTATATTTTATTTTATTTTATTTTATTTTATTTTATTTTATTTTATTTTATTTTTATTTTATTTTATTTTATTTATTTTATTTATTTTATTTTATTTATTTTATTTATTTTATTTTATTTATTTTATTTTATTTTATTTTATTTTATTTTATTTTATTTTATTTTATTTTATTTTATTTTATTTTATTTTATTTTATTTTATTTTATTTTATTTTATTTTATTTTATTTTATTTTATTCTGCTTATACCTTAATTAGGAGAAATGTCACATATGAGCCTAGTTTTCTTGTTTCTAATCTAGTGAGATGCTTTGTCCTTGGCCCTAACTGCAGCATTTTGGAGAGCCGGACCACCGAGGTTTGGGTGGAGACTGTGAGTCACCTTCCTGAAAAACATGTCTTTCACTAATTTGATGATGCCTTTTTTTATGTGGGTTGTGACAGATTTTTTTTTTCATTGTTTCTCTAATTTGAGACCTGAAATACAACTGTGTTGTGCAGTAAACAGTTTTTAGTATGTTTATCCCTTTTGTCTTCTTCCATAGCAGCTGCTTGATGAAGTGAGAAGTTCCAGGCAGGGGTAGGATAAGAATTTCGTTTTTCTGGAAATGCTGAGTTTGACGCAGACTGTATAACTGCCTAGCATAGGTGTAAATAATATTAAGGAAACCAAAACTAAACCTTGTCATTTGACTAAATTCAGCCTCTTTGTCTATAATAGGAACCTGGTGATCATTTATCATTCCAATAGATAGTCGGTGACAATGATCAGTTCATTGTATCAATCAAGACAGACTAGGTTAGACTACAGTCAAGAGAGTTCCAACATTTCAGTGGCTTAAAACAACAAAGTTGTGTTTCTCACCCGTGCTATGGATGCAGTGTTGGCTGACATGGGTGTTCTGTTCCTCATTGTCACCCAGCAACCCAGGCCAATGAGGTTTCATCAGGACACATGATTACATGATTATGAAAGTAGGTCATGGGCCATGGGAGGCACCCATTGTCTCTGAAAGCTTACAGCAGAAAGGGAATACCTCCAGGTTATTCCAAAGCAACTCACACGTCCATGTCTGTCTTCAGAGGGAGCTCAGGCCTACCCATGTTCCAGGAAGGACCACCAGAACATTGTGCTGATGAGTGTTACCATCACTCCCCAAAAGGATTATTCTTTGCCACTTCTCTACCCTCATTTGAAATAATCAGTTTATTTACTCAGGGACAAAGGACATCAATCCTGGAAGTTTAGCAAATGGGATTTTCTCTTGTGATGGTCTTTCAAAGCCCCAGGATGGTCTTTCAAAGCCCCCTTTCCACCTTGAAGGAGTGAAGTAAACTGTCTAAAGAGCAAATGTGCTACATGATCTAGAGTAAGATCTCAAGGGGGAGTGTTTCACATGAAAGACCCCTCAGTGAACTTGCTTATTTTTAAAATATATATATATATTTTATTGATTTCAGAGAGGAAGGGAGAAGAAGAGAGAGATAGAAACATCAATGAGAGAGAATTATTGATCAGCTGCCTCCTGCACACCCTACACTGGGGATAGAGCCTGCAACCTGGGCATGTGCCCTGACTGGGAATTGAACCATGACCTCCTGGTTCATAGGTCAATGCTCAACCACTGAGTCATTCCATCCAGGCCGAACTCACTTATTTTATTGGGCTTTTGCTGAGCCTCTCCGTGGCCTTTGGTTCAGAGGCATATGTGACTTGTCATTATATGAATTGGTTGTATGGCCAGTAAACCAGCTTTGGTAATCCATGCAGGAAGCTAAGCCAGCCTCTGGGGAGTAACCCCACTGTGCTCAACACTGAGCTGGGAGCTGGGGTCCCTGGTTATGTGGTAAAGTGATTAATAGACAAAACGGTGGCTGCTTGAAAGGAGAAGGAAAGGAAAGTGTTGTGTTAGAACAAGGGAAGGTTAGACCCTCCTGAGAGCAGGTAGGGGAGGCCCTCTCTTAGGTGAGGACTGGAGGCTGAGAACCCAGCTAGCCAAAGGAAAAGGAAGGGTATGGTCAGAGCATGAGAACCTTGGGGGCCAAGTGGGAAAGTAATAATTTGACATTTAGTTAGAAGCCATTGAAGCAGGGGAGAGAGGTGATCAGATTTGAATTATTTTTGTGACTATTACAAAAGTGTGTTTAACAACAATATGCACGACGGAAATGTACACAACCTGATTTTCATGTCATAGTAAAGCAGGTGCTCTGGAGATCAGAGCCATTGTGTGTGTTGGTCCCAAGGCTTCCAACATGATGGTACTATTACGTCATATTACTCCATTGCAATATCGTTCTGTTGCCCACTAGCTGCCATCTCCACACATTCATCTACCACAAGATTCATAAAGGGATCAGAGCTCCACAGTATTCCTTGGACACGTCTGCCGTCATTTCATTTCAATGATAACTTCTTGTCCATAAATTTTTTTCATCTTGGGAGAATGAGCTTTGCTCATGGTGTCTATTGGGTGAGCTCAAAGATACCTCCCTCAAAACAAAATCCTTGATGTTTTTGGTTTAAGTTATATTTGATTTATTCATTATTGTCTACTTGCTTTTTGGGGTTTAATTTATATCTCCACAACTAATTTCTCTATACAATATTTCCATTTTAAACCTAAAATTATATTTTACACGGAATGACCACATTTAAATCTGATTCTTTCCAATATTTTTCATTCACACAGAAAATTCAACAACGTGAAAAAAATCAAAGTAGAATATTATACTCTAACATAAATTCAGTCACTGTGAAGTGAGATATATTTATCACTGGGACTTTTTTATTTCATTAGGTGATGACTACAACTTGTTGTCAAAATTTAACTTTGTATGTATTACGTAAAGCATTAAGGGCTTCTAATTCAGAACACATTCATTTACTTCTGGTTTTGCTGGTTTTGTGGTGAGATAATCTACTTATTTGAATCTTTCTTCTTTTGGTAATAGCTTAATTAGATGGCTAGACAAGTCTTTACACAACACATTAAAAAACCATTAATTTTGTTCCTCAGTGGTTAAAGGCAGGTTAGAGTTTTGAAAAGACAGTGTGGCTACTCTGTGGAGAATGGCCAGGTGGACAGTGTGGAAGGTCAGGTGACAGTTAGGAAGCCGGAGGAAGCTGTGTGGCCTAGACCAAGGTGTTGAAGGCAGGAATGGGGAAGGGTGGGCAGATGTGGATTCTCTTTGGAGGTAGGATCAACAGAATTTGCCCGTGAATGAGTGTGACATCTGGCAGGAAGGTGATAGTAGTCATTTGCTCAGGACACATTGTCCTGGTGGGCCGGTGCCATTGGGAAACAGGAAACCAGAAAATTGATTGTTGAACAGAACAAAGGGTACCACCTTCTTCGAGGTATTTTAATTTACCCTTTGTTCACTCATTAATTCCTCTTCTTGGCATTAGTTTTGTGGATATAACCCTCGAGGGTCTCCAAAGTGCCAGATGAAGAGTGTTGCATTTAAAATGTTTGAGTCTGCTCCCCATCTCCCACATCTTAAGATATTTCTTTCTGTTAACACAGTGTCAGCTCAGACAGAGGCCTTAACACAGTAGAGCAGATTGCAGTGTTCTTTGGTGACTTAATTGACACCCTCATCCCATTTTTCACGGTCACAGTTATTGGATTTGAAGAAGACTCAGGTCTCTCGATTGGATCAGGAAGCCCTCCGGGTGTCCCTGATCGAATTCAGCCAACATTCCGGCCTCCTTGTTGTGGAGGACTGGGGAAATGCCTGAGTCTCATTTAAAATATATCATCAAAGCATCTTTTATGTTGGAGGGATTTCTGGTGATGGCCAAGCTCCTCATGTAGACAATTTTTTTTAATCTTTTCTTTCAGTGGAAACATTTCTTGACCTCAAATTCTAGGGCTGCTCCCATTTGGAACCCTTAAAACCTTTCTCCAGACCAATATGGAATGTTTTATTATCAAGTGTGCCTCTGGATAGAGTTAGAAAGCTGTGGACACCCTAACACCATCCAACACAGTTTGGAATCTTAACCTGGGCTAGTTCTACACTGAATCCAGCCCCTCATCTTGGTTCTTATGAATCCCCCAGCCCTGTCTCTAAAACAGAACACCTCTGGGAAGCTACAGGAAGGCCCAGGCCAAGGCTGTCACTGTTCAGCAACGCCCTCCAAGCTCTTATCTGGCCTCTATTCCTCATCTCACTTTAAGTCAAAGTGCCTGACCCAGGACAAATCACATAAGCTCCCCAAGTCTTCATTTTTTCACTTGTAATGATAGCACCTGCTACTAGGGTTGAGATGAGAATTAATTAAACTCTTGATTTTAAAAGTTATTGACATAGGGCCTGGTTCAACGGTCCTGATAAATATTACCTATTGTTGTTTTTCTCAAATTTGCACTTCTTGACCAGGCCTAGAAATGTACTTTGTGATAGTTCGTGTTTTACATAGATACTTTATTTCATTTATTTTTAATGTGTGGCAGGCATGAAACAGCTCTGACCACTGACACAGGCATCAAGCTAGGATGAACTAAGAACTCTACATCTGCTTTGTCCCTGATTGATATAAGAGCAACACCACCAATCAGGTGTCTCCTTGCCCATTGCTGTGGGATTACACAGATATTTTAAAGCAAATAAACACGTGGGCTCCAAGTCACTGAATCATAGGTGATTTATGGTTCAGAACTTTGTCTTTTTATATTAACCAAAGTCCCCACTCTGGGAGTGATTTACTGATTCTCACAAGTTGTAGATCAGATGAGTTGCTAATCAGTCTTCTGGACAGAGGCCCACAATCCTTAAAAGATGCATAATAAAACTGACATTTTGAGCTCTGTAAACAAAGGCATCACCCAGATCTGATAAAAAATTGAATCAAGACTACTCTTTTCCCTGGCCCGGGTCCACTGTTGATTTCCTCAGACGTACAGTAACTCTCATTGGTGAAACACTTACTATAAGGCAGGCACCGTGTTAGGCAAAGACATACTATGTAATCCTTGAGGCCCAGTGAGGTGAGTTTTATTTTTATTTATTCCCATTTTTTTGGATGAGGAAATTGAGGTGCAGAGAGGTTATGTCACACAAATAGTAGTTGCTAGAGCAGGTACCAGAACCCAATTTGCTTGGCTTAAAATCTGTTCTGAAATACTATTAGGTCAAGCTGATGCCGGGTTTCAGAAATATTCCTTTAAGAGCAAATATTTAATGGAGTGTCATCAATGTGTAAGGTGATGCTTGAGGTCCACTAAGAAGGAACCTGCTTTAAGTGTCCAATTGCACACTGTCCCTCGTGTTGGTGTTATTTGTTCTGGAGGGAAAAAGAGAGGGAGCCAAATTTTCTTTGTCCAGATTGTGGTTTGTTGATCTCTTCTGAAATATTTGTGAATCCACTCATTTATTTTCTGCTTGGGTCACTATGAGTTCATGATGGTTAACCTCAAGCTGACCCTCGTACTTACACTATGTTTGTCTAGAGACCACCAGTTCTCCCATTTTCCTATGTGACACGTGCATACCATTCCCCTTCCTCCGTTCTCCAACACCTCATCTCAGCCATCAGCCTTGTTTCCTGTTTCATTGAGAAAATAAAGGCAATTGGAGGGAACTTCCTCAAGTCCCACATGCCCCCACTGGCACAAGTCCACACACACTGTGAGTCTTCTCACAATGGATGAACTGTCCACATTTCAAACTAGGGACCATAACTTCTTGCCCACCCAGCAACAGTGCTCTGATAATTTCACCTCACTGTCCTGTGTCATAATTATTTGCTTCTCTGCTGGTAGTTCCCATCAGAGTATAAACATGCTATTATTTCTAGACTTTTAAAATAATTCTTTCTTGACCTTATTCTTCTACCTCTAATTAGTAAACCCTTTCCTGTTCTTCAGAACAAAACTTGAAAAACCTTTCTCTATTCTTGAGCACCAAACCCAGTACTAACCTTTCTCTTGTGAAATGACTCAGGGTTTCCCCACCAGCACTGCACCAAACCCATCTTGTTAAGTACGTAACCGTGACTCCGTGTTGTTAAATCCAATGGCCCATTCTCATTTCTTATCTCATTTGTGGATTTGACGCAATTGATCAGCCCCTCCTTTATCTTCATCTGGCTTCCCAGGCAGCAAACTTCCTATTCTCTTTGCTGATTTTTCCACATTTAAAAAAAATTTTTTTTACATATTGGGATAAGCCTCAGACCTCTTTTCTGAGCTTCTTACATTTCACCTCTTGGGGTTCTTTTTTTAGTCTCATGGTTTAAGTTGTCATCTATATACTGATGAATCCTCAATTTATTTATCTCTAGCCTCTACCTTTCCAACAGACTTCATTCTCATGTATTCAACTATCTCCTTAAAATCGCCACGTGGATACCTAGTAGGCAGTTCAGCTTTAACATTTAAATACCAGCTCTCAGCCCTGTCCTTCTCCCAACCACTCTTTCTGTCTGCCTTGTTCTTCTCAGTAATGGCAACCTCACCCCAACAGTTATTCAACTCAGAAATATTGGCGTCATCCTATCCTTGTATCTTATATTCAGTTGGCCAGGAAATCCCATTGGTTCAACTTTCAAAATATGCCCAGAGTCAAACCTCCTCTTCCTTGGTCTAATACCAACTTCTCTTACCTGGATTATTTTAATAAGTTTCACCTGCTCTCCCTTCTTCCTCCTCCATCCCTACCATTTTATTCTCAACACAGAAGCTAGAGTGATACTAGTCATATAAATCAAATTATACACACACACACTCTCTCTCTCTCTAGAAGCCTAGTGCACAAATTCATGCACAGGTGGGGTCTGGCCAGCCCGCCCTGATCAGCGATAATCAGACCAGGCTGGCTGGAAGGAGGGGTCCCCAGTGGTTGGCTGACCCTGCCCCCTGGTTGAACTCCAGGTCTAACTCTGGTCAAGGGGACAATTTGCATATTAGGCTTTTATTATGTAAGATGTAGCATGTGTCTTTACACTGATCTACAAGGTACCCCACCCCATTACCGCTCTGATCTTCCACTTTTTTCCCCTTCACTCTGCTTCCCCTACCTCCCACAAGTGTTTCCTCCTCGGGGCTTTGCAACTTGCTGTTCCCTCTGCCTAGAACATTCTTCCCCTAGATATCTGTGTGACTCACCTCTCACCTCCTTCAGAGCTTTACCCTCAGTGAACCTTCCAGAATCACCTTTGTTTGGAACCGCAACACCCTCAACACTTCCTATTTACCTTTCCTGCTTTAATGGTTTTTACAGCTCTTCTCGCCATCTAACACTGTTTTGCTTATCTAAGTGCCAGGAGAGCCAGGACTTTGTCTGTTTTGTTTCCTACTCTATCCCCAGTACCTAGAATAATGCCTAGCATACAGTAGGCACTCAAAAACTATCTGTGGGATGAATTGATCCACAAAGTGTTTATGTATTATAATTATGCACAAAGAAGAGTGCTTAGGGTTGGGAGGGGCACAAAAATAAATCGACATGTATAATATTCTTCCAGTGTCCCCCACAGTATGACATAAGCCGTGCACACAGCCCCTCCTTTTTATTACCATGAAGTGCCCGGGTAATATGAGACTGAAAGACAGAGAGAGACCCGACACTGCCAGCTGTTCTGGAAGGAGTGGTCGCAGGCATGGGAGTGGTCTGCAGCTGGAATGAGAGGTGGGGGTGGGGGTGGGGGAGCATTCCAGGTGGGGATGCCCATGGCCCGAGTGAGGCAGGAGCACTCAGTGTGGGGAGTGAGTCACTTGGTTTGGTAATTTTATTTGGGTGCTGACAGTGTAGGGAATGAGTCACTTGGTTTAGCAATTTTCACTGGCTTCTCAGTTCTCTGTTCGTGAAACGCAGTGTCTCCCTGGAAGGGTGCTTAATGCTTACCGAGGGTCCTCACAACGTAGAAATTCAAGGCGGGAGATTTGATTGGCTGCAGGAGTAGACTGATCCATTTGGACTTTTCTCACCCATTTTGTGGACTTGATGTGGACATAGTTATTTAACTCTAAGATGAGGCCCACATTATTCAGATCGTGCTTGAGCATGCTATAGGATGACATGGGTACAGTGCATTCAGTTGGCCTTTTAGTGGGATGGAGCTAGACCCTGTAATAGTCCAAGGTCTCAGTCCCCTTTTTCTGCAGTCTCTTTTCTTGATCTCTTATTAACTACAAAGTAAAAATCATTTATATAGGCTGCCACTAGCAGATGTGGGCCAGACTTTGATTCATGCAGAGAAGGAAGTTTAGAGGTTACCAAGTCCTGTGTTTTGAGAACTTGTTGCTTATCAGAGTCATCTGGGAGCTTTGAGAAATGACTCCAGGCCTCCTTAGTCAGCATCTCCAGAGAACACGCCCAGGAATACACGCTTGACACATATAAAGAAGTGGCCTGTGATCTGGAGGAGGGAAGGAGCTCTGCATTGGGCTCTCTGGGTCAGTTGGATCTGTCCTTCCGAGGCAGCCCATTCGTGATAACAGCTCAGGCCCCATTCCCTTCAACTGTCATTTCTGTGACGTGGTTCCTGACCCGGTGCCCCAAACCTCCTCACCCTGGCTCTCCTCCAATTCCTCAGCAGGTGTTTACTGAATGCCTGATGTGGGCATGGCTTTCTTATCTCCTTTCTCTCTCCAATTCCCCCTTCTATTTTGGTTATCTTTTTCTTAACCCCACTTCTACCTCCAGATAGTTGCTCAGCCACTTCTGAGGGTTTGGTCACAGCTCGAGCCAAGATTTATCTTTGTAGTGCATACCTCTATTTATTTTCTAGTTAAAGAATGTGCATGAAATGATGCAGGATTTTAAATGGTGTGTGTAACTTAGCAAAGAAAACCAAATAACGTTCCACCACGATTTGTAGCTCAAGTACCAATCATTCTTTTATCATTAATTAAAGGAAGAATTCTTCAATTGCCTACCGAGCACTGCTTTATTATTCTAGGATGGTTTTTTTGAATGTTACTTAACAGTGATGAAATATCTTTCTGTTTAAAATATTTTACATTTTATTAAAAATAAAATAAAATAAAATATTTTACATTTTATTAAATTACCCCGGCTTCTCCCCACTCTGAAATGTCTCTCCCTTTTACACGGAAAGAGAAGGGCTCCTCTGGTCTCATGTCACCTTCAGCACAAATAGTCCTCTTTTATGTGAACCTGAACTTGATGAATTGCCTGGTGCGGGTGGCTGGAAAGTGTACAAGTTGCTCTTACAATTTGTTCCATAATTTAAGACCCTGTGCATTTATTTATTTAAATTGGTTGGCAGTAGACGGTTGCTGGTTTTTTTGTTTGTTTTTAGCAGCTCAACTAATAAATGGGAAGTCTGCTCAAGTACTTATACATGTGGACTACTAGTATTGACATGGAATTTAAAGGTGAGATTGAGCCAATTCATAAATATAACAATTGATCCAAGAGGCTCTCTGTCTGCGATGAACCGATCAATGAAGGCAAGAGTTAGAAAAAGAATACAGCTCTGCTGTCCCTTTGGACTGCCTTTGCTTACACACCTAGGGCAGTTGCTGTTTATAGCCTTTCTTTCTTTTTTAATAATATATTTTATTGATTTTTTACAGAGAGGAAGGGAAAGGGTTAGAGAGTTAGAAACATCGATGAGAGAGAAACATTGATCAGCTGCCTCCTGCACACCCCCTACTGGGGATGTGCCTGCAACAAGGTCCATGTTCTTGACTGGAATCAAACCTTGGGACCCTTCAGTCCACAGGCTGATGTTCTATCCACTGAGCCATACCGGTCTGGGCTTATAGCCTTTCTTATATAACCTGCATGACCATCTCATCAGTACATTTCAAGGGAAAACGAAGCACTCATGCCATTATGTGGATTCTTCTTATTCTTAACTCAAATATTCTAGGAAATAGGTTGAATGATAGTTTTAGGCTCAAACATTGTATCTGGGAGAGAGCTTCCACTCAACAGAAAAAATTCACGTGTGTTTACGTGGGTTGGATATCATGCTGCGGATGGGGTAACAAAAAGAAATGAAACACCGTCCCTGTTGTCAGGGAGCTTTCAGTGTGCTGTGGAGACAGCACACATACATCTCGATGGGCTTTAATGTGCTAGTGACTGTAACTAGATTTAATGTGCCAATGACCACGGAGCTGTGGGAGGGCAGAGGACAGGACCTCCAGGTGTGGACACAGTATCCCGTTGTGGGCAGTGGTCGGCCTGCATGACCTCACCCCACCTCCAGAGGCGCCCTGGATACGGAGGGTAGAAGGCCTGACACCCGTCAGCCTGCTCTTCATCTGGGCTGAAGGACCTGCCTCACTGAAGGGGGGACTATGGGACTCCCCGGGGCCTGTGCCTTAGGGACTGAAGCTGTGGTCCTAGGAGACTTGCTCTTTCTAAGTGAGAGCATCCCCAGGGCTTTCTGAAGGGAGTGCTCACAATATACTGCTGTTCTGCCCTCGGGGCCCCTTGGGACAGCTAGAGGCTGCCATGGATTTATGGTCACTGGGGGTTGGGGGCACCTGGGCAATCATAAATCTTCAGCCCTGCCTGCCTTTCTAACAACCGGTTCGCTTGCCAGCGCAGAGAGCCAGTGGAGCTCAAAACAAATCATTCGGTTGGTCG
This sequence comes from Antrozous pallidus, assembly GCA_027563665.1. Lineage (NCBI taxonomy): Eukaryota > Metazoa > Chordata > Mammalia > Chiroptera > Vespertilionidae > Antrozous > Antrozous pallidus. The sequence goes on from CM050517.1 coordinate 94,817,024, forward strand.
CTCCACAGATCATTAGGGGGTGTCCCCTGGGGTGAGACCGTTTCCTCTCCACTTATGCCATTACTCAGCAAAGTGGGAGGAGCAAGGCATCAGGTTCTTGAATCTAATTTCCGCTCCAAGGTCTCTCTTTGTTTTAATTCCAAGGTTGTTTGGAGAATGTCATTTTCAGTCCAAAGTGTTTTCTGCTCAAGAGGAAAACCAATAAAACTTTGGGGAAAGATGTGACCATTCGGCACCTCTTTCTGGGAATAGAAACATCGACCAGCGGAAGGCAGTGATTTGTGTGGGCCGCGAGTGTTTTTAAAACATGCAAATACCCAGCTCTTTAGGCAGCGCACCGACCTCCTTCCCCGAGGCTGTCAAATAAAAAAAAGAGAAAAAGACAACAGCTAACACAACAATAGCCATCCGGTGTGAATGTGTCTAAATTATACCTATTTTTTTGGTCAGGTTGCCAAAAACTAGAAATATTGTTTGTTGTGCCACAGAATTTTAGTACTTTGTGTGTGCCCTGAGATGAAAAAGGCGGAAAATCACTTATGAAAGGAATTTTCCCCCTGGTGATTGGCCATCAGTTGTTTTTTTTTTTTCCCTTTGAAAAAGATATGTGTTCAGTTGATTCATTCATTGAAGTTAAAGATAAGGCCTGGCACCCCCTTCCCTTCCATCTGTTGTCACTTGTCATCCAAGACCATGCCTGGTCCCGGAGCAGAAGTCACAGGTGTCGGTGAGATGCCAGCGCGCTGCCTCCCCGGGAAGCTTCCCTTGTGACTGAGCCGCAATAGCTCCCCCCAAAGCGATGGGAGTTATTGGAGTTGGATGTTACGCCGCTTGTCTGCATCTAAGCTACCAAACTGTTATTTTATTTTATTAAATATATTTTATTGATTTTTTTTTTTAACAGAGAGGAAGGGAGAGGGAAAGAGAGTTAGAAGCATCAATCAGCTGCTTCCTGCACACCCGCCACTGGGGATGTGCCCGCAACCGAGGTACATGCCTTGACCGGTCCACTGAGCCAAACCGGTGAGGGCTACCAAGCTGTTATTTTAAAGGTGAAACTTGTCACAATCAGGGTGACTTTTGTGGAAGATAGATGAGAGTTTCTGGGGCTGAAGGAGGGCGGATGCTCTCTCTGCCCTTCACACAAACCTAGCCTTTCACCCTACCCCCTACAAAGGCTTGTGGTTCTGCTACTTGCTTCACCCAAGCGGTTTCCAGACACGTAACCTTGGGCAGTGACTCAAATCTCAATCCTCGAAGGCCCCCAGAGGGTTACAGGGATTATCAGCCGCGTGTGCCCCCCTCAGGCCTTGGAGAGTTCGGGGTGGGGAGAGTTTTTGAGGGAGAGGAGAAAGCTAGGAGAGGAGCCCAGTGGAAGAGGCCCTGTCACATCCCTCGGGGAGGAGCCTTGACTGTCTAGTTCCTGCTGTTTGTCTAGGCCAGTGGTCGGCAAACTCGTCAGTCAACAGAGCCAAATATCAACAGTATAACGATTGAAATTGCTTTTGAGAGTCAGATTTTTAAACTTAAACTATATAGGTAGGTACATTGCTATTGACTTAATTAGGGTACTCCTTCAATCGCGCTGTATGTGCACGCCCGCACGTGGCATTTTGTGGAAGAGCCACACTCAAGGGGCCAAAGAGCAGCGTGGGGCTTGCGAGCTGCGGTTTGCCGGCCACTGGGCTAGGCAGTGACACTGTGGGCCCCTCACCACCCGCAGACGGAGGGAGAGGCGGGGCCAGTGGTCACACGGCCTGCACAGGGCAGGCCCTCACTTGGTGGACTGACTGCGGTAATTACTAACAAAGCTGCAGAAGCACAGAGCCACGCATTACTGTTTCTAGGAAGCGCTGCCTCTGGGGGCTTTTGCTCACCTTTTCTTCTCGTCCTTATGGTTTGGAACAAGCTGGGAAGGCGTTGGGTCTTTACTAATATTCAGGCACCAGGAGTGGAAGGTTCCGGAAAGAGACATTGGCATTGAACTGCTTTGTAAAGAGAAGAAGCGATGCTCTCGGTGCCCAGGCTGCTTAGCACCTGCTGCGTGTGTGCCCCATGCCCGGCCACCTTCACGCCGGCTTGGCATCGAGCTCTTGGAGTTAGTCACCCCCGTTATATTTTTATTTATTTATTTTTAATATTTTATTGATGTTTAACAGAGAAGAAGGGAGAGGAATAGAAAGTCAGAAACACTGATGAGAGAGAAACGTCCATCAGCCGCCTCCTGCACACCCCCCATCGGGGATGTGCCAGCAACCAAGGCACATGCCCTTGATCAGAATCAAACCTGCCACACTCAAGGGGCCAAAGAGCCGCATGGGTCCGCAGGCCGATGCTCTATCCACCGAGCCAAACCAGTTTCGGCAGTCGGCCTTATTTTACATGCGTGGGGCAAAGGTGGGGAGGGTGAGCTCTCTTGCCCCAGCTCACACGGGTCGTGAGGGGCTGAGATGGAATTTAAACCCGGGCCAGTCTTTCTCTGAACCCCATGCACTTGGCCACTCACCCCAAGGGCCTCATTTGTGCTGAGAGGCGGGTCAGCAGGGCCTGTGAGGGAAGATGAGGATTTGTTCCCTGGGTTCCTGCTCAGTGCCCTGTTGACACAGACCCTCCCCATCCTAGGTCCTTTAATCTCAGGCACGAGCGATCTCATGGCCCACTGAGACCAAAGATGGGGCACAGAACACTGTTGCTGCCTGACTCTGAGTCCTTTCCTCAAAACCGTGTCTGGAGAGTGCGGTGATCTCTCCAGAAATACTCCTTTGTTCCAAAAATCATTGTGTGTTTGTTTTTAAAAAATATATTTTATTGAGTTTTTTACAGAGAGAAAGTCAGAAACACTGATGAGAGAGAAACATCGATCAGCTGCCTCCTGCACACTCCCTACTGGGGATGTGCCCACAATCAAGGTACATGCCCTTGACCGGAATCGAACCTGGGACTTTTCAGTCTGTAGGCCAGCGTTCTATCCACTGAGCCAAACTGGTTTCGGCTGTATGTTGGTTTTCGGAAGGACAGAGATTGGGGTGGAGGAGGAGTGCCCTGCATGGGGGGTGGGGGGGTAGAAATGGGGTTCAAACTTAGGAAAGCACCACCTCAGCTTTGCTCCTGGTCACCCCATCGCTTCCCCCCCAGCTCCTCCCTCTTGCAGTCAGCACCCAGTGCTCCCCTAACTCCTCCAACTGAGCACCTTCTCAGCAAGTGCCCCTCACCGCGGAGCCCAAGCGCCAGTGCTCACGCCCACCATCGCACCACTGCTGCCCTGCTGAATGGGTGGCATTGCATCCTCGGCTTCCTGCAGACAAAGGTGCTGCCAGGAGGCCGGAGGACGCCGGTCCCTCTGTCCTTCGGTGACTGTTTTCCTTCTGAAAGCTTCCCCGTTTGGTCTCCCTCCATCCGCTGTTCTGATGCCCCCTGCCCCCCACCCCGTGGTGCAGCAAAGCTGGGCTCCTTGTTCAGTGAAGAAATGTCTTGCAGATCCCAGGGCCGCTTTAAACGTTTAATAATATAATATTTAAACACGTGCCACTTAAAACCAAGTATAACCTCCTTCTGCTTATGGTTCTTCCAAGTATAAAATCAAATCAAAACTGCAAATCAGACGTAAACAGCCAGCCAACGGCGCTCAGCTGTACAGCCCAAGCTCCCTGCGAGGCCGGGCCCCGGGTGCGGGGTGGGAGTGCGGTGCGGTGCGGACGGCTGCCGCCCAGCGTGCTGGCAGCCACATCTCCGGCTCCGCTTGGTGTCAGTAAGTCATTTAAGTGTTAAACCTGCCCTTTGGCCCTTCTCTCGGTCGCCCTTGACAACGTCATTCTGCTCGATGCCACCAGTGTGTATGCACAGAGCCAGCTCGGCTGGCGGGCGATTCTCAGAATAAATAGGCTTGCCTGTTGAGTGTGGTTTGGGTTGTCACTAAAGTGAAAGCGTGATGTGTAAATATTTCCACCGGGCACTCACACAGCCCCAGGCCGCAGGCTCCCCGCCCCCTCCAGCACCTGCCCGTGGGGGTTCCCCTGCAGGCCCAGGGCAAGGGATGCTCCGAGGTGGTGGCTGTCCTCACAGGTTGTCTCCACCCCCGGCCCCTGCCCGTGTGCCTCCTTCAGCTGCCGTGTTTGCGGGGCTGCCCGCCCAGGGCACTTCACCCCCGCTTCGAGGTGGAGACTGGGCTGTGAGCCACTGTCACCTTCGGCGAGCTGTTAAGCTGGTTGTCTTGGAGCTTGAAAACCATAATCCATTTTCAAGCTGCTTTAGCTTGAGCGGTCCGGCCGCCTTCCCTGTGAAGAGAGGTGACCGTGCGAATTTGTTAAAAGCTGACACCCCACCCGACAGGCTTCTGGTGTAACATTTCTGGCCAGTTGGAAGTGTGTGGGCATGGGATGTGCGTTGAGTGTATGTGTGGTGTGTGTGTATGTGTGTGTGTGTGAGTATGTGTGTGTGTGAGTGCGTGTGTGTGTGAGTGTATGTGTGGTGTGTGTGAGTATGTGTGTGTGAGTATGTGTGTGTGTGAATGTGTGTGTGTGAGTGTGTGTGTGTGTGAGTGTGAGTGTGTGTGTGAGTGTGTATGAGTGTGTGTGTGTGTGAGTGTGTGTGTGAGTGTGTGTGAGTGTGTGTGAGTATGTGTGTGTGTGAATGTGTGTGTGTGAGTGTGTGTGAGTGTGTGTGTGTGTGTGTGTGTGTGAGAGTGTGTGTGTGTGTGTGTGAGTGTGTGTGTGTGTGTGTGTGAGTGTGTGTGTGAATGTGTGTGTGTGAGTGTGTGTGAGTGTGTGTGTGTGAGTGTGTGAGTGTGAGTGTGTGAGTGTGTGTGAGTGTGTGTGTGTGTGTGTGTGAGTGTGTGTGAGTGTGTGTGTGTGAGTGTGTGAGTGTGAGTGTGTGAGTGTGTGTGTGTGTGTGAGTGTGTGAGTGTGAGTGTGTGAGTGTGTGTGTGTGTGTGTGTGTGTGTGTGAGAGTGTGTGTGTGTGTGTGTGTGAGTGTGTGTGTGTGTGTGTGTGGTGTGGCGTGTGCTGTGACCCAGGCTGACTGTTTCGGGGACCTGCCTCAGTTGCATTGCTGCAGCCTGGCACCTGAGCTATGGGGAGCTCCTGGCTGTTGCAGGCCTGGTGGCAGGCCGAGGGCTCTGCCTGCAGGGCTGTGCCTCTGTCACTCAGCACGGCAGCGTGCCCCTGGGTGTGCCAGGAGGGCAGCTGGCCCAGCTGTGGGGCCTGGCAAAGGGAGCAGGCGAGGAGGCTGCTGAGAGGCGCTTTGTTCTCCGATCACAGGGCGGGCCCTGGACATGGCTTAACTCGGAACTGCTTGCTGGTTTGGGAAATGTCCTCAAGGCCCCGGCGTGGTCTTATTATGGCGTCTTTCTCCAAAACCTCTCAGCTCAAAACCTGGATCTTCTCTGTATTGTCCTTCTCCCACATCCTCCATCCAAGTCACCTCCAGATTTCAGCTGGTTTGCCCTCCCTGTTTATCAGTGTTTGAAACCTCCCGGCCCGGCCCAGGTGGGAGTTTCCCTCTCCTTAATTGCCAGGGCACTTGGGCTGTCTCTCTCTTTTGGTGCCTTTGTACATTGTTTTGTCCTGAGCTTAGATGGCATGTCCCTAAGACAGACCTCACAGCGTCTGACACATGGTGCCTCGTACACAGTGGATTCCCGGCAGCAAAGATGCACCAAATAATCAGGTGCCTTCTTCCATGGGCCCCTACAGGAGGGTCTGTGGCTAATGGCTTACCACAGCGACTCTGAAGAGATTGTTTAATGTTTTTAATGTGGGGGGAAGTCCCCACTCCCAAATGACTTCTGATACATCAGTGTGGCCGGGAGGATGGCTTGTCACTTGTTTATTGGTTACCTGATTTGTCACTGTGGTCACACTCAGGGACACTGCTTTATACAGAAGGTAGAGACACAGAAAACTTCAACAGAACAGAGAGCGTTCCACACTCCTCACTGAAAATATTAAATGCCAACAGACACAGGGTTCTATGCCCGATCCTAGCTCAGCCTTTGCTTCCCAGGTTTCTCCCACGTGTGCCCCTGTGGACCGTGTCTCCAGGTCCTTCTCACCCGGGCTTTGGCTTGGCATCATGGATGGCAGAAACGCACCTGAGCTCAGGCTCCCCTGATGGATGAGAGTGGGTAGCAACATAGGTTGATAGCCATTCCGATGCCTCATGGTTATTGTAATGACTCAGGGACTCCTTTGCGTCAGCTTTCCCGCTGGGATAGCCACGCCCAGGGTTTCCCAGCCCCCTGCCTTGGTAATGGCCGTGGTCTTGTGATGCATTTTCTTTATTCCTGTCGAGGGTCTCTGAGAAGGGAGGGAGCTTTGCTTCCCACCTCTGGTCCAGGGTGGGTGGGCTCCAGGGCAGTGCTGTCCAGAGAAATGAGAGACTCCCTGGGGACCGTCCAGGGCAGTAGCCGCTCACCAAAGGTGGTAATGCAGCACAGAATGTGGCTCATGTGACAAAGAACTGAATTCTCTGTCGATTTCATTTCAGTGGATTTAAATTTAAACACCACAGAGAAGCGTCAATCAGACATCAAACCTCAGAGGGAAGGTAGGAGAAGGTGAGGGTAAGGGAGAGAGATCAACCAAGGACTTGCATATGTGCGTGCATATAAGCCTAACCGATGGACACAGACACCAGGGGGGTGAGGGCATGAGTGTGAGGGGGAATGGGGTGCAATGAGAGGATAAGGACACATATGTAATACCTTAATCAATAGAGAAAAAAATGAACACCACCTGTGGCTGCCATGTTGGGCGGCCTGGATCTGGAGGACTGGGAAAAATGGGTCATGTGGGGCCTGAGGGAAAGCTGGGTGGAGGACACCTAATTGCCGGGGCCTCCTACATGGGCGGCCGGGCCTCGATCTGGTGACACAAGTAAAAGCCTTTTTGACCAAATTGGGCCAGGCATGAAAAACAGCTGTAGGAAAACCCTTCTGCACTGCTCTGGGCAAGCTATTATTATTATTATTATTTTTATTTTTTAATTTCTTTATTGATGAAGGTATTACATATGTGTCCTTATTCTCCCATTCCCCCTCCCCACCTCCCATTTATGCCCCCATCTCTCTATTGTCTGTGTCTATTGATTAGGCTTATATGCATGCATATAAGTCCTTTAGTTGATCTCTCCCCTTTACCCCCCACTGTCCCCTACCTTCCCTGAGGTTTGACACTCTGATTGATGTTTCTCTGTCTTTGGATCTATTTTTGTTCATCAGTTTATGTTGCTCATTATATTCCACAAATGAGTGAGATCATGTGATATTTATCTTTCTCTGACTGGCTTATTTCAATTAGCATAATGCTCTCCAGTTCCAGCCATGCTGTTGCAAATGGTAAGAATTCCTTCTTTTCTACTGCAGCATAGCATTCCATTTTGTAGATATACCACAGTTTTCTAATCCACTCATTGCTGATGGGCACTTAGGCTGTTTCCAAATCTTAGCCATGGTGAATTGTGCTGCTATGAACATAGGGGTGCGTATATCCTTGGGATATATTTCTAGAAGTGGGATCACTGGCAAGCCATTATTTACTTCTTATTTCCTCTAAGAAGAGCAGACACAGAGGTCCCTGTACCTGTGACTCCTGGAGCAGGTCCTACACCTGCAGGTCCTCTGCTTGCTTTCATGAACTGCCACATACATATAACCTGCTGCCAAACCGATATAAATGCTGCACCCAAACGACTGATTTGGGGGGAGGAGGGGAAATAGACCGTGACTGAGATAGGCCGTGGCTGGGGAGGCCCCAAGGCTGGTCTGTCCTCACTGTGCCTTCTCAGCATCACCCCGAGTTCAAAGGCTGCCAGCTGTGTTGTCATCATCCAGGGGGTTTCTGGATGGTGTCTCAGGTCTCACTTCTTTCACTCTGAGGAGTCTGGCACCCTTGACAGCTCTACAACTGTCATCTGAAATTCTCCCTAAATGAGTATTCCTTTCAGCAGGTTTCAGATAGACACAGGCAGGCACAGGCAGGCGGTGGAGGGGAAGGTCAGGGCTGGCTAGGGAGCAAGGAGACCAGCACCTGGGCGGGGGGGGGGGGGGGGGGGGGGCGGGGAAGGGGGGGAGGCGGCGAGCAGCACACACGTCCAGTGTGGTCTTTCCCGGTGTCCTGACAATGGAGTGGAGCCTTGGGGTCTTCCTAGCATCCTCTGGCCTAAAAGAGGCCACATCTGTACCCACCTCTCTGCGCTGCCCCAGGAGGGCTTAAAGTGGCCCCGACCTCTCAGAGAGATAGAGGGACTGGATGCAAGCGGGCCGGTGCGTTCCAGTTCAGGGCAGCAGCCCCTGTGGTTTCACAGCAGTGACCAGAGTCTTCAGCGTCCTCACAACACTTGGGCCTGCTTTTGTGTTGGCACAGGGAAGAAAACGTTCTTAATGAATGCAAATTACCAGATAGGAAACACTCAGGAAGTCAGCCTTGCCCTGAAGACCAGATGGCGTGGCTGACACAGAGCGGCTAAGCCAGGTGGAGGCACAGGTGTCCCCCTGCCATGGGTTTCTCAGTCCCTTCTAGCTCATCCCTGTGGCTGGGGTGAGGGGGGTGCAGTGACTCCTAATGGGAAGATGCAGTACAGAATGACAGGGTTTTTCAGACGTCATTTGACTTCAGCCTTCTCAGAGGGATGTGGGAAGACCAGGTAACAGAAGAAATGAGAAGCAGCAAAGTCCTACTTTGGATGGGAAGTTCAGGTTCCAAATCAGTGAGGCCTTCCCCATATTCCAGCCGGACTTCTTGCCCTTTGTTCCGGATTGGACAAGTGGTTAGTTTGGGGAATATTAAACTCCGGTCATTGTGGCTGAAATGATAACTGGGATTTACTTGTGAAGGTGCCGGTGTTACAGGAGGTTTGTTTGACTCGGTGACTGATGACATTGTCCAGAACCCCCGTTCCCTGTTTCTCTGACCCCGCCCCTGTGGAGTCAGCCCCCCTCCTTCCCCGTTCCATGAGGACTGTGGCAATGGGCAGGCGCAGAGCTTCCCCAGCCCATGGCCAGCCCATCAGATAGGAGGGAGAGCGGAGGGATGTGTCTGTTGGAAGAGCTATTCCCAGAGTCCTTCACTGGTCTCAGTTGGGTCCGAGTCCTCTTTTGAGTCATCAGTAACTGCGGCTGGGCTCCGGCGAGGCTCATCCAAGTGCCCCACCTCAGAAACCTGTGATAAAATCAGGTTTGCCTCAGACCCAGAATCATAAAAGAAGTTATTCAACGCCCCCAGAAAGAATCAAAGATCCAGTAGCCACTGAGAGCAGGTTAGTCATTGGGTAGAAAACCACAACTCTCACTACTCTTTCTATAATTTACCAATCCTTATTGTGTACTTATCACTGGCATTTTCTGCCCGAGAGCAGAAAGTTATTTTTGAAAAGTTACCTTTCACTGTTTTGTGACTCTTAAACTTCCTTTGTTCCCCCTCCTCCATACCCCTCCCTTCTCTTTTTTCCTTCCTCCTTCTCCCTACTTTTTCTTTTTTCCCCCTTCCCCCTTTTCCTCTCTCCCATTTCCCCTTCCTTCCCCTCTTTTCCCTCCTCTCCCTCCTAGTCTCTTCTTCCCCCTTTCTTGTCACCTGGTGATCTAGTCATTTATTTAACTCAACAAAGTTGGTTCAGCACGATGTAGTTTCTCACTAAATAGAATGCCTTCTGATTTGTCCTCCAGGAAGAAGAAATGCCAGATGTCGAAATTGACATTGATGATCTTCTCGATGCAGACAGTGAGGAAGAGAGAGCTTTAAAATTACGGGTAAGCAGCTTTCAAAATCTAGAACCTTTCGGTCATAGCTGCTTGGGGTCCTGAGCTTGCAGAGGGGAAAGCAGTGGGATGCTAAGTATTTACCCTCATGAAGCTCTTCTCTGATTCTCTGACGGTAAAGCAGTTCTTGACAACAGTCAGTTCTCGAAGCACCTTATGGATGTGAGTTTTGACAGCCTCCTCTTCTTAGGAGGGAGAGCTGGCTCTGCTTCCTGGGATCCACTTGCCAGAGAAGGAAGAGATGCCCCACAATTGTATGGAAAGAGATGAGCTAGAGCTGGGTGCCTAAACTCAGGGCTCCCGTCTTGCAGTTGTGAATTATATCATTCCCGACACTCATTTCTACAAAATATTATGTTCAACATAATTTTGTTTAATAACGTTTCTTTTATGAAACTACGCTCACCTGATAGCATCCTGGTACTTGCTGAGAGGTCTCATGTTTTCCTTGGTCCAGAGTAATACAATATTTATTTCCCTTCCCAGAAGAGGTGAAATCTGTCATTTAAATATCTGTGTTTGGGAGTTTCTAAAACCAGTCAATCTTTGACCTGCCAATGTTTTTAATGTACACAGATAATTACTGTTAATGGCAGTAGGTTATTACCAGCGGCAAATGATCACTAAAGGCAATTAAAGGGCACATTTTAATATGGTAATGTGTTAATCATTACTAACACCCCTTGAGTGGTGAACAGACTCAGTTTAGTGATTACTTCTTGTTGGTAAATTTAAGTGGGAGATGAAAGTTTTTTTTAAAAAAAAGTGAAGCCGGCATCAGTTTTATACAGCACGGAATGGCATCAAGTTTTCTTACCACTGAGAACTTGAACTTTGGTTCCCAGGTGAGGGCACTGAAGCCTGCAGAGCCATGGTTTGTGGTTGAATCACAGGCAGGCCCCTGACTCTCCAGTGTAATTATTATCCAGTGTGGCTGTCATAGGCTGTCTCGATTTAAGTATATCCCGTCTGTTATTAACCAAGTTGGCAGCCCAAAGGAAACGTGTGTGTGTGCGCGTGTATGTGTTCTGGAAAACGTAAGACATTCCTGCATATGAAGGACACACTCTTTATATCTTTTTACAAATATGTTTATATGGATTTTTAGAGAGAGCCAGGGAGATAGAGAACCAAGGATAAGAGAGAAACATTATTGATTGGCTGCCTCCTGCACGCCCCCTACTGGGGATCGGGTCTGAAATCCCGGCTCATGCTCTGACCAAGAATCAAACCTGTAAGTTCTTGGTTCCTGGGTCAAAGCTCAACCAATGAACCACACCAGCCCCGCCAGCTCTTTATATCTCTAGGTGGTCAGTGGGTATTGAAATAAAGTGTGATTCTAGATATCAATATGAAATGTGGATTCACCACGTTTAGAATAAGACTATCAAGAAGAAATAATTTTTAATTTCACCTTTAAAATGATACTGATTTTTAAAATAATAAAACTTACCTTCTGTGTATTTCATTCTAGGAAGCTCTCGTAGACTGCTACAAACCAACAGAGGTAAACAAATCATGTTTCCTAAATGCCATGTTTGAATTGCTTTTTACTAAATCTATTTGTCTATTTTTAAAGCCAAACCACAGTAAGCGGGCTTGATTAAGTATATACTAAGTAGCAATTATTCCCCATAATTATTTGTAAGCCTGACATGCGTGGTCTAGGAAGACTTAAGATGAATTAATTTTCATGTGTTGCTTGCTTTTATATAAAAGCGAAACTTCAAAGGTAATTGTGAGAGGTTTGGAATCATTTTAATAGAGGTTTTAGGTTGTAACTAAAGAATACATTCTATTGGTGTCTAGGTGGGTATTCTTAAAAAGCTTACAGCTAATTCTGTTGTTCAAAATTGAACAGTTGCCTTTCTTGGAAGGAGCAATTTTATGTTTTATCTGTGTATTCATTATACATTTCTGTAAAACAGAGGTTGTGGTATTTCCTATTATTTGGGCAATCATCCTGTAAGTGGATATGGTCAGAGGTTCATGCAGATGACTAAGTCTCTGAATTCTTACTGAGTGGAAGCATCTCTGTGGCTTTGTAACCTGCCGGGTCACGGAAATGTCACGACCACATGAGGTGGAGGAAAGGCATTTCTTTTCTAAGTGTCTTGGCAACTGACATATTGGCACCAAAATTTTTTATTAAAAAATCTATAGAAGTAGACCAGTGTCTTTGGGGAGCAGGCCTGCTTTGTGGTTCTCGCTGTGTTGGCAGCAGGAAGGCAGAATCCCCAGCGTTTGCCTTGGTCTAACTTTTCTGACGTGCTTTGGTGGTGGCCATTGTCAACTCATTCTGATCACATCAGCTCTGACCCATGTAGCATTTTAACCTGTCCTTTGAAATATTCTTGAATTTATGGGATATTCTCAGTCCCTGTTCACTGAGCCGATTGCAGGGGCGAGAAACTATAAACTGGATATTTACAACACAGAGAGGCTGTGTGGGTGATCTGAGGAGATGCGGGTTGGCATTTTGCTGTATTTTCTTTATTTGTTTGCTCAACAAATGTTTATCAAACATCTATGTGTCTGTAACTAATCTAGGGACTCAGATAAAGCAGTGGCTCTGTATATTCATTTTAAAAACAATTTCTTATAAGGCCATAGTGCACTATGGGGAGAATTTAAATGCTGAAAGAATGTTAAAGAAGGAATAACAGGATAGAAATGCCAGGGTGTCTGCTTATCCCATGGTTCTCTAAGCTAGGAACCAAATTGCTTAATAGAATATAATTTTATGGGACTCTGTACTTGCTAGAGAAACTTCACTCCACTTTAACAGGTGTGAGTGTCTATACCCACGGGAACCTTTCCATGTGGCTTCTCATGGGTTTCCTAAAAAAAAAAAAAAAAAAAAAAAAAAGACTGCAATTTTGGGCTGGGGTGAGGCATAGAGCTTGAATCCTAGATTAAGTTGAAATACAACATTTGAAAGCTGCCATCTTCAGAACAATGTTTCTGAATAGTGAGAGAACTGGGAGCTTCCAAAAAAAAGACTGTGATCAGATGCAAAGGACATTCTAGTGGTTGTAGACATTGACTATGACAGCCTTATGTTTTACTGTAATTAGGCAGGTAAGTAATAAAGGGGTGGGGCTTATTTTATTTTTTAATATTTTTTATTGATTTTTTACAGAGCGGAGGGGAGAGGGATAGAAAGTCAGAAACATCAATGAGGCAGCTGATCTTTGACCACATGGGGGTGCCATCTTGTGTATTATAATGATGGTCAATCTGCATATTACTCTTTTATTAGGTAGGATAGAGGCCTGGTACATTTGTGGGGGACAACTGGTTTGCCCTGAAGGGTGTGATATAACATAAGGAAAGGAAAAAGAGACGCCTTGATAGGAAGAGCACACGTATTTTGCTTTTGAATACTTTTCTTTCAGCAATTAATGATTGTTTTGTTGTTGTTTTTTGAAAGTGAGATGGAGGAGTATAGATTTTAAAGGACAATGGACTTTAATGGTTGGCATGTTTGAGTGAGTGATTGTGATTTTGTGGCCTTTCCTTTCCTTTTTTCATTAAACTCAAAATGAATGATCAAGTTTTAAAAGCTGATCAACTCTATATTAAAAACAGCTCCACATTCTCTTCTTGTGTTTAGATTTATCTAGACAGAAAAAGGAATATGAGTTAAGAGCAATTTAACACATGACATTTGGATTGCTATATTTTTTAGCAAAGGGAGTTGCTATCAAAACCAAATTTCAAAGTCTGGAAATGGGTTTCTTTCATTTAGATGAGATTGAGGTTCTTGTAGGAAATGCTATTGTCCCTTATTGACAATGGGATCCTTGATGAAATTATTTTTGTGCTGATTACAAAGTGGGAGATTATAATTTTGCTGAATTAATTCCATTGGTTATTTGCATTGGTTGGATTATATACGTGGATTTTATGTTATGCTGTCTGAATTCCAAGTGTGTGGAATTTGAGAAAATTATTAGTAAGTGAAGGAAGAACTAAATGCTGGTAAGGTTGACTATGGTAAGAGCAAAGGAACTGTTGTTCTGCATACAAATAAGGGCTAGAATTTGGGTACAAAATAAATTTGCCTAAGAGCAGTGGTCTGAATCACTAAAGTAGATTAAGGGATTGCTCTTATCAGCAGAACCAATTCATCTTTAAAGGCATATAGTCAAGAAAATAAATGGACACAATAGTGTCAGTGGTTTTTAAGTTAAAGGAGATGGTGTGTGTGTGGGGGGGGGGGGGGGGGAGGATGGGAGGGGGTCATCTAGGATGCCTAAGACCTTCAGGAATTTCTGTTGGCAGAAGTGATTATCACAACAGCAGGCACAAACCTTTACTCATAACAGATTCATGAGCCTCTTTTCAGATAATGAAAAATAGGATCCGTTCTGGTGTGCCCGCTAGCAAATGAACCTCTCGAATGATGAACAGCACTAGCCACCCTCTCCTCTGAGAGGAACGAAATTAAATATCTCAGCAGGTAGTGATGATGGTGCTGAAAGCCTGTGACTGCAGGGAGCAAATCCCAGTGTCACATGGGGCAGGGGACACTGAAGCGGTGTTCTCAGTGCTGAATCGCTGCCTGTCCCTTAGACCTCCTGTGTGACATGAATATTTAAGCCAATAAAAGTTTACAATGTGATGTTAAAATGCTTCGCTGGTTCCTTGGGTGAGGATATATTGCCATTTGGAACCATTTTCAGGATTGTCATCATGTTTTAAAAGAGCTACCTATTATCCTTCCATTGTCCTCACTCACCTACACTTTGTTAAATCTAGAAATTCATCTTGCAGAGTGTGGTAACTAGAGTTAATTCCATACTGTATATTTGAAAGTTGCTAAGAGAGTAGATCTTAAACGTTCTCATCACAGGAAAAATTAGGATAGCTATGTAGCAGTGAATGTTAACTAGACTTATTATGATGAGTATGTCATGGTATTGCGGGTGGGAATGAGGTTCTTCCACTGAGTTGCAAGAAAAGCATTTTGGGGACCCACATATGGGAGGAAGAGATGTAGTGGTAAGATTGATTGGAATAGAAATAAAAGACTGTTCCCAGGTTCCTGATGTCCCATCTCCAACTGTCCCACTGTGGAAGAAGTCCCGCTTTGTCTTCATCAAGCCCAGAAGTAAGACCAGAGTCTAGGAATTTTGTGCCATTGCTTTGGAGCCTGCCTGGCTGCCGTGGATGCTGAGCTCGGGGCCTGCGCAGCTGCTAGGCCTGCATAGCTGCTCTGGAGAGAGAATGCACAGGTGAACGGTGGAAAGCCCTTGCCATTGTTGAGCTTTGATTATATTATCTCAGGCTTTCCAATTTGCCAATCTCTTTCCCAGTCCTTCATGATTTTTACTAGGCCCACCCCTAACTAATCCCTTTTCCGGATCTTCCAGGGTTTTGTGTCCTTTATCTAATCCTACTCTTTTCTAAGGCTAGGCATCTCCCTTTTATGGCCACCATCTTGGCTCCTGCTACACATGCACCCAGCAAAGACATGATCCCCTTTTTATGTTATTTCTCCCTCAGTCATCCTGGCTACTGACCAGCAATGATCCTTCCACCTGTTTGGGGAATTAGGTGCTGAGAACAGAGGCTGCAGCGTCCTGTGGGGAGCCTCTGAATGCTGCAGCTTCCTAGTGAAGCAGGCTTACTGTTCAATTCAGTTCTATAGTTCATTATGCTGAATGTCAATGTCTGATTCCCTTTGCTCCCTTCCCTTATTAACATTTTTAATCATTGCTTTTCATTTTTTAATTATAGTTGACACAGTATAACATTAGTTTCAGGTGTACACTCCAATGATTAGACATTATAACATTTATTAAGTGATCATCCCCCCAAATCTCATGCCCATCTCATATCATACCTAGCTATTAGAATATTATTGACTTGTATTCCCTATGCTGTACTTTATACCCCCATGGCTACACTGTAACTACTAATTTGTGTTTCTAAGTCTCTTCACCCAATCCCCCAACCCCCTCCCATCTGGAAAATGTCAAAATGTTCTCTGTGTCTACAAGTCTGTTTCTGTTCTGCTTGTTCATTTATTTTGGTTTTTAGCTTCAATTGTTGACAGATATCTATTGATTGCATTTTACTGTTCATATTTCTCCTCCTCCTTCTCCTCCTCCTCTTCTTCCTCCTCCTCCTCTTCCTCCTTCTTCATTAGTTTCTTCTAGAAGATCCTTTAACATTTCATGTAATATTGGTTTGGTGGTGATGAACTCCTTTAGTATTTTCTTGATGTGAAGTTCTTTATCTGATCTTCAATTCTAACTGATAATTTTGCTGGGTAGAATAATCTTGATTGTAGGTCCTTAATTTTCATTACTTTTAATATTTCTTGGCACTGCCTTCTGGCCTGCAAAGTTTTGTTGAGAAACCAGCTGACTATCATATGGATGCTTCCTTGTAGGTAATTACGGTAACTGCTTTCTCTTGCTGTTTTTAAGATTCCCTCTTTGTTTTTAACCTTTAGCATTTTAATTATGTATGTTGAGGTGGGCCTCTTTGGATTTATCTTGTTTGGGTCTCTTTACCCTTCTTGGACTTGTATGTCTATTTCTTTCACTAGGTAAATGACATTTCCTATCATTATTTTGTTCAAATAGGTTTTAAATTTCTTGTTCCTTCTCTTCTCCTTTTGGCACCCCCATGATGTGAATTTTGGTATGCTTGAAGTTTTCCCAGAGGCTCCTTATACTATCTTCATATTTTTTTTTATTATTTTTTCTTTTTGCTGTTCTGACTGTGTGCTTTGCTTCCTCATATTCCAAATCACTGACTTGATTCTCAGCATCCTCTATTGTTGTTTTCCTATAAATTATTCTTTATTTCAGTTAGTGTATCCTTCATTTCTGACTGATCCTTTAAAATATATCTATATTTATTGATTTCAGAGAGGAAGGAAGAGGGAGAGAGGGAAGGAGGGAGAGAGAGAGAGAAAGAGAGAGAGAAACATCAATGATGAGAGAGAATCATTGGTTGGCTGCCTCCTGCATGCCCCCTACAAGAAATTGAGCCCACAACCCGGACATGTGCCCTTGACCAGAATTGAACCTGGGCCTCTTCAGCTCTAGCCACTGACCCAAACTGGTTAGGGCTCTGATTGATCCTTTTTTTTTAAATGTTGTTGATGTTCTTATTAAGTTCCTTGACGTTTTAAGTTCCTGGAGTATCCTTTTAACCTTACTGCGGGTATCCCACATTGGGCTGCCAGTTGCAAATGTCCCTCCTATGTCCTGCATGGTTCAGGGCTCAGGTTCAAGGTTTGGGCTTTGGAGGAAGCTGCACACAAATGAAAGAGACTAGACAAGAAATTATAAATTTGGGAATTGGGGGCCAGGCAGGAGCTCAACTCAAGGGGAAGGACTCCACCTGCTCTGGCCTTGCTATCTCTTTTATTAAGACTATGGGATACATCCTAACCTTTAGGCAGGCAATTTCAATCAACAAGAATAACCAATCAGCAAGGATTTACATAAAACTAAAAGGTGGAAGTTGCTTTAGCTACTATTGTCTCAAACAGTGGGTGGTTGGCTCTGACCTTCAGAGCTTCAAGGTTGACCAGCCTTCTGGGTTTCTTATGCACATCTCTCTGCTAGTGCAGGCAATGGGCAGCTTCCAACACCTTATAACCATGGTAGTTTGCTTGCTTCCATTTCATTTAGTTTTTTTTTCTGGGGATTTCTTCTGTTTTGTTTTGTTTTTGTTTTTTTGTTTTTTTTCATTTGCCACATGTTTCTTTGTCCCTACATTTTGACTGTGTCCCTGTGTCTGTTTCTATGGATTAGGTGGAGTTGCTAAGTTTATCAGATTTGGTAGAGTGGCCTTGTGTAATAGGTATTCTGTAGGGCCCAGGAGTTTAGCCTCCCCAGTTACCTGAGCCAGGCAGTCCAGATGTGGCCCTGTGTGGGCTATTGTCCTATTGTAGTTCAGCCTTGATTGCTGTTGATGGTACTGGGAGGGATTGACCCTTAGGCCAATTGGGTGAGAGGACCAACTGTGACTCCAATGAAAGAGCTGCTGTACAGGAGCTGACCCAGTCTTGATGTAGCTTCTTCTTTAATTCCCTATTGTAGGACTTCCATTCACCCAGATTTCAGATGGCTCTGAATGATGGTTGTTTTGTAATTTAGTTGTCATTTTGATGTGCTTGTGAGAGGAAGCAAGTACTGTGTTTTACCTATAGCCATCTTGACCTTCCTTTATTGTTATTAACTAGCTACATACAATAACAATAGTGTGTGTGTGTGTGTGTGTGTGTATATATATATATATATATATATATATATATATATATATATGATCATTATGTTGTACTCCTGAGACTAATATAACATATGTCATTTATGTCTCAAATTAAAAAAAATTCTCTTCTTCCTCCACCTGATCACAACCTGCCTCACTCTCATCTCATCTATTCAATGTCATGCTTTTTGGAAGAAATGTCAGGTAGATGTGCAAGCTGGGGGCTGGGTAAAAACGGGGATTGAGAAGTACAAATTGGTAGTTGCAAAATAGTCATGGGGATGTAAAGTATAACATAGGAAATACAATCAACAATACTGTAATAACTATGCCTGGTGCCAGGTGGGTACTGAGAATATCACAGGGATTGCTTTGTATAGTATATGATTGTCTAAACAACCATGCTGTACACCTGAAACTAATACAAAATCATATCGGGGTAGGGGGAGCACATGCTGACTTGATTTGCTGTCATCCAGGAGAGTCTCAAACCAGGAGCAGATGGTCTCCGTGAATGTGCATTTTTAAGGAAATGACTGGTACATCGACTAGGGTGACAAAGATGACAGAACACAGGGAAGTTGCTGACCCACGTGAATCTCAGCCTTCAGAATCCTCACCTGCTCTTTCTCCTCACTCCCACCCTGTACTCTGTGTGAGAGGTGGATACTTTTCTGGAAAAGCAGGCCCAGCATCCAGAGTTCTGCTATGCATACTTTATTGGAGCTGGCATGATCTATGTAATTAACGTGTTTGGTGACACCATTCACCAAGCGGTTTAAGCATTTCTTTATAAATTTCTTGTTTTCAGAAAATACTTCTAATCGAAGGGCTACCACATAATAACCATTTACTTTATCTTTTTAAATAACTTGAAATGTTTGCAAGAATGACATAAAGGCCCCTTATGCACAAAGCAGTGATTTGCAGCGATGCTGTGGTTTCTGCTTTTCGTACTTTCTGATGGAGCCATCTTCACTTAAGCATTGCAATATCCTCAGTGAGAGTAACAGCTGAATCACTCAGTGTCTAGGTAGGTTCCTAGACACCTGGCTCTGGTGATAATTACAAAACTGGTGTCCATCTGCCACTTCCTGCACAGGATGGAGCTGGTGGGAGGAGGTAGAAGCTGAGAGCCACAGGGCCCAGGAGGGACTGAGGGATGAGAGAACAGAGTGCAGTGTGGCCATTGTGATTTCATGCCCTCTGACAGTGCCACATGGCTGAAATCCAGAGTGAGGAAGGACCTTCTGTGTTCACAGTGGCTGCCAGGTCCCCTCGGAAACCTGCTTTGGCTTCTTTGTTTCTTAGAAGTCTCTTGTAAATCGGTGGCTGCATGTTATATAAAGTCAGGTTTCCAGGGTTACTGGAAATGTTTATTTTCCATTGCTTTTTTGATCTCTCAGGTAGGGCTTCACACACACACACATACACACACACATACCCTAGACTCTGCCCCTTTTCTAAATGTTTCTCATCTTCCATAACTTCCCCCAGGCTGACTAGTATTTTAGGGCTTAAAGGAAAATCTCTAGAACCTTCCTCAATAGCAGCTGCTGCCAGTTAATAACTGTGTACACTTCCACACACCCCAGTTGATACACAACGGCCCCTTTCTTGCCAATTGAATAGCTTTGTTTGTCTTTGACTTTCTCAACCTTTATCAGCTCTTGACTTCATTGAGTACCTCTTCCTTCTAGAAACACTAGAAAACCCTTTAGCCAACACTTCTCTTGTCTTCTTAATAGCACACTCCAGCAAGCATATCAAACTCGCAGCCCATGGGCTACATGCCTTGTTTAAATAAAGGAGGTATGCAGACCTCCGGCCGTGAGTTTGACATGCTTGCTAATGGGTTTCCCCCAACTCTTTCTTTTTCAGTCTCCTTTTCTGACTCTAACTCCTCTACCAGACCTCAGTTGTTAGAGGCCCCTGGCCTTGGTCTCCAGCCTTCTTTTCCTCTCTGCTTATGCTTTTCTTCAATGCTACTGCATCTAGTCCTGTGACTCAAAGCATTGTCATATGCTGTGTCCAGTGGAATTTTCTGGGATGATGGAAATAGTCTGTATCTGCAGTGTCCATCACAGTAGCCACTAGTCAGAGGTGGCTATTGAGTACTTGAAATGTGGCTAGTATGACAAACTAAATTTTAAATTTTATTTATTTTCATTAATCTGAATTTAAATAGACACATGTTAAGGGATACTGTATTGAATCGTTTCAGTCTAGGCCAGTGGTTGGCAAACTCATATGTGGCTCGTGAGCTGCAGTTTGCCGACCACTGGTCTAGATCATTGTCTTTATAAACTATGGGTGATAATCCATTAGCTGGTTATTGCCTGTGTTTTTTCAAAATAAAATAGAATGAAAATATCAAGAGGTATTACATATAGTAAGCATTATCTTTTATTCACAAACTGGTTTTAGTCTTTTATCTCTGTCTACTAGATTGCTATAACAATGTGTGAGTCACACATAGTATTTTAGTTTTTCTGTTTGGTTTTTAGTTGAAAGCCACTGATATAGTGCTGGTGATGCCCCTATTTATGCATTCAACCATAAACTGAAACCCAATGTCATATTTATCTGTTCTATTGATGTCTTCCCCCCAGATGTCTAGTAGACATCTCATATCTGTAAATCTTTCCCTCCCTTCAGTTATTTCCTGTCCCCACAAATGCCACTGCCTTTCTTCAAGTGACTTCTGAGAAGGTCCCTAATTCCCTTTTCTCCTCTCCCTGCTCCCCCCTGCACCCTGTCCCCATTCAGCTCACCAGCAAGGCTTTTTGGCTCTGCCTCTGTAATGGATCCCAAATCTATCCACTGATTTCCATTTCAGTTTCCATCAACTTAACTCCAAGACACTGGCATCCCTTGCTTGGACCACTGCAATAGCTCCATGCTGATCTCTCCCTCTTATCTTCATAAAACCCATGCTCCACACAGCAGCCAAAAGGATCTTTTAAAAACCCAAACCAGTGATGCTCTTGTCCTTGAAGGTGGCTAGTGACTTTGCATTGCACGGAGAATGATCTCTCCTCATCTAACTGTGGCCAACAAGGCCCTGGCATCTCGACCAGGGCTCCCACCATGCTGACCTTGGCTTTGCTCTGCCAGGAATGCCCACTTTCTCACTGGTTTCTCTGCACGGCCTCTGCATGTATGCGGTGACCTACACCCCCATGCTGGCTTCATTTTGTTAATTCAGGGCTTAACTCAGATGTCATTTCCTCAAAGGGTTAACCCTTCTGTGACCAAATAAGTATCCTTAACTCAAGTCTAAGTCATCTGTTTTGGAAGTAAATGAGATATGTCATTACTTATGTAGAATATTCTTGAGTAATAGAAACCAAGAGTTACCACATGTCATTACTTATGTAGAATATCCTTGAGTAATAGAAACCAAGAGTTACCAATCAATATTTTTGATTAGAGGTCTTTGAATTTTCTTTGTGAATTGTCTTTAAACAACAAAATCTTTGTTGCAAGTGGTGTTGTCCTGTTTCTATCTGGAGAATAAATATTGATCTTGCTATTTTTTAACTTAGTGAGTTGAACATCTCTTTATGCAAATTTAATGATCAGTTTAAAACATGCACAATAGGCTATCTTAAGTTATAGATAAATTATTTTAATATAAAATATAAAATGAGGCTTTTATTAATATTAATATATCCTAAATACAAGATGAGTTATGTATTTTAACTTTTTAATCACTCAGATTTTTACACATAATAACCAATGTTTCAAGGAAATTTGATTTTGATTTAAATTACCAAATTACTCTTGTCTTGAAGAAGAAAGATCTGTAGTTTAGGTTACATCATTCCTTTTATGATTTTAGTCTTTGTTTTATAATGATCTTTATGAAAAATATTATTAAAATAGTGAAGGAAAGTTACCAGACTTATTAACAAGATAAATGATAGGGATTGTAATTCTGACTTTTGCTTTAAAAAAAAAGAGAGAAAGGAAATCTTCACTTAAATGCTGGAACTTTTCACAGCAGTCAGCTGAGTAACAGATTACAAACACCACAAAATTGAAATTGTATATGCAGCATACTCTGCATCATTTCAATCACACAATAAAAGGGGCAATAGGAAATGCATTTAACTTTTCAAAATGGAAACTGATTATAAGTGGGAAAATTAAGTATCATTTTATCCTAGAGAATTCTTTAAATTAGATGAAATAATGTTCAGAAACTGAAAACAGCACCCCATTTTATTCACATGGATTTCATTCGGAAATGGTGGCAATAAAAATGACCAAGTTCAGAAATGGTGGCAATAAAAATGCTTTTGTCCTCCAACCCACTTTAGGATCACTGTCCAAAGCGAATAATCCAAATTGCAGACGAAGACTGATGCACAATGCTGTTAACTGTGGCATGGCTGATCATTTTGAAAAGCCAGAAACCAACCATATATTTATTGGTGGGGGGATTAAGCAGATTGTATAAATTAATTTTATACAATCTTTTATTTTTTTAGAAAGACAGTTTAATGTTGTGGGGAAAAGTTCTGACATAATGCTAAATGGAAGAAAGGATATATTTATATAGTATGATCATAATTAGGTAAAAAATACTTTCCATAGAAGAAAATATGTTAATAGCCGTTCATTCTGAGGAGTAATTGTTGCTGGTTTTTATTTTCTACTTTTTCTAGGTCAAGCTCATACTGCTTTTATAATAGCAAAAGGATTATTAAAAAAGGAAATAGGATGTCTAATAGAATACGAAATATTCAAGCTTATTGTGTTTTAGAGCTAGAGAATAGTTGTAGGCATCGTTAGCCTGGGAGCCGGTGATTAAGGGCTGTAACTGGGGTAGGAGATAGTCTAAGAGCTTAAACAGTGCAGGGGCGTAATGCAGAGGAGGGCTCCTTCGTGTTTTCGCTCCGTTCTGCATTGCTGGCTGTCACTTACTGATCAGAAGGTATCTGACTGCTGTCCGCCTTGTCTTTGACAAACACAAAAAGGAAGGCAGAGTCATTATCTAATAAATGTGATCTAGTTAGTAGCCAAATATTTTTGTGTGAACACAGACTTTGAATTTTATTTTCATCACAAGTGAGGCAACCTATGTGCACATTCTTTTCCTCATCCGAGTTCTTTAACTGCTGAAATTGCCCTTAAAGAGACCACAAACATTGTAAAAATGTGCTTAATTACTAATTCATTAAATTTTCCTGTCAGTTGATACCAAATATTTTAAAACACGAGGCAACAGTGAAAGATGCCTGATGCTATAAATTGGAAACCATTCTAGATTGTTCTTCAGTGTTTGGGTTCTCAGCCGTAAATCATGAAATCACTTTGGTGGGTCCCCCAGCATTACACTGTAAGTGAAATCAGCATACATAGAAAATATAGGGTCCATTGTGTATGGTAAGTATGAGTTCTTTACATTTTTATTTTAGGGGTGTGTTTGTATGTCCTGGATTGCAAATGGAAAACATGTGTGTTCTTAAAATGATGATTTGCAGTAAATAAATAAATAAGTCACAAGTCTTCTTGTGACATAGATAGTGTTTTTCAGTAGGATCCCAGGACCAGCAGCATAGATGTCACCTGGGAGCCTGTTACAGATGTGGATTCTCGGGCCCTGCCCAGACCTACTGAATCAGACACTCTGATTATGGTGCACACTCAGATTGAGAACCACTGGTCTCACCCCACCATCCTGAGTGTGGTCCGGAGTCGAACACTGGCATCACCTGGCAGCTAGCTGGAAATGCAAAATCCCAAGCCCCAACCTGGACCTATCAAATTAGAATCTGCAGGCTTCCGGGGTGATTTGTATGGCCATATTAGAGGTTTGTCAAAGGTGTGGAAGCACTGATGTGAACCACATATGCCTTCAGGGGCCATATAGACAATGTCAGTGAATGAAGGCAGCCTGGATTTCTCTGTAAAGAGTGCAGCCCGTCCCTGACTTATGATTTTTCAACAATGGTGCAAAAGTGATAGTTTAGTAGAAAATATACTTGGAATTTGGATATTCTCCCTACTAGCGATAAGCAGGACAATATCCTCTCACGATGCTGGACAGCGGCAGTAGATGACTTTGCCCAGTTGTAGCTACTGTTAGTGTTCTGAGCCGGTGTAAGGGATGCTAGGCTAAGCTATGATCTCCTATAGGTTAGGTGTAGTCAATGCATTTTCAACTCACAGTATTTCCCCCCCCCCAAATATCTATGCTAATAAAAGCCTTGGGGGTGATCAGGCAAGCAGGGGAGGGTAGCTGGGGGCAATTAGGCCAGCAGAGGAGCAATTAGGTGTCAATCAGGCCACAAGGGAGCAGTTGGGGGCAATCAGACAGGCAGGCAAGCAATTAGGAGCCAGTGGTCCAGGATTGTGAGAGGGATGTCCCAGGTTGGAGAGGGTGTAGGCTGCGCTGAGTGACACCGTCCCCAGTGCATGAATTTCGTGCACCAGGCCTCTAGTATTTTTATAATTTCAGAGAAGAAGGGAGAGGGAAAGAGAGAGATAGAAACATCAATGATGAGAAAGTATCATTGACTGGCTGCCTCCAGCATTCCCCCACTGGAGATCGAGTCTGAAACCCAGGCATGTGCCCTGACCAGAATTGAACCATGACCTCTTGGTTCCTAAGTTGACACTCAACCACCGAGCCATACCAGCCAGGCTCAACGTACAGTATTTTCAACCTAAATCCCTTGTACGTTGAGGAGCATTTGTATAGCAATTAGAAGGCATTATGGTGTGAAATTTCAGCACTCTTCATTTGTTTAAAAACGTCCTGCCTTATATCAGTTGGGGCTAATACATCCAAACAAACTCATCAACTGAGGTTAACTTCAATTGACATCAGTTGCTTCAGGCAGATTTTCAACCCACATTTTAATAGAGTGAGTCCCTCACATTAACTTCTTCTGATCTCTTTCAGGAATTTATCAAGGAGCTGCTCTCTCGGATAAGAGGCATGAGGAAACTGAGCCCCCCGCAGAAGAAGGCTGTGTGATTCTGCACAGGATGGAGCTGCCTGAGACCAAGACAGGGTCCCGGGAACTGGACTTCACTCAGACTGTCCTTTAACTTTTTGGGGGGAGGGGGGATCTGTTAGACATTTATTCAAGAGCGTTCCGTTTTGGTTTCTAAAGGTTTTATTAGTGTACTATTTTAATAGCAAAGATATCATGACTCTGGTTTCAGCCTAATTAGGGATTGTCAAACCAGACAGACATCCAAGGATGGGCTGGGCTAGGCCGTATTTTCTTCGAGAAATCCAATGTTGATGACCTAACGGTACAGGGATGATGGTTTAGGTGTTGTGTTTTGTTTTTTTTTTTTTACAACTCGTTGGGTAATCCTTTTTTAAGTTCTGCATTTGACTTAGACGTCGAATTTCTCATACTTGTATATATCTACACACAACAGAGTTACACCGTGGATGTGAGCTTTATTTCACATTGATGAGATGAATGTGGGGTCGTCTTTTAACTGGAGGTCACAGCATGTGTGTTGGCCAGAGGCCACAAGGTATTCTTCATGTGAGCGCTGCTGACCTCCACCATCCGCTTTATGCACCAAAGTGAAAGAATCCAGTGTATCCGTTGTTGGAATAAGCTACACTACAAAAGTGTCGAGTTGGTCAAGGGCTTAATTTATGGACTTTATACTATTTCATTCATTTGGGATGCTTTGCCAGGTTGTGTACTTATTGCCTCATTTGTGGTATTTTAAAGTTTTATGAATCCTTTCTTGGAAGAACTACTGGGATGTCTAGAGAGGAGCCCACGCTATCTGAGCAGTGTTTTCGGTGGGAAATGGGAGCACTGGGTAGCAATGAATTCTCTGCTTTAAACCAAGTACTGTGTAATATTCTCTCCATGAATGCGGGTCGAAAGGAAGCCAGCAGATTATGCACCTCCCTTCTTAGAAGTAGGTTCTGGTCACTTCTGTGTCTGGGCAGCAGCAGACCAGAGGGGGCGTGCTCAGTGGTGAGCAGAGGAAGAGATGGGGAAACCTCTCCCACTCGCAAGAAAGTTGGTAGAGGAGCATTGGCTGGTTGGGAAGCTCAGTGGGGAGTGCATTTCTGGTTTCTCCGAGTGGCATTTGGTGAGGACTCTGGCTCTAGGCAACCCCATTCCCTTGCCTGGAGCTAGGCCTAGGGCACCTGTCCTGCCCCTCTTAGTTACATACCAGCTCCTTGGGGGAGGCTCAAAATTGAGATGGTCTCTGGTGGAGTAAAAGGTCAGAGTAGAAACTCTTGCTTCCTCCAGGAGGTCCTGCTGCCCCCCCCCCCCCAGAGGCCCCACCCACAGTGAGCTATGTCTAGGCGGACCCTGTTGGAGCACAGGGGTCAGGCATTTTCTATCAAGGGTGCTTTGAACATATTTTATTTTTTAAAAGAACTATGTTTGTGAATTTTATGTATACTGGCAAGCTTTTGAAAATGTATTTAATTTTGTAATGTTTACCAATGATTTCTTTACAAGCTATTTACTCAAATAAATGGAGCTGCTTACAACTCTGCTCACTGTTTGCCTCATAAAAAAAAGGCCATGTGCTGATTTGACTCTGTCAGGCGCTCTGCAGGGGGCGGGGCCAGGCCGCTGTGTCTAGCTGTTCCTTCCAGGCAGTGGGTCCCCGCCCTTGCCTGCTGAGGTCAGCAGAGCTAGAGGACTTTCCAGGGTTGAAAAACAGAGGGTGAGTTCTGGGCACTGGGTCCCACCTGCCTTCTGTTCCAACCCTCTCCTCATTTGTGCCCCTTCATCTTATTAAAGCTCCTCTTTACCATTTGATATAAATCCTCAAGAAGATTTCAGATCAATCAGGTATCCCAGTTACCATGAGAATGCCGTGCACCCTATAAATACAGAAAAATGCAGGATTTGTACGATTTTCCTTAGCCTTGACTAGCCCAAGTTACGGTCTTCAGATGAAGCAAGACTGAGCTTTTCCTCCAAAGGTCTCGGATCCTGCCACAGAACACACTCCCACCTTCCCTCCCTTCCTTCACTCAGGGCCTGGCATCATCTGATATCCCCTGAGCACTCAAGCCACAAGCGTGGGCCATCTCTGTCCCCAGCACACCCCCAGTCACTATACTCTTCTTCCCCTAATACCTCTCAGATCCGTCCCTTGTGAACGCTTGCCTTCATGGCTGGAACCGTTGGAAGTGGCTTCTCCATACCCAGCCTTGCCTCTCTCTGATCTGCTCTCCACCCAGTAGCCAGAATAATCTGTCTGAAAGACAGCTCTGACCATTCTACTGCCCTGCATAAAATCCAGACATTGCTACATTTCTTACAAGGACTTCGTCTCTAGCTCTTCCGCCTCACCTCTTGGCCTTGCACCGATGGCTAGTCTGCTGAGTTCTTTGGGATATCTAGAATGTTTGACATGTTTTCTCCTCTGGGGCTTTGCGGAGACTATTGCCTGGGTCTGGAACCTCCTCTCTGCCAGCAGGCTCCATCTGAAGAGCTTCCAGTTTGACCCCTCATGGCACATATCCACAGTGTTATTACTGTCGTGTCCCCTGTGGGACTGGATTTTATAACTCAACACCTGGTCTTGTGCTCGGTCCGCCAGAGGGATCAATAGGTGTTTGATCAATAGATTCTTCAAGAAAACTCAGTTGTTTTTTTCCCAGCTGGACTAGTGGTTCTTAGACCTTAATGTACATTTGTTTCATGCGGGAAGCTTTCAAAACGGCTGAAGCCTAGACCCTCCTCCTGACCATTTTAATCAGCAGCTGTAGGAGCAGATTTTAGGTGCGCGTCTTCACTAGCTCCCGGACTGAGCACCCCTGGGCCACTGGGTCAGTCTTGTGTCACCTGATGCAAGAGTTTGACCTCAGCTCACCATGTTTGTGCTGTTACAGCAGGTGGCAGCTATGACATCAGCATGCTATTTCTTGTTTTATTTTCTGCTGGAGAGGAATGAAAGCACAGCACTGGGGGATGACCCCTCCGTCTCCAGCTTCTAGTCCAGCGCTCCCTTCAACACTGAGAAATCTG
Source organism: Antrozous pallidus (assembly GCA_027563665.1). Classification (NCBI taxonomy): domain Eukaryota; kingdom Metazoa; phylum Chordata; class Mammalia; order Chiroptera; family Vespertilionidae; genus Antrozous; species Antrozous pallidus. Next base: position 94,845,005 of record CM050517.1, read on the forward strand.
AGGTTAAACTTTACCGAGTGGCATCTATTCTCCACAATAATAGTAACAGTTCCTATTTATGTATCACTGTGCTCAGGGCTTATACAACCTTATCCTATTTAATCCCAGCATTAACGTTACCAGGTAAATTGCACGATCCTCATTTTACAAATGAGAAAACAGACTCAGAAAGGTGGAGCAGCTTACCTGAGGTCATACAGTTACAGAGCTGAAATGCAGACCCGGTCCAGTTGGACTCCGCACCCCTTGACCACAAGGCTTTTCTGCCTCTCACAGAAGTTAATTCCATCCTCGCTCACGTGAGTGAGAGCCCTGAGCTGCATCTGATGTGAGCTGGGCCCCCAAGCCTATGTGTGGGGGTTGGGTTCCTCCTCACCCCAGGACCTCCCTGCTCCTGAGCTGCAGTGTAGCCGGCTCGGTGCTGCTTCTCCCCTAACAAAAGGCTCCTGACGTGGCCGTGGCTGCTGAGCATGGACTGTCCTTTCACCAGCCTCCTGAGAGGGCAAAATTGGGAGAAAGAGTGGCTCAGGGTAAGGTGGTTTTCAGTTCCTGTAACAGGTTCCTGATTTTCCTGTACCACCTGAGTCCCCACGATCACTGTGCAGGAGCCGCTTCTCAACAATAGGTGAGGTGAGCATGTGATTGTACCTGGCTTTCAAGATGATGCAGTGGTTGGAAGCATGAGGTCTTTTTTTTTTTTTAACACACTTTTTTTAAAATTATTATTATTGATTCCAGAGAGAGGAAGGGAAAGGAAGAGAAAGACAGAAACATCAATGAGCGAGAATTATTGATTGGCTGCCTCCTGTACACCCTCTAATGGGGACTGAGTCCCAAATTTGGGCATATGCCCTGGCTGGGAATCAAGTCATGACCTCCTGGTTCACGGGTCAGTGCTCAGCCACTGAGCCACACCAGCTGGACACATGAGGTCGTTTGGAGGCACAACTACCACTTCGCTACCACTGGCTGAAGGGGCCAAGGCCAACACAGAGCCAGACTGGCCCAGGCACTAGACCTACCACCTGGAGAAGCAGGAGAGGCTACAAGAGGGAGCCAGATACTTGCCTGGTGGCCCAGCTCTGCGCTGGGCACTGCTCCACACTCAGCCTGCTGGGATTGAGTCTGTCATTCTTTATGCATCTTCATTTTTAACAAAAAAGTTTTAAAAGTTAAAAAAATTGAAAATTTTTAAGATAGAGAAAAGCTTATAGGATAAGGATATAAATAAAGAAAATACGTTTGGCCAGTTGTACAAAGTGTTTGTGTTTAAGCTAAGTGCTATTACAAAAGAATCAAAAGTTTAAAAAAAATAAGTTTATAAAGTAAAAATGGCATAGTAAGCTAAGATTAATTTATTATTTAAAAAAGATAAATCCTTTTTAAAAATATATTTTATTGAATTTTTACAGAAAGGAAAGGAGAGGGATAGAGCGTTAGAAACATCGATGAGAGAGAAACATCAATCGGCTGCCTCCTGCACACCCCCTACTGGAGATGTGCCCACAACCAAGGTACATGCCCTTGAGCGGAATCGAACTTGGGACCCTTCAATCCACAGGCCTACGCTCTATCCACTGAGCCAAAAAAGTTAGGGCAAGATAATTTTTTTATAAATTGAGTGTAGCCTGAGTGAGGCTTCTTCTGAAGCTTCCAGTGTGTATAGTATGTTCCGGGCCTTCACACTCACTCATCCTCATTCACTGACTCACCCAGAGCCACATCCAGTCCTGTGAGCTGCACTCATGGTAAGTGCCCTCCCTATACAAGTGTATCATTTTTACCTTTAACCACATTTCACTGAACCTTGTCTAAGTGTAGATACACAAATATTTACCACTAGAGGCACGGTGCACAAATAATGCATGGTTGGGGTCCCTCGGCCTGCCCGGCGATCCGGGCTGATTGGGGCCCTCTCACCCAGTCCCAATGAGGCAATTGGGTTTGCTGGCCAGGGGGAAGGAGCACGGGAGGCTGGTTGTGCAAGTGCGCTGACCATCAGAGGCAGCTCCTGTGTTGAACATCTGCCCCCTGGTGGTCAGTGTGCATCATAGCAACTGGTTGACAATTGCTTAGGCTTTTATATAAATAGAAGATTGTGTTATGATAGCCTACAGCATCACTGCAATAACATGCTGTATTGCTTTGTAGCAATAGGATACAGTTTACAGCCTAGATGTGTAATAGGCTAGACCATCTAGGTTTGTAATGTTTGCATGATCATAAAATCACCTAATGACACATTTCTCAGGACCTATTCCTGTTGTTAAGTGACACATGACTCTATACACTTGATCATGTTTATATTTTCAGTTCAGTGTTACCATTGTTGGGAGAAAATTCCATGTGGTTCTCATGTTTCTGCATGTTTGTGAGCAGAGACTACCATCGTTCTGAATAATTGTTTTATGTAAATATAGCAAATAGCCTTGGAAGATATAGTTTCTCCTTCTAGGACAGTGATTTTCAACCAGGGTGCCCCAATAATTTAAAAAATATGCACATGTGGTGGCATCTCGGTTGAAAATGATTGCTCTAGAGCAGCGGTCACCAACCGGTGGTCCGCGAACCACCGATGGTCCGTGAGGTCTGAAAGATTGGCGACCACTGCTCTAGAGCAATGAGTAGGGGAGCTTACTGCCCATTATAAAAGATGAGGGTTCCCTAAGTACAGAGTTCTTTCCCCTGTGAGGTAACCCACGGCATGCCCAGCTGTCACTTAGCCTTCTTTGCAACCCTCTGTGGGAACTGAGACTTGAGAAATCAGTGCCAAAATATGCTGCTATTCTGGCTACTGCTATTTCTGTGAGGCATAACCCACCGTGTCTTTCTGACCCAGGACCGTTCAGTCTTCTATAGGCAGCATCAATGACGCTGTCGCAGGCAAACTTGTCGGATTGTGGTAGGGTCCGATTTCACAGCCTGCATAGGTCTTGACGATGGTCAGTCTTGTCGGCCTCTTTCAGTATGACTTGTGTCATTCTTGTAGCTAGGAGATACCTTCTCATATTTACACCCTAACGCAACCACTCAGTTTCCGCTATTAGGGCCAGAAGTGTCCTTTAAAGGGATCTGTGCTTGAAAATGGTTGTTCTGGTTCTCCCTGCCTCCCTGCCTCCTTGTCAGCAGCAAAAAGGGAACGCTGCCTGGGGGAGATCCGGGGAAATGAGCAATGGAAGAGAGACACGCCGAATTTACAGAAAAATGACACTCCCGTGAAGTGGAGACGACAGGCAAATGGCAATTCTTGCCACACATCTCTCCCTTTGGAATACGTGCCTAAATAATATGTGTGGCACATCATCACTTGCCATTTTGAAGTTTCTAAATTAAACTCCGAAAGCAGTTTGGAGACTAATTTATGTGCAGTATCTCAGTCCACCCCGTGGTAGCTGAAACCCAAAATAGAAACCGAGCTCATGGGATATCTGGTGTTCCCAGATTGGTTCTTGTCAGGTGGAAAAGTGATCTATATAAAGTGTGACCCCCACATACCCTGTGGGTCACAAGTTGCTGTGAGTGACTTACCATCTGGTTTTTCTATTGCTGGCGACAAGTGCCGATTAGATTTATGCAAAGGGGACTCCAACTCCCTTTCTGATAGCTCCTGGAAAGGGGATAAATAAGATAATTTATCTTTTAAAAAATATCGTATGGCACTTAGCACAGCACTTCACCTTTTGGCTATAATCTCAACACAGGGGAACAAGGTTACAAACTACCGTGTCGGCTGGAGTCACTTTCAGAGAATACTCCCAAAGCCTTAGAGAAGGGCATCTTCCTGAAACTGCGGATGAGTCAAACCTCGCAAACAGTTACGAAAAAAGCCCAGTTTGTGGTCGTTTTCTTTCCCCTTTTGAATGTTCATGTTTCAAGTATGTGTGCCCCTTTTAGAGCAGAGAATCCCTGCCTCGATCTTTAAACCCGGGGATCTCAGAGCTTCGGCCCAGGCAGCTTAAGGGTCCTCACAACCTCGGAACCTGCCAGGAGAGGGGACAGAATGCGACAGAGCCACAGGCGGAGCCACCGAGAGAGACCGTGTGCGGAGAGAGTGCCAGAAAGAGGGATACAGTAGAGTGGCAGAGGAAGGTGCAGAGGTGAGAACGTTTCAGAAGAAGTGGGTCTGGTCTTAGCCTCAGGTTCTCTAAGGTAAAGAGCCAGGCCCAGGATCACAGGCTGCCCTCGTACTTGGTCTGCTGCCATCACTCATCTGATGCTGTCAGCCGCATGGGTGCGACCAGGAGGGTCAGAGGAGCTGACAGCTCCTATCTGCGAGGCTGGGATTAGGGGGTGTGGCCAGCGCCAGGCTGGGGTGCCTCTGAGCCCTCCAGCTCTCCAAGGCCAAGTTAGACACAGGAGACCCGAAACACTTATGTTTTCTCCTTTGTTGTCTGTGTATTACACTTTCTACTTCCTAATTTGAAATGTGTTTTGTCATTTCTCTCTCTTGGGATCATATTTGGCTGGAGGCGACGGTCACGGTTGAGCAAAAATCCCATATCCAGTAGCCACCCCAGAGGGCCAACAACTTCTTCTTCTTCTTCTTCTTCTTCTTCTTCTTCTTCTTCTTCTTCTTCTTCTTCTTCTTCTTCTTCTTCTTCTTCTTCTTCTCCTCCTCCTCCTCCTCCTCCTCCTCCTCCTCCTCCTCCTCCTCCTCCTCCTCCTCCTCCTCCTCCTTCTTCTTCTTCTTCTTCTTCTTCTTCTTCTTCTTCTTCTTCTTCTTCTTCTTCTTCTTCTTCTTCTTCTTCTTCTTCTTCTTCTCCTCCTCCTCCTCCTCCTCCTCCTCCTCCTCCTCCTCCTCCTCCTCCTTCTTCTTCTTCTTCTTCTTCTTCTTCTTCTTCTTCTTCTTCTTCTTCTTCTTCTTCTTCTTCTTTTTTTTTTTTTACAAAATTCATTGATTTGAGATAGAGAGAGACATCAATTTGTTGTCCCACTTATTTGTGCTTTTTTATTTTTCCCATTGGTTGCCCTGACTGAGGATCGAACCCCCACCTGAGCTACCAGCCAGGGCCCAGAGGGCCACATTCCAGGTGCAAAGAAGGAGAAACCCATCTAGCGAGGCACACATTTCCCCGGCCTTCTCAGGGCCTAGGTTTTTAAATCAAGGACAAGGCTCTGGCAGAGCATCTTTAATTAAAGCTGCAGCAGCCCCTCTGGCGCTCTGTGCTGTGCTCACCTCTCATGGTACCGCCAGCCCTCAGAGCCCCTCCTCCGCCCTGGGCTTTGTCTGCAGGTCTCACTGTTCTCTTGGCAGCTCCAAGGGGTTTGCTTCTCTCTGGAAGCTTCCTTGGCAGGATTACTTTGTTCGCCGCCTTAGGCTGCCTTCTTCTCTCCCAGTGTCTTTGTGGTGAGCCTGCTGAGGCCGCAGCCTGCTCTGTCCTCAAGCCACCCGGCTGCCTGGCTGCCTGTCACCACCCCACAGCCACCACTCCTGCTTCTGCTCCTGAGCTGTCTCCACTTAACGTGTTTTAAGGAGGATGTGACCTGCATTTCCTGCTGCTGCCAGGAAAAGGAAGCCATGTTTCCACCTTCAGACAGAAAACCCCACGTGTTTAAAGGACTTCTAGAAAAGAGGGCAAGAGCCCCCAAAGTCACGCTAGACCGGCTGACCTTCCTCTGAAAGGATCAGAAAAAAGTCATCTGATTTTTATTTTGTTTTTTTAAAAATATATTTTATTGATTTTTAAAAAAAATATATTTTATTGATTTTTAAAAATATATATATATTTTATTGATTTTTTACAGAGCGAAAGGGAGAGGGATAGAAAGTCAGAAACATCGATGAGAGAGAAACATTGGTCAGCTGCCTCCTGCACACCCCCTACTGGGGATGTGCCCGCAGCCAAGGTACATGCCCTTAACCAGAATCGAACTCGGGACCTTTCAGTCCACAGTCCGACGCTCTATCCACTGAGCCAAACCAGTCTCGGTTATTTTATTGATTTTTTACAGAGAGGAAGGGAAAGAGATAGAAAGTTAGAAACATCGATGAGAAAGAAACATCCATCAGCTGCCTCCTGCACACTCCCTACTGGGGATGTGCCCACAGCCAAGACACATGCCCTTGACCAGAATCGAACCTGGGACCTTTCAGTCTGCAGGCTGACGCTCTATCCACTGAGCCAAACCGGTTTCGGCCAGCTGATTTTTAAAACCTTCATCCCTTGATAAATTAATCTTTTGAAAGGGGCCAGGAAGTAGAGTTTCTTACATATGATCCATATGCTAATTTTAAAAGACTTCGGCTTTCTGGGACATCTACTTAGAGTACATTACTTAGCAGTAACTTAAAAGCATGACGATAAAATGTTTATGCTGCACAAATAATCTAAGGGATAATATTGAAATATCTATAGTTCTCTATGTCGATATAAACATAACTGTCAATCATCTATTTATCTATGTGTCATGAAGTTAAGAAGTGAACTGTGCTCATTAAGGTTTTTGATTTTTATGATTATGCAGGGGGACCACATGAGAAATGGAGGGAATCGTGGAAGACAAAGGAAATATTAATAGAGAACCGTCTTGAAAATAGGAAAGCATGACAAGTCTTGTGCGGGGTGAGTATGAAGTCACGTTTGTCATGAAAAGCATATCACAGGGAGCTTTGAGAAAACAGGGAAATCCCAGATTCTGGCCAGTGGGACTTGAAACAAGCTCACAGCACTCTTCCTGGACACTTTTTATTTTTTTAAAATACATTTTATTGATTTTTTTACAGAGAGGAAGGGAGAGGGATAGAAAGTCAGAAACATCGATGAGAGAGAAACATCAATCAGCTGCCTCCTGCACACCCCCTACTGGGGATGTGCCCGCAACCAAGGTACATGCCCTTGACCGGAATCGAACTTGGGAACTTTCGGTCCACAGGCCGACACTCTATCCACTGAGCCAAACTGGTTTTGGCTCCCTGAACACTTTTTAAGTTGAAATTGTAATCCTGGAAGAGTGGGCTGTCTGCTGGAATGGAGAAGGAAGTATTTTGTTCTCAGAATTGGTTTGTTGGCCTGGCTGACACTTGGCACCCTGGAGGACCAGGGAAATACAAAAGTGCCCCTGGGCAGGCAGGGTGTCTCTGGGTCTGTTACAGCCGCTAGGGAGAGGGACTGGGGTCAAGGCTGCCCAAAGCTCTTGGGGAGGCCTGGGTGAGGAGCAAACGGGTAGTCCCACGAGGCTTCAGGGAAACTCAGCACAAGCAGCCATCTGGCTCAGTGTTGTGTAAACAGACACCCATAGCGAGTCCCAGACATGGGCAGAGAGGGAGACCGTGGGCAGTTCTGCAGCTGCCTCGTTCACACCCCTCCACCCTCCACCCCTGAGGGCACGCATGGGCGTCAGGCTCACAGTCACACACTCTGTGGGACATGAGCATTCTGCACTCCACACGTCTCTCTGACTTCTTTCGTGTCTGCTGACCCATGGGCCCCATTGAGGTGGCACTCCTCGAAGCTGACACCTCCTAATGCAGAAAATAGCAGGCACACCCCTGAAGCCCATTTCTGCCCTGGGGTAGGTCTGGCGGCTCCCTCTCTCCCTCTCCTGGCACACCCAGGCCTGCTCAGTGCTCAGAGACACCCGACACAAGCTGGGACAGCAACTTCACCCACCACAGGGCCACACTGTGACAGGTATGGCAGCTCACATGCCTGTTCGCTGTCCTGGTCATGCGTCTCCTAAGGTGGTTGCAGGACTGAAGGAAAAGGCCTCCCTCCCTTCTATCGCCATGGCAATAGTAAGCTTGTAGGCTGTGTCCTCCTGAAGCCCAGCAAGGACAGCCCTCGGCAGTGTATTGATTACCCCCAGAAGTCACTCACTGTGACCTCAAGCAATCCGGCTTCACTGATTCTGTCCGAACCAAGCACCTTCTTTTTATTGTTTCCCTTTGAGCCGGAGAACCAGCTCCATAGCTGAGCCCTGGGTGTTCCTTGGCTTGTAGATGGCTATCTTCTCCCTGATGCAAAGTCAGAGGAAAATAGTTGCCTATCACTTGTAAAAATACATTCCCTTGGGATCTAATAACTGGTATTAGTGACATTTTATTAAGAAGTGTTTTCACCCATGTCATTTGATACTCAAATCAGCTCTATGCAGTAGGGGAGGCAAGTATCATCACTCCAACTTATTTTTATTGTCATGTTATACTTGAGAAATGTAAAGCTCAAGGATAATTTTTGGCCCTTTAGAATTTTCTGAACTTCCCAGACCTGGTACAGGATGGATCTGGGACTCGACCCAAACCTTCAACTCTGCAAAAATACTGTGATTTTTCAACTAGACTGTTGTTTAGGTCAGGGTTCTCCAGACAAACAGAACCAGTAGGACACATACACATATGCATATACATATGTGTGCATATGTATATACATATATGTGTAAACATATATAACATATTATTTAAGAAATCGCATAACTTTATATATGTATAATGATTATATATTGTTTGTTATATAAAGAATGCATATAAATAAGGAATTACTATTATCTTGTAGAATTGGCTATGTGATTGTAGGGGTTGGGAAGTTCAAAGTCTGTTGGGCAGACCAGCAGCTGGGAACTCAGGTAAGAGTTAATGCTGTAGTTTAAAGGCAGAATTTCTCTTCTCTCAGGATCTTAACTGACTGCATGTGGCTGACCCACATTGCCAAGGTTAATCTCTACTGCCAACTGATTGTAGAGTTATGCACATTTGCAAAATACCTTCTCAGCAACACCTAGATTTTGTTTAACTGGGTTACTGAAGCCAGGCTATGTTGGCACACAACCCTAACCATCACAACTGTATTTTAGAAACCCTCCCAGGATAAGTCCCAGTTTGCTTAGTGGGCAGACTTAAGCTCCAGCACAGAGGAACAAAAATGAAACTGAAGACATATGCAGTGGCCCTAGTTCCACGATGTGTCCCCTGCAGGCAGGGTCTGCATCGAGTTCAGCTTTGGGCCCCAGAGCAATGGCTGGCTATGATAGGCCATCCATGGATATGTGTGGAAGGAATAGATGTAAACCCTCCTTGTTATCTCATAAAACTAATGGCTTCTAGGTCTTTCTAACCAGGAGAGGTGTGCTCTGAAGCCTGGCTGCCAAGGGTCGAACCACCTAGCAGCTGAACCACCTTACTCAGGTCACCAGCCTCCCTCTGACCCATTTTCCTCGCTTGAAAGCTGGGGATGATCATTGTAACACTTACATGGGATTGTTCTGCAAATTAAATGAGTTAATTCCTGTGAATAACTCAACTCAATGCCTGGCACATGGCAACACCCAATCAATATGAGCTGTGATTTATATTATTTACACACCTGTCCTAAAATCTTTTGCTTTGAGCCCTGCATTCTTCACTTGTAGGACATCCAGGGTTCCACCAATTCTTCTCTCACAAATATTTCTCACTTTCTACAGCTAATTGTGCACCTCAGAAGCATGATGGTTAAGTAATGGACACAATATTACCTTGCAGAAAAGAACCTCTCCAAATTAAAATTATAAAGAATAGTCTACTACCGCGGTCGGTAAACTGCAGCTCGCGAGACACATGCTGCTCTTTGGCCCCTTGAGTGTGGCTCTTCCATAAAATACCACGTCCTGGGTGAGCCTATTTTGAAGAAGTGGTGTTAGAAGAAATTTAAGTTTTAAAAATTTGGCTCTCAAAAGAAATTTCAATAGTTGTACTGTTGATATTTGGCTCTGTTGGCTAATGAGTTTGCCGACCACTGGTCTAGTATATTAGTTTGCTAGGGCTGCCGTAGCAAAATACCACACGCAGGGTGGTTTCAATAGGAACGTATTCTCTCAGAGTTCAGTAGGCTGGATGTCCAAGATCGAGGTGTTGACAGGGCTAGTTTCTTCTGAGGGCTGTAAGGGAGCACCTGCTCCTTGTCTCTCTCCTGCTTCCATACTGAGCCTGGGGCGTTCCTTGGCTTGTAGATGGCTATCTTCTCCCTGTGTCTTCCTGTTGTCATTGTCTTTTTTCTATGTGTGTCCGTCTCTTTCTTATGAGGACACCAGTCATAGCGCATTGGGGTCTACTCTAATGACCTCATCTTCATTTGATCACTTATGAAAACCCTATGTCCAAACAAGGTACGATACACAGGTACTAGGGGCTAGGATTTCAATATCTTTTGGTGAGGGAACAGGTAAACCCATAATAATCAGCTTTCATTCTGGGCCCAGTGAATTGTAAAATGTGCTTACGCTCTGGCCCTGAGGCAGATGCATAAAGAGCTGATGACTAAATACCCAATTCCAAACTACACTGTGGTATGTGCAGAGGAACCAGGCAGGGTGAAGTTGGGGCCATTGTGCCATTATTTTGAGGTGCATTGCTGTTATATTTTCACATACACTGTTGTTACATTGTATGTCTCGCCATAAGCACTCATTTAGCTGGCGGTGCTCGTGCTGAAAGATGGGTTGAAATGAACATGAGAAATAAAAAGCTAGCTGGAAGGCCCAGCACCAGGACGCACCATGCTATTAACTTCAGAAGAGAGCGAGCTTGCTGAAATATTAAAGATACCAGATAATTTTTAAAAAGCATGACTGCGCGGCTGTTGATTTGCATACTGTGGGCAGTTATTTTTTCCCCACGTTACACTTATTTCTCTGTAAAAATTAGGTTGGATAACATGAGATCTTCAGACTGAATCCCTCTGCGTAAGCCCACCGCCCTGTACATGTGACGTGCTGCCTTCTCTCCCAAGCATTTCACAGGCATCCCCTCATCCATATAGGTTAAATAATGCCTGTAGATGTCATGTAACAAGCTGTCACCCCGATGTTTACAGGGAGGGTGATCCTCCATGCTTTTAGGTGCAGTAACTGTCATAGAGAGAGTAGTGAGGGCCTGAATGGAGACCCTCACAGCCCAGGAGAAGACCTTGTTAGGAGAACAAGAAAACCCTTTCATGTCTGTACACTGCTGAGTCCAGGCAACCCAAGGCACTGGTTCCAGGGCTCTCAGAAAGACAGGAAAACCCTTCATGATGGCAAAAGACAAAATTGTCCAGTGTCAATTCACTCCACTGGGTACTCTTTATCCTTGAGGTGGAAATAAAATACTTGATAATGAGTTGTCCTGAGGTCTCCTCCTTTTGAAAGTGATTGGACCCAAATCCATTGCCCGATTGAAGAAGTCAGTCTTGCTGTTAACTGAAGGTCAAGCTGGTCACTAAAGAAAACATGGTCACACCACCTGTTGGGAATCATTCTCCGTTTTCTGCTCCAGGCACTCCACAGCCTTCCACAAACATCTGTCCTATCCTCACCTCCCTTCAGACAAGTTCAGATGCTTTTCTTCCCACTGTGCCTGCCTGGAGGGAACTACCACTGGCCGGGTTCTGGAAGGAGTCCCTGAGAGGCCCTGGGGCACAGACGCGGCTGCTGGCTGGAAATGAGTCAGGGAGCCTGTCAGTTTCTGGAAAGTGTGCTGGGTGCTCGGGTTCAACAGTGAATGAGGGTAGGAGCTTCTTTTTTCTGAGGACTTCCCCTTTGCCAGCACTGCTCTACACACTTCCCATGAGTTACTTCGTTTAATCATCACAACATTCCTGTGAGGCTGGTACATACTAAAACTATCCCCTTTACAGATAAGAAAACTGAGGCTCAGGAATGATAAGAAATGTGTCCAGGTATACTGTTGAAAGGAAGAAAGCTAGAAAGTCAACCTAGTTGGTCCAACTTTAGAGCAAGGTCTTAAAGCATCACATGAACATCAAAGCATTCAGAGACCACTGGAGAGAGGCCAAGCCCACAGGAATTATGACATGATAAGAATGGGGTTGAAGGCTACAGGAGCAGAGAGAAAGGAGTCTTGGGGGTGGGGGTCATGGAAGCACTTCCGGAGTAGAGATTCTAGCTGTGTCCCCAAGATACCCTGTGATGGTTAATTTTATGTGTCAACTTGATGGGGCCATGGGTGTCCAGATATTAGGCCGAACATCATTCTGATGTTTCTGTGAAGGTGTTCTGGATGAGAGTAACATTTAAAGTGGTGGATGGAGTAAAGCAGATGGCTCTCTCTAGAGTGGTGGGCCTCCGTCCCATCAGTTGAAGGCATGAATGACACAGAAAGACTGGTTTTTCCCTGTCTAAGGGAGTATCTCTCCTGCCTGACTGCCTTTGAACTGGAACATTAAATCTTTTTCTGCCTTTGGATGAGAACTGAAACTTTGGCTCTTTCTGGACCTTGAGCCTACTGGCTCATATGCATCTCCAGTTTGCCCACTCACTCTGCACATCTTAAGACTTGCCCACTACCATGATCCCATGACCTAACTGCTTATAATAAACCTCTTCAAAACCTCTCTCTTTCACATTTTCTATAGCCTATTCTGTTTATCTGGCGAACACTTAATACACACATCTTGCTATTATCCTATATTATACCACCCATCAAACCATCTTATCACTGCCTGCTTAATTGTATCCCTTCACTGGGCCATAAGCTCTCTGGGGGTAGGAGGGGAGGGACCAGTTCTGCTTGTTGGAGGCGGTATCCTCAGTGTCTAGTGCACTTAGGATTAGCACTAGCAGAATGCCTGCAGACAGACTGACCCATGGAATGAATGAGGTGCTGGGAACCCTAGGATGAATGGGACTGGCTACAAGGAGGCATAGGAGGCAGTAGGGTTGGAAGTTGGAGAAGGATGTGGAAACAGAGGTAACAGCAAACTCAAGCTCCTGGCCAAGAATGTGTGTGGGAAGAGTGAGTCTAGACCATCAGAGTTGAGTGGGGAGGCAGGGAGAGGTGGAGTTGGATGGCTGGTCACAAAGGGCTTCATGCACATGTTAAGCACCTTGAACTTTATCCACATTTGCAGCCACTGAAGAGCAGATTGGTTTCCCAGCAGTATGGTGCACAGAAAAGCGTGGGTAGGTCTTTATTTTGGGAGCTGGGATGATGGAAATGTAGCAAATGCTTACAAAATGTCAGTGATTTGCACAACTTCACCTCCTGGGGAATGTGAGTACAGGGAAGGTTTTTATTTTGGAGGCATCATGGGAAGCATGGACTCTGTTGTTACACTCATGTGGGCATTGAAAAATCCAGTGATTCATATCACCTCAATGGGCCTTTACAAAGTCACACTGGTACCATCTGGATGGAAATACCACCAGATGGAGACTGGAATGTATTATCTAGCCAGAGGGCAAAGTGCTTCCTTTTCCTTTTTTTCATGTAATTTCTTATTCATTCCCCTCCATTTCCCCTGCCTTATCATGTCTTCTCTTTACTCTTCAACTGATCCCTGCCTCTTTCTCGAATTTCTATTTTAAGAGTGAGAGCCAGGTGACGAAGCAGGTTCACTACTAATCTATTCACCAATCAGATGTACCCAGTGACTGACCTAGCAACTGTCACCTGCTTAGTGCACAGCCCCTGGTTTCTAAGGATGCACAGAAGGGTGACAGTCACCTAGCATCCAGGCCCCACAGGAGGAAGACTGAGCATGAAACTGTGAGGGCCCCCAGTGCTGCTGGAATTCAGAGAAAGTGAAGAGAAGAAGGAGTCCGATTCTGACGGGCAAAGACAAACACCCGAGGTCTGAGAATTACTATGGGCACAGCCCGTGAAGTAAGATACCCTAATCCATGAGAATACCAACGTGGCTGGTGTGAGAGGCCCACAGCCTTCTCCCAACAACAAAGAAAGTGCTTGGTAGACCCACCAAGGGCATGGTAGGCGTGTGGGGGTGTGAGGGAGCGCACTGAATTAACAGGGCTTTCTGCTTTCACACAAAGTGTGTGGACAAAAGCTATGCTACCCAGGCAGCATCCCCAAAAAGCTCCCTGATGGGTGCTCTGCTTCTGCCACGGAAGCCACAAAACTTAGCATCTGGCTTTGCCTTCTCCGTCCCCCATGGAACGTGACAGGCCGGGGCACATCTGTCCAGCCTGCTGCAGCTCTTGCCCCGGCCAAGGAGTGTCTGTGGCATCGCTGCCTGTGAGCATTCTTCTGAGGCTCTCCACGGGCCAGGCGGCCTCTGATCCTGTGTGGGTGAGAGCAGACGGCCAATCTGGCAGACACCCTGGCTGAGTAACCAACTATCACAGCAGCAGGGGTTTGGATTGGGTTTGAGGTTAAATAAAATCTCACACATCTTTTAGAGTCTTGTTCCAATATCTTATCAGGGCAAATTGGTCTTCAAATGATACCCTCAGGGGAAAACCACAGGTCCGTTCTCCGGCCGAAAGCTCTGCAATTGGCCCCAACAGTTCCGAAATGAATTGCCTTCTCAGGTCTTTTGATGAAAGAGACCTGAGGCACCAGGATGATGGCGAAACAGTCACCCCAGAACAGTCCACTCTCCTTCTCTCCACTGGGATTCTCCCCGCTGCTTTTCTTTTTATTGCTAACAGGTCAGAATCATCCAGGAAGCAAGGCCATCCCGGAGGAAGTGAACTTAGAAAACAGGAAACTGGGGAGGTGCTCGGATGGGAGGGTTTCAGGTCAGAGTAGTGCCAGAAGCTTTGCCTTCTTTGCCTTCACTTTCACCTAATGTCCTTTTTCGGTTCCCAGGTCCTACCCAAAGTACCACGCTGCATTTTTTCAGATCTCTTTAGGCTTCTCTCCTCTGTGGCAATTTCACAGATTTCCCTGTTTCTGAGAACTATGACAGTTGTGAGGAAGTACTGAGCAGCTATTTCGTAGAAAGTCTATCAACTGGCATTTGGCTGAAATTTTTTTACGATTGAGACTGAGGTTATGGTTTTGGGGAGCAAGAGCACAAAGGTTCACTTGCTGTTAACATGATTTATGACTGTTGCTGTTGACCTTAATCACCTGACTGAGGCAGTGTCTGTCAGTTTCTCCACTGTAAAGTTCTTTGGGGCGTGGGGAGGGGACAATGCTCTTTTAGCCACAAAAAAGCCATGTTCCTCAATTGTCTGTCTCAACAACAAAGCTGACATTTTGACCTCCATTTGTCTATCCCTTGTGTCTTATTTCTCTATTGATGCCACACCTGAGAAAGGGACAAATAAATGGATGTTATATATTGAGCCCTTACGAATTCAATACTGTCCATCTCGCAAAATATTGCTCAGGCTTTAAGGCCCCACCGAGCATTGCTTCCTGGAAGTCTTCCCTGATCTCCCCAGGCAGAGTCAATTTGCTCCCACAACCCCCACCCGCATCCCGAGGGACCTCTCCGCTGGCTGTCATGATCCATTCTCCCTGCTCTTTCCTCCCCACGACCATCACCCTCTCCAGGACACTGGCCACGTTCTATTAATCTCCATGTCTCTGTAACCCGTTCAGAGTCTGTAATTGAGAAGCTGTTTTGTAAATGTTTACAGAATGAAGAACCACTTCCCTGTCAGCACGGGTGGCCTGACTCCCTCAGGATGGAGACTTGGTGGGACCATCCTTGGGGATGGTTGGAGGAAGGCATCCCGAGGACCAGTTTCATTCTCCTTCGAGCTCCTTGGGAAGGAGACAGGGCTGACCCGCTGGTGCAGCTGGAATACTACTTGAGTCTGGGACCCACGTTTAAGTTAGACTAAGGACTCCATCAGTATTTGTAGTTGGTATTGAATGAGCAGCAGGAGGAAGGTCATCTTCCTGGGTGTTAGTCTTCTTGTTGGTTGAGCCTTTAAAAAAAAAAATCTCAAAAAAGGAGTGTAGTTTTAGAAATTGATATTCAGTAATCATCATAATAGTTATTATTGCTGAGCAAATGTGGTAAGCACCATGTTAGATGTTGCATACATGTGATGTTTAACTCTACAGCTCTGTGATAATATTGCCTGCGCCTTACCTGAAGGTCACATGACTAGATACCCAGAGAGGTGAAGCAACTTGCTTAAGATCACACAGCCACAAAGTCCTGGACCTAAGTGACTCTGATTCAAAGTTCATTCTGCTTCTACTGATTCTACATGGATTCCCTTTACAAACTTTCTGCCTTTTTTCATTTCCTGCTCCTTTAAGTAGCTTCGTCTAAGAAACTGATGTGAGAAAGGACACAGTATTGGCCAGCAACACGCAGCAGATGGACTGAGGTTCTGTTATTTATTTTTTTAATAAGACTCGGTTTTGTAATCTTGCCCAAAAGAATGCTGAGTATAAACTGTTTCTGTACAGTTAACCTGAATCTTCATGCCACATGTATTCCTGCCACATAGAAGCCTGATGGACATCCGCCCCAGAGGCCGGGACTGCCCCTTCTCACATCCACCCAGCTGTCACTGAGACCCGTCTCAGTGCTGCCCAAAGAATGAAGTCGCATGTGCTCCATCACAAGGAAGAGTGGTTTACAATGGCTGGGCCAAATGCCTGGTAAAGCCCCAGGAAAGGGACAGAGTTGTTAGGCCGAGCTGAGGGATCCCCGCTCTTTCCAGCCTTTGTATTCCGTGATTCTTAGGAAGAGAGGAGCCAAACTCTGGTTTTGTGCAATAATGAATAAAACGGCCTGGCTGCCTGTCAGCTGGCCTACCAAGTCTGCCAGCTGGCAGGGAAGGAACAGAGAACTTTCAAGAAGCTGACTCTATTTGCATGTGTAATGTGTTCATATATGCTGTCTGCATATAGATTATATGGCATCCATGACATGCAGAGAAGGACTTTGGATTCCTGGGAAAGAAAGAGGCTCAGAAATAGACATTTCCGGGTAGCACAAATCAGGATAGAGAATCCAGTCTCACACAGGACATGATTGCAACTGCCAGAGGACATTTTGGCAGCCAGAGAGGCACATGTGAGGACAAAGGCAGTCATTCCCACAGTCAGGGCCCCAACCTGAAGCTCAGAGAGGGAAGGGCGTTGCCTGGCAACAGCGAGCGGGTTGTCTCTCCAGCAACCCTGTCAAGAGCATGCTTTCTCCCCCCCACCTCCCCCTTTTTTTCCCCTTCCCTAGACTTGTATTTTCTACTTGATTTCATCTGAAATTATTGGAAACCCAGTGTAATTTGTTTGAGGCCTCAAAGGTTAGTAGGACCTTTCCTCATGGGAAAACTGAGTCCCAGGAAGCAAAATCTCATTCACTGAAGTGTTTGGTTGTACTTATGGGCTTGCCAACTCCTTCTATGGGCAAAATGTGATGACAAATGCTCACAGCTAGGAGAAGGGAGGTGACATGATTCCAATGCCTGCAGAGACAGCAAATAATTGATTCATTAACTTGTGTGCTTATTCCCACTGCAGCCCATCCTGGTGTTTCAGAGACTCAGCCACTGGCTTCCAGTGCAAGATTCACTCCTGGTTGTCTGAAGTCACTTTGCCTCTGGAGGCCTCTCACTCCCAACCTTGACTGAAAACGAACTCCCATCTATCCCTGGTGTTGTGCTCTTCTGAGGTGAGGATGAAAGAAAACCCATTGAATTATAAAAGCTCTTGAGGTTGGGAACCCCCACCCCCCTTTTTTTTAAATAATGGTTTTTAAAAAATATATTTTTATTGATTTCAGAGAGGAAGGGAGAGGGGCAGAGAGAGAGGAACATCAATGATGAGAAAGAGTCGTTGTCGGCTGCCTTCTGCAGGCCCCACACTGGAGATGGAGCCAACCTGGGCATGTGCCCTGACCGGGAATCAAATCCGTGACCTCCTGGTTCATCGGTCAACGGTCAACACTCAACCACTGAGCCACGCCAGCCAGGCGGGACCTCCACTTTTTAATCTCTGTGTACCTTATGGGCACCTAGCATCAAGGCTTTTTTTTTTTTTTTCACACATCACATCTTCAAAAAATGTTCATTTTGTTGAATATTAAGATGCACATATTTATGGGCTGCCTGGCCCCTGGCCTTCCTAGTTACATCACACCATTTTGTTTGGATATTGAAAGCCAGGGGATGCACAGAAGAAAGGCTTGGAACCGCAACAGCAACCACCTGGATTACATTCTAAGACATTTCTGTGAAATGGCAGAGTTGGGGTCATAGGACATGGGCACTTGTGTAGACAGAGGGGGCCAGATACGCCCTCAGCCAGTGCGTTCTGCCGGCAGAATACTGGAAGGGTCAAATGAGAGTTAGCACTCCTGGTCACTTTGAGTATCATGGGAAAGGGAGCTCACCGTGTGGCCGTGTATCAGGTCAGACCTTCTCAGGATTGTTTTACGTTCTTCATTTCCTTTAAGCTTTGAGTTTGGGGACTGGGGAGAAGGAAAGAACTTGTGTGGGAAGAGAAGTGATGTCGCTGACTGCTGGGCATTTCCTGACAACACAGGAGCAAATAAAGGGCAGGGGGCTCTGCAGGAAGCGTCGGACTTGGGACTGTGTGAGTGAGTCGGCAGGACTGGATGGGAGACCCTAAGCTTTTGGTGGGGCTCCCGCATTAAACCTTCTAGTTTGCATTTCTAGTGGTGTGACCAGCTACTTTTAAGATGTCTCTTTTTTCTTGTTTTAAATTATAGTTTCTTTCTTTTGCCAATTCTGAACTCTCTACTACCACCACCCCACTTTCCCTAAAGTGAGCATTTGTCTGCATGTCTGGTTTCTGAGTCATGGACCTAGAGAAGTAAAATGTCCCACTTCCTCCCCAAAGTGGACCAGCATCATCCCTGGACCCATGCACCCCAGAAAGCCAGGGTCGAAGGCCAGCCTTAGGGCATTGAGCCCCATCCTGGTCTTTCTTCATCCTGACAGAATAGAGGGTTTACTTGGTGTGTTTTTTCTTTAGGAATGATGGTGGTGGCTGTCAATTCTGCCAAGTTTGGACATGATCTTTCTAAGGCTTTCTCTGGTCATTCTATGTCCTGAGCTTTAAGAACAGTTACATCAAGCTTATTTCTCTGATATTTCCTCCAAATAGCTGACAGTCTCAAGTGTAAATGTATGAAAGCTGAAGTTTATAAAGAGCCAGCTCATCTCCTTATAAAAACTAAAATTGATCCTTTAAACTTACTCAGGGCATTCAGGTCCTTTTCCAGAGAAGAAGAGCGAGCACCAACTATACGGAAGGCCTCCGTCGAGCCCTGGTTGTTACTGTCAGAAGAGCCGGGACATTTCCGATGTGCGGAGAGACATGGTAGGTGAAATAAGGTCATAAGAACATTTACTAGAGTAAAACTGCCATTTGAAACTTTGGCCACAGTTCACCCCTGCTTACTTAAAACAAAAGAACTATTGCTTTAGTTTCCAGCTTGTGACCTTGAAGGCTAAAAACACCTTTGAAGACTAGAACCAGAGGAGTAACGGTCCGGCACCAATTATGTAGCTCCACCACCTGTTTTTACAAGATAGGACCACTTTCCCACATCTAGCAGAATACATAATTAGAAGATAAAGAGCGAGCAATAGGGCCATTCATAGTCTATTGGCCCCTTCCCCAGATGCGGCCTTGGGGGCTGTTCGCCAAACGCAGGGCGATAACATTTATGGTTCAGACCCCTTTAAAAGGACTGCCTGCACCCGGGGTGGGGCGGTCGCTGAGTGTTAGGTCTCCGACCCGTACTGGCCGGTTTTCAATAAATCCTTGCCTGCTTATTACCAACTTAACCGCCTCCGTGGTCATTCGCAACTCGTCGTAGAAGTCCCCTCACAACAGTAGGCACTTAGACAGATGAAGCGGCCCGGGCACACCGAGATGATATTATTGGCCTATAGCCTGGCCTCCAATAAATACTCAAGTCATAATATCGTGACTTCTATATGTTTTTAGGGTTCATGGAAGTATAATTGACAATTAAAGTGTAATATACTTAAAGCATACAGTGTGATGGTCTGCTGTACATAGATATTGTGGAGGGGTTCTCACCATTTTGTACCCCGCTCAAGGAATGAATATTAGCAATACTATTCTTAGGCAACAGGCAAGAGCCAAGATCTAGTCTCTTAAAAGGTTAACAAGTGCATCTGCTATCTGTTGCTGCACAACAAATTATCCTGCCACTAAATGCCTGGACACAACAATCGTGTCTTATCTCACAGCGTTTTCTGTAGGTCAGGATTCCAAGAGTAGTTTATGTGGGTGGTTCTGGCTCAGTCTCTCATGAGATCACAGTCAAGATGTGGGCCTGGGCTTGCGTGGAGATCTGATTTCGGGAAGGCTTCCTCTTACGGCTGTTGGCCAGAGACTGCAATCATGGGGCTTTGAAACGGAAAGAAAACCTTCTGAGCTGAAGTGTCCCTCTGCAGCTTTTGTCAAGGGCCAGTATAAGGGTTCAGCATGATGGCTCCGAGCGAAGAGGGAAGTCGCTGGTGAATTGATCCAGGGAAAGGCAGGTTTCAGTGCAGGCAGCCTGGGAAGTATGGAAGGGAGGGGAGGAGGAGGTCAGTTTAGGTTATGTCAGTGGTCGGCAAACTGCGGCTCGCGAGCCACATACAGCTCTTTGGCCCCTTGAGTTTTTAGCAAAGCCAGCTTAAGAGTACCCTAATTAAGTTAATAACAATGTACCTATCTATATAGTTTAGGTTTAAAAAATGTGGTTCTCAAAAGAAATTTCAATCGTTGTACTGTTGGTATTTGGCTCTGTTGACTGATGAGTTTGCCAACCACTGGATTACGCAATACCAAAGAGCATCTTTGCAAAGCTGCTGTCTTCCTAGGCATAAAGTGGTGGCATTTCAAAGCATGAGCGCATACCTGGGCAAGAGGTGTGGCATTTGATGAAGAAGATGTTAAGTTATGATGCAAAGGCCTTCAGCACCAGTGATAAGAGCTCAAAAAGAACCTGCTTCTCCACCAATCACAACTAGCCATGGGGCAGAATGGGTAAGCTGCTGCCAGAAAGAGTTTACTGAAAACGACTCATGAGGGAAAGAGCTGGATTCAACGGTTGCTTTTCATTTTCTAGAACTCCAGCCTGTTCTAACTTTTATGTATCAGACATATACATCTGTGGACTCTGGAGTAACATTCACATGTCTGAAATGTTAGCAGAATTTTTCCCTATGGGATTTCTGGATGATTCTTGTCCGACAACACCATCTTACAAGAATTCTAGGTTCTGAGAGTTGAACTGATATTCTCAACACCCCTGAGTTGAGTGGCACATCTGAACCTCCTCTCTTCTGCCCGGAGGCCCAGACATTTTTCTGGTGTGTTTTTTTTCTATTATGTCACTAGAGAGCAGCAGGCAAGGCTTTAGAAGACAATGCCTGCCTCATTCCATTCCCCAGAGAAAGTGCAGAGCTGCTCCACAGCAGGGAATCCCCTTTCATCAGCAGACCTGAGCATGAGGAGGTGGGAAGGGATTGCTTAGGAAATCCATTAGCGTGTCCTCTGACACCTTCTGCATTGTGACACAGGACACAGCTAACACTGACAGGCCCTTCTGAAGGAATAAAGATTTGCTCAAAGAGCTGGGCTCAGGGCTTGGTGCGGCTGTCCGGGGTTTCCAGAAACTAGCCTTCCCGTCACCTCCGGGGTCAGGGCACCCATGTCCTTTATTCCATTCCCTGCGGGCCACCCACGGCCACCAGGCGGGCCCTGTTTCTGCCTGGAGAACCCACAATTTTACTTCCCCGGGTCTTCAAAGCCTTCATATGGGTGGCAGGGACTCCAGGCCATCCCCTGGTGAGATTGAGTTGACAGACGTCACCAACGTATTAGTGTCAGCTTTTCAGAAACGCAGGAGGACGTGTTCATGTCAAATCAGTCTCGACAGTGCATCTTAGGAATTAGTGACTTGATTTTTGAAGGCTGAGCCGGGAGAACAGAGGCTAGAGAGCACCAAGCACTTAAAAGAGTGAGTCATTCACGACAGCACTTCCTTCTCCGGGCCGCTCCTGTGTCAGGGCCTGGGGAGTTTGACAAGGAAGAAAGGAAGTTAGATATGCAGCCCCAGGCTGATGGGCCCCTCGGGGGTACCTTCAGGGCAGCGATGGCTTTAGATGCTGGCATTTGTCCCTAGATCTTGGCCACAATTTGCTTCTCACCTGCAAACTGACATCCTTTACAAGATAATTATTGAGATAATCTTTAAACTATGGTCCTAATTTGTCTTAGCATTTATTGCCCCTTTGGGCCCAACAATTTATTGCAGTTCTTTCTGTGTGCAGCTGCTGAAGTGCTGGGGTGTCTGCTCCAGGGCAGTGTGTGTGTGTGTGTGTGTGTGTGTGTGTGTGTGTGTGTGTGTGTTTTGGGCCTAAACCAGTAGCTTGAGCAGCTCTGGGAGCAAAGATCAAAGCTTGATTTGCAAGTGAGAAAGTGAGTTCCACTCTGAGGCAGGAACCAGCGGGAATCTAGCAGTTAGGACCCAAGTTAGCAGACCACAGTTACCAGGTGTCAGTTCAGCCTGACTCCCCAGGCAGGGCTGTGCCAAACTTAGCCTGTGGCTTTATTGTGTTGACCAATAGTGTCCCAAGGATGCAAGAGACTAAGCAGAGTTTCCAGCAGTATGGCCTGGGGTCAAGGGGGTGTTAATGAAAAAACAAAACAAAACAAAACAAAAAAACATTGAAACCTATGAAGAATTTTGTGCGTTTATTTGAGACAAAACTGTCGACATATGCCAGGAAGCAGAACCTCAATGAATTGAGATAGTGTTCCAGAGAATGGAGGGTAACATCTATATTTATGCATTTACAATCAAAGAAAAGGGACGTAGGTGAGTTACAAGAAATTCATTGGTGATAGATTAAGGAGGTAGGATAAAGCAAGGCGAAGAAACTTTTGGGATAGGGTAAAAAGTTAAATGATGGACATGTGCTGCTTTTTTTTTTTTTTCTTACAGAGATGGATACAGGATGCCTTAATTAACAGTTGACAATTAACTTGATAACAATAACCAGAGGGAATGTCCCGGTGCCACTTGTTGCGCCTTCAGGGGTCCTGGGTAAAAAAAGAAGTTACAGTTTACCAGACTTCTCCAGATATGTTATCTTCGAAGGAAAAAGGCAAATGGCTCAACAAAGAAGCTGATCTTTGTCAGGGAAAATTCTGGCCTAGGCCATGACTACCCACTATAACCTGTATGTAGTTAAATATTTGCTTTTGAAACCATCTTTTGTGGTTATTTTACATTTCTAAGTTTGCAAGACTGCCACGCAGGGCTCCTCTCGTCCACAGGGGGAAGATAGCAGGAGTTGTGAGCTGGCTCCCTGGGCCCAGGGGCAGGCAGCGCTGGGTGTGAATGCTAAGCAGGTCTCAGAGCTGGGGGTGGCTGTCTCTGAGCTGGGTGTGGCCTGTCTCTGAGCTGGGGGTGGCAGGTCTCTGAGCTGGGGGTGGCAGGTCTCTGAGTTGGGGGTGGCAGGTCTCTGAGCTGGGTGTGGCCTGTCTCTGAGCTGGGGGTGGCAGGTCTCTGAGCTGGGGGTGGCAGGTCTCTGAGCTGGGGGTGGCTGTCTCTGAGCTGGGTGTGGCCTGTCTCTGAGCTGGGGGTGGCAGGTCTCTGAGCTGGGGGTGGCAGGTCTCTGAGCTGGGGGTGGCTGTCTCTGAGCTGGGGGTGGCAGGTCTCTGAGCTGGGGGTGGCAAGTCTCTGAGCTGGGGGTGGCAGGTCTCTGAGCTGGGGGTGGCAGGTCTCTGAGCTGGGAGTGGCAGGTCTCTGAGCTGGGGGTGGCTGGTCTCTGAGCTGGGGGTGGCAGGTCTCTGAGCTGGGTATGGCAGGTCTCTGAGCTGGGTGTGAATAAGCAGGTCTCTGAGCTGGGGGTGGCTGGTCTCTGAGCTGGGGGTGGCAGGTCTCTGAGCTGGGGGTGGCCTGTCTCTGAGCTGGGTATGGCAGGTCTCTGAGCTGGGTGTGAATAAGCAGGTCTCTGAGCTGGGGGTGGAGGTCTCTGAGCTGGGGGTGGAGGTCTCTGAGCTGGGGGTGGCAGGTCTCTGAGCTGGGTATGGCAGGTCTCTGAGCTGGGTGTGAATAAGCAGGTCTCTGAGCTGGGGGTGGCAGGTCTCTGAGCTGGGGGTGGCAGGTCTCTGAGCTGGGGGTGGCTGTCTCTGAGCTGGGGGTGGCAGGTCTCTGAGCTGGGTGTGAATAAGCAGGTCTCTCAGCTGGGGGTGAATAAGCAGGTCTCTGAGCTGGGTGTGAATAAGCAGGTCTCTCAGCTGGGGGTGAATAAGCAGGTCTCTGAGCTGGGTGTGGCTGTCTCTGAGCTGGGGGTGGCAGGTCTCTGAGCTGGGGGTGGCAGGTCTCTGAGCTGGGGGTGGCAGGTCATCTGCAGCCATGTGAGGTCAACTATTCCCTTCACTGTGTGATAACATCAACAGCATGGCACTGAGGGAACCAAGTCAGTTCTGGAAGATTCCCATCCCAGAGAACTTCAACTTTAATAATGAAAATAGGTTTCTCTTTCTAGCATAGGACAAACCGGATTGATTACAGAGATGTCAAAGATTTCCAGAACAAGTCACGCTGCGGAAAGGGTTTGACAATTGTCTGCCTTCTGAACGCCAAGGGTGAAGGTACATTTTATCTTTTTTTAAGTATATATTTTGTATTGATTTCAGAGAGGGAAGAAGAGGCAGAGAGAGACAGAAACATCAATGAATGATGAGAGAGAATCACTGACTGGCTGCCTCCTGCACATCCCACCGGGATTGAGTCGGTAACCCAGACATATGTCCCAATCAGGAATCAAACTGTGACCTTTGGTTCATAGGTCAAGCTCAACCACTGACCCATACAGGCCAGGCACATTTTATCTTTTTTAGAAAACTGAAGCCTTCACCCGCCATCAGAGGGATTTACTTGCTACATATTCAAAGAGGGGAGAAAATACTGGTTTTAAAAAGGGTTTTAGAAAACATAACTGCATTTTCCTTCCATCTGCCTATTTACACAGTTTAGCACAGAAAAGGGTTTGAATTCGTGGTTCAGAACGTGCTGGGAATTTGAGGCAGAAAGCTCCCAATTCTGGGGCTCACTGGGGAGAAGACGGTGAAAGTTCTGCAGCCAGTTTCCATCAAATGGCAGGTGGACAGAGATTTCATTTTCTTCATCACAGAAGCCAGCGTGTGAGGAACCGGAGCCAGCGACAAGGCTCTCCACGTGGTGGGGTTGGCCGGCGAGGCTGGGCCGCCGGGAGTCAGAGCCAGCTCATCTCCGTGTCTGTTTTATGTCCAGTAGCCTCATTAGCGTCTTCTCTACCTGGAAAGTGACATGAGCATTGGAAAAGCTTACCTCTCCTTCCGAAGGCTTGGCTATTTCTGCATGGAATTTATGAATGAAGCTACAGATTTGTTTAGTTTTTTAGGAATCTGCAAGTCCCTGGGAACTGTCCCTGAAGACAGCATCCAAGGTGTTGGGTTCAGCGTCTGCCGGCGGCGGAGATCCTGGTTCAGCACACCGCCAGAGGCATGATGGGATCCTATGAACCTGCTCCCAACACGGGGTCTTCAGGCACCCCCATCTGTGAATTAACAAAAGAAAATGAATCTAGATAAAGAGAAAAGCTTGACTTAGGGCTTAACCAATGACTCTGATAATGATCATTTAAAGATAACAAACCCTTCTTTGAATTTACAATAGTAATTCTAAAAGTCTTGTTGGATTAAAATGAAGGTCCCCATTCTGGCTCCAGCTTGGACTGATCACTCTATGACCTGGCTTGGAGCTTTCTTATCTGAGAGTGGAAGGGAGGTAAAAAGCTCTCAGTCCCCCAATGTTATAGTAATAAGGATAAAATACAATATAGAATAAATATTAAAGAGTGGAATTAAAGTGTGATATTAAGGTGTGAAATCTGAAAGTAGGGAATGTAATGTAACCAAATTGATAAGCACCCTTGACTGGCCTGTATGTAGAAAATAGATAAAGTGATCTGTACCCATATGTAAGACCAGATAGCAAGGCTCCTGGGACCTGCTGATAAGACACACTGAAGACGCCCATCTGAGCACATAAAAAGAGCAAGTCCCAGAGGAGATCAGAGACACTCGTTCTGCTCCTCCACAGACGGTCGCTCTCCACTCCCCTGCCTGCATCTACCTGAGCTCTGCCGTGGACCGTCAGTCCGAACCGGGAGCCGTGAAACCGAGGCCTCAAACAAGACGCTGAGCTGCAGCTGCAACGCCCCATGTCCAGAGTGTGTGTGTCTGTCGGCGCGGATCTCCGGGTGGCCTGCTGAGGTCTGGAAACCACCAGGACTCTGGTAAATAAACTGTGTGTGACTTGTGCATTGCATGTCTATCGCCTGTGTAATTTATGCTCGGTCAATATTAAATAAGTCCTTTGGGTCATACATGTCAGTGTCTGTTTAGAGACTGGCTGAGGCACCCTTGGTCACCTGTGCTTACGCCCCTGAAGGAGAAATTGGGACACCCAGGTGCTCCTGAAGGCTCCTGACTGGGAACAGTGTCTCAGGCTCTTCCTCTGCCTCTGGCCCAGAAGAGCCCCTTGCCTGTGAGTCAGAGCTCATCAGCTCGTCATTCCTCCTGCTGGGTTTTCACTCCGTGGGGATGGCACCATCACACCACATGAGAGCCAGCTGTTTGCCTGCCAGTTTCCCAGCCAGACAGTGATCAAGTTCTATTACTGTGCTGCAAGTAAGAGACATTTCAAACCAAGCCAACTTGGATAATCATTTATTGACTCATGCATCAAAAAAAAGTGCGATTAGTTGTAGGCCTGGCCTGAGGTCTGGCTGGATTCAGGCTGGGCCCCAGTCCCTCTCCTTCCATGATGTTGGCCCTGTTCACAGGTGGACACGAGACAGCTGCCAGCATCCTGCGGTCACGCCCACCCTTCTATCACTTCCCATGATTCCAAGGGGAAGAGAGACTTTTTCTTTCCCAGGGGCCCCTACACATCTCCTGTTTTAGTAACTGTTTAGGTCAAGTGTCTAATCTTAGAACCAATCACTAAGGCCAACAGGATGATGCGAAATAATAATTAGCAAAAGCTACGCAGGCTTCCCTGCCTCCTGGGCAGCTCACCCACCTGCCTGATTGGGGACAGGGAAGCCATGACCCCTCAGGTCCCCAGGTGACAAGAGAGGCAGGGACAGATGCCACAATTCCCTTCATACCTGAGGAACACCTGTGCTACACCTGTGCTTGCTCTACACGCAGCTGTCCCGTTCCCGCTTAGAGGGCGACGCCTGTCCCTTTGTGATGTTTGTCTGCACGCCCAAGGCCCGGCATGTGACATTGTGCGGTAGAGGTTTCCTGCGATGCCTTTGTAGTCTCTACTCTCAGAGGGGCCTCCGGCTGCTCCCAGGAGCAGGGGCCCCAGGTCCGGATGGAGCGGTGGGGTTGAGAGAGGTAAGTGGGGAACGGTGGCTGCCTGGGCCTTTGGTGGTGGCTCTTTCTGGCCAAGGTGAGGGCTTGGGGCCTCCATCTATTCACCCCAGAGGAGCGCTAGCATATTCCAGCATCATGGGAATTTATTTATTTTTATTTTATTTTAAATATTTTATTGATTTTTTACTGAGGAAGGGAGAGGGAGAGAGAGTTAGAAACATCGATGAGAGAGAAACATCGATCAGCTGCCTCCTGCACACCCCACACTGGGGATGTGCCCGCAGCCAAGGTACATGCCCTTGACCGGAATCGAACCTGGGACCCTTCAGTTCGCAGGCTGACGCTCTATCCACTGAGCCAAACTGGTTTCGGCTATCATGGGAATTTAATGACCCCCCCCCCCCCCCACACACACACACATTTAGGTCTTGAGACGACATACACCACAAAAGGACGCGGGTGGGAATAAAAATAAAACACCAGAGAGAAGCCTGACTTCCTTTTCCCAGTGCTAAAACTGTCTCCTCTGATCTCTCCCAGAAAGAGATGGGTGAGTGGCAGGAGTGGAAATTAGCTTCCCCGCATTCTTGAGGTGCAATCTGGCATTTAGCTGGAGGCAGCTACTGTGAGAAGATCTGTGGCAGCAACTGTGCAGAAGAAATGAAATGTCAGGGCGGCTCCCTGGTGGGGCTGGCCCCGGGTCACTGCACAGGCCCACGCCGTGCAGCGAGCGTGCTGAGAATATGTATTAAAAAGTATCTGCCAACTTAGCAATCTATGGCACCGAACATCAGGGAATAGGAGCCAGCTAATAGGATGCGGTGTGAAAATGTTGATGAATGTGGATACGGCACTTAAAATAATATAAGTTTTTTAAAAAAACCCAGAACCTAGAGCTCAAAATAGCATGAACACATTGACTCTAGCTCCATAAAACATATGCCCGTTTTTAAATACTGGAAGAGTGTTTGGAGTAAATAGAGTTTGTGAGAGTGGAAGCCATAATTCATAATTTAATGAAAAGGATTTCTGCAGAATGGTCTTCTCTGGGCAAATGAATAAGGCATTTTCAGGAGTTGGAATCCGCTCATCCCAGACCAGTTGAATGTGGGTAGTGGTTTTAATCTAAAACCAGGTGTGTGTGTGTGTGTGTGGGGGGGGGGGGGTTGAGTGACCCACGTCCTGCATGGTTCAGGGTTCAGGGTTCAGGTTCAGGGTTCAGGATCTGGAGGAGGCCACGTGCAAGTGAAAGAGACAAGACAAGAAATAATAATTTGGAAATTGGGGGCCAGGCAGAAGCCCAAGGAAGGACTCGCTTTGGTCTGGCCTTGCCATCCCTTTTATTGAGGTTTAGGGTACGCTCATAGCCCATAGGCAGGCAATTCCAGTAATAGCTCGTCAGCAAGGATTTACATAAGACTAAAAGGTGGAAGTTGCTTCAGTTCCCTTTGTCTTAACTAGACAGTGGCTGTCTGGCTCTGACCTTTGCCAGAGCCTCCAGGTTGACCAGCCTTCCGGACTCCTTGGCCACGCCTCTCCGCTAGTGAAGACAATGAGGGGCTTCCCACAGGAGAGGACTGAAGGAAGGTTGGAAGGAAGGGAGGAAGGGGCAATTCCTGGGTTTCCCTGTCTAAGGATATAGAAGCTCAAGGCAATCACCCTGTAGTTCTGCCAACCTAGAAACTTTCTGACCCCAGAGAGACTTTGGACAGATTGCTATCCCCTGGCCCCGAAGCCCAGCCCTGAAAAACGGCATGTTTATGGAGGACCTGCTGTTAACCCCTTGGTTAACATGGGGTGTCTAGGTCCGTGCTCGGAGCTATAGAGTGAACCACAAAAGTGAGACCCTGAGTCCTACCTTTAGTAACTTTCCATTAGGGAGGCATCTATAGCCAATTAAGCAACTGGAGAAATACACAATGAAGTGCAAGGTTGGAGAGCACCAAGAAAAAAGCAAGTGTACTATACTTGAAAGGAGCAATCAAAGGAGACTCCTGGGAGGAGGTGACACTTATGTTGGGTCTTAAAGTACGACTCTGATTTGAATGATCACAGTTTAGAAAAGGCGCAGGGAAGCCTGGTGGAGGTCCCTGCGCCAGGAGAGGAGCTTGGCGGCCCCGGGCGCTCTCACCACTGCGGGCAAGGCGGAGGCAGAGCGTCCATGGCAGTCTGGGAACTCAAACCACTGCTGTGTCCAAGTTGTTTTTGGAAGAAAACCTCTGAGAAGCGAATGACTGCAGAGCTCAGGTGAGTTAAATGCTTCAATGTCATGGGTGTCTGTTGAAAGAAAGCAATTTTACCCATGCTTACTTTAATCTTTCCTGATGCGGGCCATCTGCTTTTTCCATCAGAGCTGGATCGCGTGGAGGACATGGGAATAATTCACTGTTGACCAGCCTGTAACTCCTGGTGGGGCTGTAAGAGCGGAGAGCTGCCTGGGTTGGGGTCGGGGGGCAGGGGGTGGGTTGAGGGGGATGGTGTCTTCAGCACCATGCCAGCTCCTCCCCAGCGACCTCCTGTTCCTTACACTCCTGCAGCCAGAAAGGCGGTCCATAGAAACCCCACCTTTAAAAAGCACGCTGGGCTGTGGGCTAACTAGGCAAAAGCCAGCCCTCCCCCTGCCACCCCCCACCGCTGCCTCCTGCTTATGTGTGGCCAGTCCTGGCCCCTGGTGCTCAGCGAGCGTCTCCTTCCTGGGGCCCTCCCTCCTGAAGCCCGGAGATCTGCTTGTTGCCAAATACCAAAGTTCACGAGACTCCCACCTCAGTGCCCCGCCCTGTCGCATCCACTAGGAGAGGACACCGTGAGCAGCAGACATCAGGAGCTGGGAGACACCACGTGAGTGTCCCCCGGCCTTTGAGTCCTGGTGGGCCGGCTCTGGATTTAACCAGAACGTTGGCACTTGAGGCTGGGAACGAGGTTAGAGGAAAGCCTTGCACTTCACTATGTATTTTCCAGTTGCTTACTACGCTATAGCTGTCTCTCTAATGTTACTAAAGGTAGAATTCAGCGTCTCACTTTTGTGTTCGCTCCGAGCACGGGCCTTGACACCCCATGTTAACCAAGGGGTAACAGCAGGCCCTCCATAAACATGCCGTTCTTGTTCGAGGCCGGGCTTCGGGGCCAGGGGACAGCAATCTGTCCAAAGTCTCTCTGGGGTCAGAAAGTTTCTAGGTTAGCAGAACTGCAGGGTGATCGTGTTGAGCTTTGATGTCCTTGGGAAACCCAAGAATTGCCAATAGTTTGCTTGCTGCAAAGTTGGTCACCCAGCCAGTGGTGGCTTGGGTGACGCCTCTGAGGCTGCCCCGAACCCCACTCCGAGGAGCCCTGTTTCTGCAGCTTAGCTCAGAGCAGCCCGAGCTGCGGGGGGCCTCCCCAGGTCCGGGCGGCATTCACACTACCACCGCTTTCAGCTTTGCATCCCACTCACCTCCAGGCTTGGGGCAGCACAGGGTTGTGGTTGGAGGAGGGTGCTGCGTCTCCTCGGCTCACAAACCCTGTGGGAGAGGGGCAGTGCCACCCAATGGTTAGGCACAGACACTGCAGCCCGGAGTGCACTCGGGTGCCTCCCAGCTGTGGGCAGGTGACTTCAACCTTCTGTGCCTTGTTTTCCCCACCCCGGGGGTAAGGAGGATGTGACCTCGCTCATAGGACTGTCGTGAGGGCTGGCTGGAATAAGGATCTTGTGCCAGAGACAAAGCAAGTGTTTCATTTGGGGAATAGCTGAGATGCACTGGAGACAGATGGGTGGGGACTTGTAGGGGGGCAGTTTGGACGTGCGAATCGGGTTTGCTTCTTTCACAGACTCTGATTTCCTTTCTCCCGGGCGTGAGAGTGTCCCCGGGGTAGAGCTACATGACCTCCTCTCTCTCTCTGAAACTTTTTATCTTAAAATAGATTCATAGAAGTTGCAAAAAACAATGTACAGGGAGATTCCATGGACCCATCACCCAGCTCCCCCCCTTCCCCTTGGGGACACAGCAAAGCAGGAAGTGCCCCAGGTGCAATGCACAGAGTGCATTTCAGCAGCTTTACGTGCATGTGTATGTGCATGCACACAACCGTAGGGCATGTGTGGTTTGTGTAACTCCCACAATTAAGATAATGATCTTGAAAAGCTATAAACCACGGCTGCTCTCTCCCTGCTGAACTCTTTCACTGGCAGGCCCTCCCGCTAGAACCGTGGTAGGCAAACTGCATCTTGTGAGCCATATGCGGCTCTTTGGCCCCTTGTGTGTGGCTCTTCCACAAAATACCACAGCCTGGGCGAGTCTATGTTGAAGAAGTGGCGTTAGAAGAAATTTAAGTTTAAAAAATGTGGCTCTCCAAAGAAATTTCAATCGTTGTACTGTTGATAATGGCTCTGTTGAACTAATCAGTTTGCTGACTACTGGGCTAGGACACAGCCCAGCTCCCACCCAGGCACCTACTAGGCCTCCCGCCGGACCAGGGGCATGGGTCTCGCCCTGCTGCCAGACTGGGCCTGCACCAGCCCCCAGGGCCCCTAAACGCTCTCTGTGGCTTCTCTGGGTTTGCTTTGTTCTTGGTGATTTCCTGTGCCGGTCGGCTGTGGTTCTCCTCGGGCCTCACTACCCAGGCTGCCCTGTCTGTGTCATACCTTGTCTCCCAGACCCCGACTTCCCCCTCCCCTATGTGCTTGTTCACATGTTTCTTCGTTCCCCCGGATGTAAATACCACAGAGGCAGGTGCCTTGTCACTGGCGACCCCTCAGAACAGACCCTGGGGGCCTGGCAGCCTGGAAACATGTCAGATGCTGATGGAGGGCATCTGCGTCCTCAGGCCCAGAGCCAGCTGTCCCCATCGGAACCCAGGCAGCTGATCGATATCTCTCTCTCATCCATGTTTCTAACTCTCTATCCCCATCCCTTCCTCTCTGTAAAAAATCTATAAAATATATTTTTTAAAAAAAGAAACACATGGAACCTGGGCGTTCGGGAGGACTCCCCTCTGTAGGCCCCCCTCCTTCCGTTTTAAACTCTTTTATCTAATTTGGTCTTCCTGCAGGCCCGCTGGCAGCGCTGGGAACTGGGTGAAGAGGACAGAAAAACCAGCACAAAATCAGACTGCTGGTTTTTGGGGTGGTTTTATTTTTGCAGGATTATGGGTAATAACTTCAGTCTACATTTTATGTGGCAGCCCAAGAGGAAGCAGATAAACCAGCAGCGGTCTCCGAGGCTCCCTCTGATTATCTATCTCAGTCTTTCATGGACAGAGTTCAGATCAGACCGCAGGGGTTCCGTTCCTGGAGGCTTGGGACAGGGGCTTGAACTTGTGGTTACTCAGGCATCCCCTCAAGTTCAATCTCTGACCTGGGCAGGGAAGATGAGCACAGTGGCCACGGGAGAGGACCTGCAGTTGGACCAGAAGGCTTAGTGCAAACCCTGGGCTTCCCACTCACTTGTGACCCGACCTTGGGCAAGTCACTGGACAGGTGAGTTCTTCCTCCTGTGAGGTGGGCCAGTCCTCCTTCCTCACGGGCTCAGCGTTTATGAGTTTGCCTGCTTGCTAACATGTATGTGTCCCCCCCACAAACCATCCCTTTGGCATTTGCGTTGTCATGGAAGGGCTTATGCAAAGCGGCGAGAAACATTCACCGACCACCTTTCCGGGCGGACACAGTGCTCTCAGTGCCATCGGTGCCATGTCACTGGGCACACGGGATGAGGAAAGACAGTCCTGCTCCAGGGTTTCCTGTCCAGCTGGGAAGAGAGGCCACTAACTGGGCCAGGTGGGACTCTTCTCAGGCTCCCAAGGTTCATATTTGGAAGCCTCACCACTTGGTAAGACTGGGACTCTTGTAGAGCTCAGCGCTACGAAGTGTCATTGTTTAGTGGCATCTAATCAGGCCACGCAGAGTCAACTGTCTTAAAGAGAAAGTTCTAGAATGGAAAAATAAAACATGTATTTCGACTTTTCCCGGCAACTCTGCCATGGCCTTGGTTCCCTGACTGTTCCGCTCTCGCCACCTAATGGCCATTGGTTCAGTGCCTCCTACCTGGAAATGAAATCTGCAAACCTAAAAACAGCATGAAATATTAGTAGATGTTGTCTTTTCACTGTTGGGTAGAAAATCTTCCCCACGTTGGAACCCTGACAACTTATCACTGGTGTGCCCTCAGCTACTTTGAATTTGTGAAAAGTATTACCTTTTGGCTCATAAGGTTTTAGTGAATTGACTTCTGAGGAGGAGAGTGTTCGAAAAACGTTTCCAATCTTGGTTTGGTGCACCAACATAATGAGAGAGAGAGAGAGAGAGAGAGAGAGAGAGAGAGAGAGAGAGAGAGAGAGAGAGAGGGAAAGAGAGAGAGGTATTAAACATAATAAAATATAAACTATTTTTAGTAAAAAGATAACTATTTCTGAAAGGAATAAACATTCAATAGCACCCAAAGTAATACATTGTTGCAAAACATCTGAAAAAAATGTGTATAGCAGCCAACTTAAAACCACTGTATCCTATCTAATAAAAGAGTAATATGCAAATTGACTCTCACTCCAACACACAAGATGGCTGCCCCATGTGGTCAAAGATTTTGCCCCCATGTGGACACAAGATGGCCACCACAAGATTGCCACCACAAGATGGCCAGCAGGGGAGGGCAGTTGGGAGGGACCAGGCCTGCAAGAGAGGATAGTTGTGGGCCATTAGGCCAACAGGGGTGGGCATTTGGGGGGGACCCAGGCCTACAGGGGAGAGCAGTTGGAGGAGGGGTATCAGGCCTGGGTGGGGCCAAGACTAACAGGAGTTCTCACCTGATGGGAAGGCAGTTAGGGGTGACCAGGCCTGCAAGGGAGGGAAGTTAGGAGCAAACAGGCTGGCAGGGGAGCAGTTAGGCATCAATCAGGCTGTGAGGAGAGTGGTTAGCGGGTGATCAGGCTGGCAGGCAGAATGGTTAGGGGCAGTCAGGGAGGCAGGCAAGTGAGCCGTTGGGAGCCAGCAGTCCTGGATTGTGAGAGGGATGTTCAACTGCCCATTTAGGTCGGGCCTAAACAGGCAATCAAACATCCCTCAAGGGATCCCAGATTGGAGAGGGTGCAGACTGGGTTGAGGGACACTCCCCCCTCACACACACACACACACACACACACACACACACACACACAGTGCACAAATTTTGTGCATCGGGCCTCTGAAGGTTTAAAACGGCAATATTATTTTTAGAAGTTACTGCTAGGGAGGGAAGCAGTGAGGAACAGGAAAAACCAGTAAGTAGAGACAATAGGAAGTCACATGCCACTTGGCACCCAGAGGTGAGGAATGTTGGATCCATATTAGTATATAGCTTCCCTTCTCATAATCTTCACCAACCCACTTCCCCATTGCATAGTGCAGACACTCGACATTTTTAACACAAAAGCAGCTTTAAGCTTCATCTTCCAACCATTCTGCTGCCCCTAACTCACTCTTGTATAAATTTCAGGGCCTCAACCACTATATATCCAGCTCAATGCCACTTCCAGAAGTTAAGCCAAAGGTCTTAAATTCTAGTTCACTGAATTAATTTTGGTCTCTGAACGGTGCTGGCATTTATGGATGAGTCATCTGGGTGAAGGACTGAAGAAATTCCTGGCGGGTGGCTATGGTTACCGTTTTGGCAAGGTGCACACCAGCTGGGCAAGTGAACTAGTGAATTTCGCTGGTGTGACTCAGAGGCCTGCCAGTCGTGAAACCAAGCAGGCCATCCATTGCATTTAACTGCCTGATCTGTGAGGCTCAACTCACAAGTTAGTTTTCTTCCGCTGAAAATTGCCTTGCAATTCACATTTCTCATTCCCATGACCCTTAAGACTCCAAGCTGAGGCAAGGTCAAAAAGTATTCAAGATTTCAGGGGAGGATGCATAATTCATACTTGAAATAAAAGCATAACAGAAAGAAAGAAGTTGTTTGAAAGAGGTTGGCTAATTGTAACAGCATCCACAAATAAATTAAATGGTAAAACCAAAATGTAGCACGAAGCCTCCCAGTGTAACTACCGAAGAGAAGCTAAGATGGGAGGTTTAAAGACACTTGATCCAGCTTATGTTAGCACTTTGTAGAAACTATGTATGCCATTGATAGCTGATCCGTGTAAAAACTAAATCGTATGGGCTAACAGAGAGAAGAGCAGAGCTGTGGGGAAGAGGTCATGTGGCTCATTGATTTACTCGACATTTATTTATTGAGTTTATTGAGCTCCTTCCTAGATTTATTTACTTATTCATTCATTCGGTTCAGCATTTGCGTGCCAGATTCTGTTTTAGGCAAGAGTATATACCAAAGCCAGGCTGTCTCTGGGCTTATGAAGCTCATAACCTGGAGGGAGAGGTGGGTACATGAATATTAAGTATCCAGTTAAAGAGTGCCTACCAACCTAGCTGGTTTGGCTCAGTGGATTGAGTGTCAGCCTGTGGACTGAAGGGTCCCAGGTTCGATTCTGGTCAAGGGCACATGCCCAGACTGCAGGCTCGATCCCCAGTAGGGGGTGTGCAGGAGGCAGCCAATCAATGATTCTTTCATCACTGATGTTTCTGTCTTTCTCTTCCTCCCCCTTCCTCTCTGAAATCAACAAGGTGTGGAGAGAGAGAGAGAGAGAGAGAGAGAGAGAGAGAGAGAGAGAGAGAGAAAGAGAGAGAGAAAGCCAAAAGGCAGAAAGCAGAAAATGCCTGGCAAGACCCTTCCTGGCTGCAGGTGCTTTCTATAAAAACCTCAGAGGAATGCAGGGGACTCTGAGCTCAGGCCAAATGTGTAGAGAGATGTCACGAGACAAAGAAAGGAAGAGAGATGAGGGAAAGGGGCAGGGTGATGGGTGTTGAGGGCTCTGCCTAGAGGGGTTCGGCTTTCCTGCAGAGCCCAGGGAGTGCCCTGGGAAGTCAGGCAGGTCGGGTCTTGGAGAGCCTCCAGGGGGCAGCAGCAGCCCGTTGGGTCTTGGACTGTGTCCCAGAAAGGCTGGGAAGCTGCCAGAGGAGTCTCGGGCCCAGCTGATCACGTGGTCCCTGGTGGGCGAGACAAGGGAAGTCTCCGTGTGGCCTTGGTGCTCCAGAGGCTGGATCAATGGTTTGGCCTCTGGCCGGCCCCTGGACTGACCCAGTTCCAGGGAAGGCAGAGCAGGGTTTGTGAAACCTGAAAATTAACTGGGATTCAGTGGCTGCAAATGCTACCCCCCCCACCCCCCACACCCCAAAAAAAGAGAGAGAGAAAAGGAGGTGGGCGAGGAGAACACTATAATTCTGGCACATATGGCCTTGGACCCCCTCTGGCTGTGGTTGTCTTTGGGGAGGGGCCTTCCTCACTGACCTTTTTTCTTTTTGAAGTTGCGTCCCGTGCACCTCTTACCTTTTCCCAAAACGTGATGGATGTGCCACACTCGACCTCCGGAAATAGATTTGTGTTTTCTCTGTGGGCTTTCCCATTGGCTTAAGCAGGCGAGAAAACCTGCACCCCAGTGTTTTCACCAAGGGGCGCCAGGCGGCCTTACTCTGCGGAGCGAGTGCAGATCACTTTAGGCACAATCTTGTCTTTTTGCCTCCCCATGGTTAACATCTTGCACCTTTGTACTTACCTTGATTTCTAAGCTGCGTCAGATCCTTTCAGGACAACGCATGGTACAAAGAGCATTGTCCAGACTGTTTAAATTTTCCCCAGGAGAAGATTCCTGAAGCATTCTAGGTAAGTGGAGGCATTTACATTCCTGGTAATGATGGGGATGTTGGAAGATTTGATTGGCTCCTATATAATTTCTGCTCCAGCGATGACAGTGATTTCTCATTCAGTGTCAGAATGTACTGGACAAAAAGCTTTTCCTAAAACATTAACTAAAATATGTATTAGTAGTTCATCTCACTGCAAAATTGCCTAACATCCAAAGAACCTAAAGCAGTCATATTTGTGTGCAAAAATTAAAATTTAAAATTACCAAGACTGCAAGATAAAATTTCCAAAAGCCCCTATTAATCAAAAAAAAGGGGGGGGGGACAGTGGGGTAATATCATGTAAGGAAAAATATCCTATAAGTAAAATACGTGTAGAAAATTCTTACTCCAGAAAAGAAAATTCCATTTGTAAAACCAACTGCAGGACACCCATGAAAAAACATACATGGTGTCAAAATAAGCCAAAGGAAAATCATTTAGGCAAAAATAGAAAGAATCCCAAGTCTATTTTGCAGAGAGGATCCCTTTGTTAACTTTTGGTCGAGAATGTGTTTGTGTGTTTGCAGAGAACAACTCCAAGACCATGTGGGTTCCTGCGACAGTGAGGAACTGACGGGTCTGTTCCAGCCATGAGGTGGTGAATTTCATGCACTGGGCCTCTAGTGTGTGTGTGTGTATATATATTCGATTTTTTACAGAGAGGAAGGGAGACAGATAGAGAGTTAGAAACATCGATGAGAAAGAAACATCAATCAGCTAGCTGCCTCCTGCACACGCCGTACTGGGGATATACCCACAGCCAAGGTACATGCCCTTGAATGAAATCGAACCCGGGACCTTTCAGTCTGAAGGCCAATGATCTATCCACTGAGCCAAACTGGTTAGGGCAGTTTCCATGTATTTCTGCCTTCATATTTTCTTTCTGCTGTTTAGAAACATTGTCCCCAGCCACATTTCAAAGTGGGAACAAGCAGTGACGTACCCTCTGGCTCACCTCCCACTGCTTACTGGCCACACTCAGTCCTGGCCGCAACTCCAGGCTTGTCGGCCAGCACCGCCTGACCTCTCCACCCCTGACCACAGGCCACTGTGCTTCTCTCCCAGGCCTGCCCCTGCCGTGGCCCCCCCGGGAGGACCGGATCCAAGTCCTTCTCCCCAGGGAATCGCCTCCTAACTGTTCTTCTTCCTTCTCCTGCCCTTGCCCTAAATGCAAATAAGAAAGCACTTCTAAGTGTAAGACAAACCAGCAGTGTGAAATACATCTTAAAAAACAAAACAAAAACAAAAAAAAACGGGCGTATCCAGACATTGCAAAGGCCCCTCATCAGATGGAGCTCACAAGTGGGGAAGGTCGTGACCTTGAGACCGCCAAGTGGGTCCTTGGCCAGGGCTTCCATCTCAGACATAGTGGGTGGCACCAGGGTTGCACAGAGCTTCCTGTCCTGGCCACCACATTTCCTGGGGAATCAGGAAGGTGGCAAGAACAACAGAAAAACCCAGGAGATCACCCGTTACCTCCTGGCCGGACTTGTCAGGTCTGGAGGGTTTCACAAACCCTGCTGCAGGGCCAGGAAGGGGGGAAGTGGGCCTCCCAGGACAACTGAAGGACAAGCCACTTGTCCCCTGAGCTTGTCCCTGAGCTTGTCAGCAGGAGGTGTCCATGGGCAGTTTGGATTTTTAAAAATATATTTTATTGATGTTTTATAGAAAGGAAGGGAGAGAGATAGAGAGTTAGAAACATCAATGAGAGAGAAACATCGATCAGCTGCCTCCTGCACACCTCCTACTTGGGATGTGCCTGCAACCAAGGTACATGCCCTTGACCAGAATCGAAACTGGGACGTTTTAATTCCACAGGCCAACGCTCTATCCACTGAGCCAAATCAGGCTTTCTGGGATTCTGCTTTGGGAGTCTTGAAAGCTATATTAACATTACAATAAAAGCAAAACACCGCTGTTGCTAATTGCAGAGCGAACATCCCACCCAGAACGTGATCGCACCCTCTTCTGCTCCTACTGCCACAGATGTTTGCCAGCATTCAATCAGTTTGCAGAGCGAAGAAGAAATGCCTTTCCTGCTTCCTGCTTGCTTTCTTGGCAGGTGCTCGTGGGGCCTGAAGGAAGTGGGGAGGGAAGGTTAGGACATAGTTCGTGGCAGGAGGTTTGACCACAGACCTCCTGGAGGAAGCAATTCTGATGTGCCTGACACGCCCAGCCCAGGCCCTCCTCTGCACACCAGGGCATCTAAAGTCCTGTGCGTTTGGGTTAGCATCTTCCTGTCAGGACCCAGGGGCCCTATCGACCGGCCATCACTCACATCGGGAGGAAGTCCTGCCCTCAGAGGGGAGTAGAAGGATAGTCTCCCTTTTGTACATTTGCCTGCCAAGTAGGACCACTTGCCTCGCCTGCCTCAGTTGAGCAGCCACCTGCGACATAGGAGGAGGCAAGCGGCTTTGGCTTCGTTTTGCAGATAAGAAAACGGGGGTCAGAGAGGGTAAGAGACTTGCCCAAGATCAAACAGCCTGTCAGCAGTTGAGGGGACCCGAGGGCTGGCTGGGAGAACATTCAGGAGACCCGGTGGGTATTTTAGGGCTGACTAGTGGCCACCCTGGTTGAAATAAGGCCATAAGAACATTTATCTCGGGTAAAACTGCTGTTCTGAAACTTTGGCCACTGTTCACCCCTGCTTGCTCAAAACAAAAGAATTATTGCTTTAGTTTCCAGCTTGAGATCTTGAAGGTTAGAGAAAAAGCCCTTTGAAGACTAGAACCAGAGGAGTAACAGGTCGGCACCAATTATGGGGCTACACCACCTGTTTTTACAAGATAGGACCACTTTCCCACGTCTATCAGAATAGATAGTTAAAAGATAAGGAGCAAGTAATAGGTTCATTCATAGTCTATTGGCACCTCGTCTCCAGATGCGGCCTTGGGGGCTGTTCGCCAAATGCAGGGCAATAACATTTATGGTTCAGACCCCTTTAAAAGGCCTGCCTGCACCCGGGGCGGTGGCGGGGGGGCGGGGGGGGGGGGCGGTCGGTGAGTGTTAGGTCTCCGACCATCCTGGCCGGTTTTCAATAAATCCTGGCCTGCTTATTACCAACGGATGTCCGCGGTCATTTGCAACTGGTGGTGGAAGTCGCCCCACAACACTGGTAAGCCACTTCTCAACTGAGAAGGGAGAAGCTGTGGTTTCCCGGGGTGGGGGGGATCCCCAAAAGTTCTGTGATCCTCTGTGCTGTGGGAAGTGGGCTATCCACTATTCTCGCCCACAGACCCCTGGTAAGTCATTCTCTGGCATGGAAACGAGGGGTACAGGGGAACACTGTCCGGTGAGGTTCCATTTCTCTCCGATAAGTAAAGATGTGCTGAAAAGAATGCCGGGGAATCAGCAGAACAGCCCGGGGCGTGTACCAATCTCCCTAAGTAATGTGTGCCGCCTGGATGCCAAGGCAGGCTTGGCTTTGTGGGAGCAGCTGGCAAGCTGCCCGTCTGATGACAAGCAGGAATCTGTTGTGCCTCACAGAACAGCAATTACCCTTCACCCGCAATGCTGCCTGAGGAAAAGGCGTTCTTTCAATCCTCATCCAAGGATATGTTTGTTTGTTTTGAACTGACTTTAGAAAGAGGAAGAGAAGAGGAGAGAGGGAGAGAGAGAGAGATCAATAAGAGAGAAATATCGGTCCGTTGTCTCCCGTCCGCTGTCTCCCCTCAGGGACGGGACACACAGCCTCGGCATGTGCCTGCCCAGGGAGGAGCCCACCACCTGTCAGCGCACCGGGTCGCTCCAGCCCCCCCCCCCCCCCCCCCCCCCCCCCGCCAGGGCAGGGAGAGGGTCATCTTGGAGTGTGAGCCTCGGAGGGTGTTGTGGTTTGGACGCCTGTCACTTCCCTGAAGTCACATCAGGTCTCTTTCAGTGACCTTTCTGCTAGCGTTTCTGACCTTCCAAACGGCCGCCTCTCCTCCCAGTAAGGACATGGGGCTGTCCGAATAGCGTCTTGATTCCTATGGTAACCACCACGGGAGAAACAAAGAACTAACTTCACATCATAGAAAACCCATCTCAAATCCAAGCGGGGAAACGGATCTGTTCAGTGAGACAGCCCTCCCCCTCCCCGCCTCCCCCCACTTCTGCCCTTGGGCTCAGCAGCACTCCCCCGGGGCAATCCCGCCCTCGGCGGCAAGCTAGGCCTCGCTCCATCTATTAAACGGACGGGCGACAAGCCAGCCGCCTCTTAGTTAAAAGGCAGTTTGATCCTATGAGGCTTGCTCAACCACTTGACTCTCTGATTTAATTTTATTCTGCTGGGATCGGGCGGGCGGCTCCTGGTTCCCACACAGCTGTTCACGCGGCTACACTCTCTAGTCTAGACCTCTCTTGCCCCCTCCCCAGATTCAAGGTGTGAGGCGGAGACATAAGCCGCATCCCTTTGGGGGGTGGGGGGCTCTCTCGTGTGAGGTCTCCGCTGCTGGGATACTAGTGATGCACCCGCTGAAGGATCCGGGCTGAGAAGAGACGATGCAGAGGGACGAGAGGATGTTTGTTTAGAACCGTTTCTTTCAGGTAATATTCGGGGCAGGGCGCCTCCACCGAGGGCTTCTTGGCGCTTCAGGGTGGCTTATGTCCACTGTGCCTCGAGGCAGTGGTCGTTTCCCGAAGGCTTGGACGGAGCTGTCTGATGTCTTGGTTCCCGGGGCTGCTTTAACAAAGCACCCCAAACCAGGGGGCTTCATAGCAGCAGGTGCTGGGTCTGAGGCCTGGAGGCTGGAGGCCAGGGGTCGGCAGGGCCGTGCGCTCTCTGAAACCTGTAGGAGAGGCCTGCCTGTTTCTGCTGGCTCCCATGTGTGCTAAAACACCCTGCCGGCCCCCCCTGTGTGCTGGCACCCCCGGCTTACTCCCCATGTGTGCCGGCACACCCTACTGTCACCCGTGTGTGCTGAAGCACCCTGCCAGCTCCCCATGTGTGCTGGCACCCCCTACCTACCCCCCATGTGTCCCGGCATACCCTACTGTCACCCGTGTGTGCTGAAGCACCCTGCCAGCTCCCTATGTGTGCTGGCACACCCGGCCTACTCCCCGTGTGTGCTGGCACACCCTACTGTCACCCGTGTGTGCTGAAGCACCCTGCCAGCTCCCTGTGGGTGCCGGCACGCCGTGGCGTTCTCTGGCACGTAGGCACATTGCTCTGATCTCTGCCTCCCATGCCCCAGGACTCTCTTCTGTATTTCCGTGTGTCTCTTCTTATAAGGATCTGGTTTTAATTTACCTAATTGCGTCTGCAATGGCCCTGTTTCCATGTAAGATCACACCCTGAGGCACCAGGGTTAAGCCATCAACACATCTTCTTGGCAGGCACCGGTTCACCCTCTCCAGGGGAAGATACAGTCAAGTTTCCTCCAGCGTGTGTGTGCAGAGAGCGCTCCCACACCTCTGCTTCCCACTTCCGTTTCCTGCAGAACCGGGGACTTGCCCCGGAGTGAGATGAGGAAGGCCCCTGCATTTTGAGGTGAGGAACCCCCCCCCCTGCAATTTGAGGGTGTATGTGTGTGTGTGGGAGAGAGAGAGTGATATTTCTATTTCTCTCTCAAAGGGCAACTCTGACCCATTCAAAGTGCATGCCTGCCATCTTGTGGCTGAGTCTGATTTCCCAGGCAGGAAATCTGTGGGTTTTGTTCATTTTTGTTTCCTTTCATTTTCTAAAGTAAAACAAGATTTATTTATTTGTTTGTTTATTGTTTGCTTCTGTGGAGACGATGTTGCTTCAAAGCCCAAGCCCCTGGGGCGGCCACTCCAGCTGCCCTCTGCCCTCCTCAGCAGGCCCGGCTGCCCCTGACACCTGGGGAGACCCGCCGTG
Organism: Antrozous pallidus; assembly: GCA_027563665.1. Lineage (NCBI taxonomy): Eukaryota > Metazoa > Chordata > Mammalia > Chiroptera > Vespertilionidae > Antrozous > Antrozous pallidus. Next base: position 94,887,566 of record CM050517.1, read on the forward strand.
GCACTGGTCTTCATGAGGCTAGACGCACATTTGTGTTGAGCAATCTCACAGTGCAGGTGACAGGCCAGTCACGGACAAGCCCTCACCCCCCGCACCGAATACAGACAAGTTGGTTGGGTGAGCACATTGTCCATTCAAGGAGAGAGAGAGAAATGCGTGGAGTTTCTCTTGTCCCCCTCCCTTCACCATCAGGAAGACCCAAACCCTGGAGATGATATATGATTTGATTAGTGCTTCACAATGAACTTCTCCTCATAGGAAAAGTTAAGGGTGAGGGGTTGAAACTTGTCCCCAAAAAAGACACGTGCACGTCCACCTGGAACCTGTGAGTATGACTTTGAGGACTTTGTCCTGACTCAGTTGCTGTGGTAAAAAAAAAAAATAACTGCATAAGCTCTTCATTTTCTCTTCTCTCCAGATCAGAGGAGTTTCTTTTATTTTTGAATTTTTAACAAAAATTGTGGTAAAATCCGTAAAACATAAAATTTACTGCCTTAGCTATTTTTAAGTGTACAGGTTCAATAGTATTAAGGACATTCCTGTTGGTGTGCAAGCATCACCACCACACATCTCCAGAACTCTTTATATCTTGCAAAACTGAAACCCTGCACCCATGGGACAATGCTCCCCCCCCCACCCCAAGCCCAAACAGGAGAGCCTTTCTTGATTTCCTCGCCACTGGCACCCTCTGACCCCAAATACATGACTTCCATCTTGTGGCTGCATTAGGTACCTCATGTATGCCGAATTAGGTATTGGTCTTTTTGTGACTGGTTTATTTCACTGAGCATCAGTAATGCCTTCAAACTTCCTCCGTGGTGCACCATGTTTGAGAATTTCTTTCCTTTTTAAGGCCGGATAATACGCCTTTGACAGAATATACCGTATTTTATTTATCTATCCATCTGTCCAGGAACACTTGGGTGGTTCCCATTTCTTGGCTGTTGTGAAATGCTGCTATGAACACGGGTGTGCGAATATCTCTGTGAGATCCTGCTCTCCTCTCTCTGTGTCTATGACCAGAAGTGGAATTGCTGGGGCAATGGAGTTTCTTTGGAAGTGACTCATCTTGTGGATTAAATGGGATAATGTGGGTAAAGGGTTGATACAGTGCTGACACATAGTAATGTCAATGTCTGCACCATGCAGCCCTCTGGTCAGCAGCTGCCCCCTGGTGGTCAGTGTGCTCCCATGGCCAACCTCCCTCAGTCCGTGCTTCTGGCCATCTGGCCCCAATCAGCTCTGATCGCCAGCCAGGCTGAGGGACCACACCCATGCATGAATTCATGCACCGGGCTTCTAGTATACATATAATAAACCCCTCTGATGTTATTAGTGAGTGTGGACTGCTTTCAGGTGTAGCCAGTTAGGTTTAAAATATGTTTAATCCTTTCCTCTGCAACTTTGCACTTAAACTGAAATAAGATTATGGCAGATACCGGCACATCCCATTTCAAGCCTTTGGCTTAAACACTGGGTATAATACCTGCTAAATGAGCACTTGATAGAAATGTGTGATAACAGTTTATTCTTATGAATCATTAGGATGGTGTTACTTCACTCAGCACCCAAGATGTCTCTTTCCTGGAAAGTTCCCCTTCACTCAGTTGACTTCACCTGTGCATGCAATGGCCAGATGTTAGGGAAGCAGGAAGGATATGGGACAGGGGTCATCAGCTTTAACACCAGCATTGAAAGTTAAAAAGCACATGTGTGCCTTGGGAATGTGTTTTCTGGAATAGAGCTTTCACAGTGTGCTCTGCAGACGGGCCATTCCATCTCCCTTGATCACCAGTCACAAGACTGAGACATGGAACGTGCACTAGTGGGTAAGTCCCGGTAATTCAACCACACTGTCACACGCATTGTTTAGGAACCTATTTTTCAGTTACTAAAAGCAGCACATTTAAGCCATAAAAAGGAATGATGTTCTAATGCAAATTAAAATATGGATGAGCCTTGAAGACATTAGGCTGAGTGAAATAAGCCATTCAGAAAAGGACTAATATTGCATGATTTCACTTACATAAAATATAGAGTAGCCTGAGTCATAGAGACAGGAAGTAGATTAGAGCTAGAAGAAGGGAAGGTGGGTGATTTTGCTTGATGGTTACAGAGCTTTTTGTTTTTTGTTTTGTTTTGTTTTGTTTTGTTACAGAGCTTTTATTTGGGTGGGGGAAATAGTTTGGAAATAGTTGTGATGGGTGCACAACATCATGACTGTATTTGATGCCAATGTATACTTAAAAAGGCCTAAAATGGTAAATTTTATGTTATATTTTACTAGAGGCCTGGTGCATGAAATTCAGGGGGTCGGGGTTTGTCCCTCAGCCCAGCCTGCACCCTCTCCAATCTGGGACCCCTCAAGGGATGTCTGACTACCTGTTTAGGCCTGATACCAGTAGGATCAGGCCTAAACCAGCAGTCAGACATCCTTCTCCAAACTGCTTGCCTGCCTGCTAGCTCCAAACTGTTTGCCTGCCTGCCTCCCTGATTGCCCCTAACACCTTCTGGCTGCCAGCCTGATCACCCTCTAACCACTACCCTGCCAGCCTAATTGATGTCTAACTGCTCCCCTGCCAGCCTGTTTGCCCCCAACTTACCTCCTCTGCCAGCCTGGTCACTCCTAACTGCCCTCCCCTGCAGGCTTGATCACCCCCAACTGCCCTCCTTTGCAGGCCTGGTCCCTCCCAACTGCCCTCCCCTGCTGGCCTGATGGCCCACAACTGCCCTCCCTTGCAGGCCTGGAATCTCACACTGTCCTCCCCTGCTGGCCATCTTGTGGTGGCCATCTTGTGTCCACATGGGGGCAGGATCTTTGACCATATGGGGGCAGCCCTCTTGTGTGTTGGAGTGATGGTCAATCTGCACATTGCTCTTTCATTAGATAGGATATCAAAAAAATAAAAAAACAGTACATGCTAATATAAAGTATTTAAATAGTATAGATATACATAAGGCAAAAAGTGAATGAGAGGCTTGAGATTGTAAATTCTTCCCCCAGTATCCAAATTCCAGGAGAATCTCCCAGAGATTTGGTAACCACTCAAATGGGCATGGAGTGGGCAGCCAGGGGCCCTGTGATCTGGCCTTGAAGGCAGTGGGGAGGCTGAGGATGTGTGATGTGGAGGCAGCCCATATTGCTCCTATCTCTTAAGACTGTATCCTTCGCTGGAACCCTGGAAAAAAGGGCCCCCACCCACCCAGGCCCTGACACATCTCTTCTGATACCAGAATATGATGCAGGTAATCAGGGAAATGAAGGGGAAGAGAGAAGTCTTGTTGTAAAATAGAAGGGGTAGAGTTCTGATAGGAACATTAAGTTTTCTGCTGTCAGTGGAAATGAAATAATTAATATGGCCAAGGAATCTGGAGTAACAAAACTCTCTATATAAAAAAGCCCAAGTGACCATGTGACCATTTGGTAGCTATGATGCACAATGACCACCTGGGGCAGACGCTCCAACCAATAGGTTAGGTTGCTGCTGGGGTGTGTTAGCCCCAAATTTGGTTCACCCACACCAGATTCCCTTTCAATGTGCACAAACCTATGCACTGGGCCACTAGTTTCTAATAATAAGAGATGGAAAAGTATCTCACACCATCCCCCACAGCATCTGTTCTCAGGACTCCTAACTTGATGAGGAAAAAGTGTTGGGACAACAACCTCACCAGGATACTTTAGAACGACTGAGAGTAGTCAGGTGTATCTGGGCCTTCCAAAATTCAACAGTATGGCATCTCTCTGTCCCCACACCACAGTCTCTATGAAGAATTTTACTCTCTTGAGTGGGAGGCCTGGCCATGGAGATTGTGTTGGTTGTGAGAAATGGAAAGAGCCACTCAGTTGAGCTCAGGTGAGTGGTGCAGGAATTCATGTGGAGTGAAAGGAGATGTTCTCCTGGAAACCTAGGAACAAGAGCTGTAGGAAGGCTCCCCTTTGCCGAGACCAGCACTGCCAGGTGCTTCGGGATAAGAGACAGCTTGGGGACCAAACTGTGCATCTCCCTTCCACGCATCATCCATCATCCACCAGTAACTGTCTCCACTCCTCTCTGCTGGTTTCCCCTCTTACCCTTCACCAGATCAGAACTGTCAAGTTCTTTCCTTCTGTGCTACATATTTTTAAACCTCTTTTTCTGTATTCCTCCTAATCTAAGCATGAGCCATGGGAGGTGGTCTTAGTCAGCTCAGGCTGCTATAACAAAAATACCACCAACTGGGTGGCTTACAAAAGCAAGTATTAACTTCTGATGGTTTTGGAAGCTCAGAGGTCCAACATGACGGTGCTGTTAGGTTTGGTGTCTGGTGTGAGCTGATTCCTGGTTCATAGGTGGCTTCCCTCACACTATGTTCTCATGGGTGGAGGAAGAGCTGGTCAGTTTCCAGGTCTCTTCTCATAAGGGCACTAATTTCATTCAAGAGGGCTCCACTGCCATGTTCTAATCACCCCCCAAATGTCCATTGCCCCAGCTTGCTGTGAAGAAGTGACATGGGTCTTTTTAGACTAACACCCAGGGGTTGTGATGGCCCCAAATTAGTATGTTGAAGGCTTCACCCCCAAGGGGATGGGGTTAGGAGGTGGGGCCTTTGGGAGGTGACTAGGGTATGAGGGTGGAGCCCTCCCAGGTGAAATTGGCACCTTTGAAGAAAAGTCAGAGAGAGATGATCTTTCTCTACCACGGGAGGGCTCAGGAAGAACACGTCCATTGGAGAACCAGGAATAAAGAAGGTCCTGGCCAGGTGGGAAGGTGGCTGCACCTTGATCTTGGACTTCAGCCTCCAGAACGCTAAGAAATGAATTTCTGTTATTTAAGCCACCCAGGCTATGGTATTTCTGTTGAAGCAACCCAAATTAAGACATTTTTAAAGGCCCTACTTAAATTATTATAAATTAACCAAACTGTCAAAGTTTTTGTACCACTTTTCCTGGGCCAACATTTCCCTCTAATGCAAAATAAGAATTTCTTTATGTGTTGACACAGGCTTTTTTTTTTTTTTTTAAATATTAAAACCTCAGGGCAGTTTCAGGAATAATCTGCGTTAAAATGCAGATGATCAGGCAGACCCGAGCTGGTGTGTGGAAATCTGCTCTAGTCCACAGGAATTCTCCAGGCGATTCCTAGCTTCGGGCACATTGAAGACACGGCGGCTCTCAGAAAGAACATCTGGAGAACGGTGAATGCTTCTACCGCTGCTGGCGAGACCTTGACGCGTTCGGTGCAGTCCTGGCAATCATTGTCTAAGAAGCATTGATTGAGCACACAGCTCAGAAAGGTGAATGCACCCGCGCATTGCCAAACCCACAACACACCCCGGCCCACTCCGCTGTGCCCTTTGCTCCTTGGCAAGTCCTCAGAGCTGGAGTTCACTTGGTTGCGCCAGGCATGCCCCGCCCTCCCCTTGTTCCCTCTCCTGGCATTCGCCTTCCCTCTGTTGACTTAAATACCAGCCTGGGGAGGCGAGCGCTCTGTTCTCCGACTTGTAAGCATGTTTTCCCTCACTCCGGTCTTGATAGCAGTTGTCTGCGTTTTGATTGTGTGGATCTTTAAAAATGCGGATAGAAGCGTGGAGAGAAGGAAGCGGGAGGCGAGAGCCGGGTCCGAGGCTCGGCCCTGGGTGGATGAAGACCTGAAGGACGGCACTGACCTCCAGCAGGTGGAAGCAGGTAAAGCTGTGGGCTATGCCGTGCGGCCGACACCTTGGGCGTTTTTGTGATGGGCAGGTCAGCTTCCTCGTCCACCTCTATTACTAACAGACTCACAAGTGACAGGGACAGGTTGTTCCTCGCAGGGGGTCAGCCTTCGCCTGATGGCACTGACCCTCCTTTATTTCTGGCTTCTCAGTAAAAAGCCAGCAGGCTGATGTGTTCCTGGATCCCACCTGCTGTGGCAGGTGGAAACTTTCTGAAGGGGCACATCACAGGCGGGGGGTGGCCGTGGGATTGGTGGTCAGGACTTTGAAATTTAAAAAGTGGCCTGGATGTAGGGACTTGCTACCTTTGGCTGTGCCAGGCCCTGTGGCTTAGAGGCAGGAGTGACTGCTGTCCTCAGGGCTGAATGTCTTATTCAGCAGACGCGGCAACAGAGGGTAAGGAAGAGATGAACCAGGTGGAATTGACCTCCAGCTGTTTGCAGAAGGCTTGGGGTGTGGTGAGGAGTTAGCACAAGGATGAACCAGGCTTGTCAATTGGGAGGACATGACTAGCAAGGAGGCATCTCAGGTAAGAGGAGCAGAAAGAGCACTCCCCTGGGAAAGATGCTGAGAAGACAGGAGGACAGCGCTGATCCCGGAAAGGGGGAAGGGAAGGGTCAGGTCATGGCTGGCCTGAGAAGGAAGAGGTGATGAAAGGGGCAGGCAGACAGGAAGAGGTTCTTGAGGAGCCCTGGGTAGTCTGTGTGTGAGGCTTGTCTGAGGTCAGCCTGTGGGACGGATTCAATTTGGAAGAGGCTCAGTGATTCTCAGCTGGGCTAGTGATGCTCCCATCCCCCAACAGAGGCCGCTGGGAAGTATGCGTGTGTGGGCATGTGTGTGTGTAGGGGGGGGGCATGTGGGCATGTGTGTGTGTGGGCATGTGTGTGTGTGCATGTGTATGTGTGTGTATGTTCTGAGGTGGCCTAATCTCGGATCTGGGTGAGGGGTACCATTGGCAGTCAGTGCTAGGAGTCAGCGATACCGAATGTTCGTTCGAATAGGCTTCAAGCACACGGCCTCTGAGGGGTGCCGCGTCCTCTTACTCTCCTATGTGGAAGGATGTCCCCCTCCCTGGAGTGCCAGTTATGCCCCATTGAGAAGCTCTCCCCTTAAACAACACAGGAGCTGCCCCTGGTGGTCAGTGCGCTCCCACAGGGGGAGCTCCGCTCAGCCACAAGCCGGGCTGAGGGCTGCAAGTGCAGTGGTGATGGCAGGAGCCTCTCTCGCCTCCTTGGCAGCACTAAGGATGTCTGATCTGAAGGACAGCACTGACCTCCAGCTGGGGGAGTGGGCCTAAGCTGGCAGGTGGACATCCCCTGAGGGGTCCCGGACTGCGAGAGGACTCAGACTGGGCTAAGGGACCCTACCCCCAAGTGCACGGATTTTTGTGTACTGGAACTCTAGTAATAATAATAAGCCTGGCTGGCATGGCTCTGTAGTTGAGTGTTGACCTATGAACCAGAAGGTCACAGGTCAATTCCTAGTCAGGGCACATGCCTGGGTTGCAGAGTCCATCCCAGTTTGGGGCATGCAGGAGGCAGCTGATCAGTGGTTCTCTCTCATCATTGATGTTTCTATCTCTCTCTTCTTCTTTCCTCTCTGAAATCAATAAAAATACATTAAAAATAATAATGACAAGTAGCACTTACTGGATCCAGTGTCACATTTTACATGAAGTACATTATTTAGTCTTCATAACAACATAGTGAAGTAGACACTGTTATTATCTCCCATTTTGAAGATAAAGAAACTGAGACTCAAATATGCTAAGTCACTACCTGCTTAGGTGAGGACTCAGACAGTCTGTTTCCAGGGGCCCAGGCACATAGCCAGTTTGCTAGGCTGCCTTTGCAATAGGACCGTGGTCGGCAAACTGCGGGTCTCAAGCCACAGGTGGTTCTTTGGCCCCTTGAATGTGGCTCTTCCACAAAATACCATGGCCTGGGCGAGTCTATTTTGAAGAAGCGGCATTAGAAGAAGTTTAAATTTTAAAAATTTGGCTCTCAAAAGAAATTTTAATCATTGTACTGTTGATATTTGCCTCTGTTGACTCATGAGTTTGCCTACCACTGCCCTAGGAGAATGACCTAGAACAGAGGTGGCAAGAGATGGCCAGCAGGGTTAAAACTTCCCTGAGAGCTCCGAGGCAGAGTGCATGGGGAAAAGGCCACTGGGTTTGAAGGCCTAAGGGTTTGTGGGATACAAAAGGGATGGGTAAAGCTGGTGGGGAGTCGGAGACCTGGGTGTGGTGATGGGGAGAGGGACTGAAGGTTGAGGACACAGAGCAAAGCTCTATGTTTTGTTCTGGTTTTCTGCTGATTATTCATTTTCCAAAATCCTTTACCTCTTCACTCTCTAGTCCTCCCACCAAGGAATGAATCTGACCCATAGTGGCCCCCTCAACAGCCATGCGCAGATAGGCCCTGAGTGAAGTGTTCACAGCCTCTTGTTGAAATTTTTGTTGTTTACACAAGTGAGAACAACTGAGGTCACACAAGGCGCAGGGGAAAGTCAACATTTAAATTCAGTCTCCTCTGTCTCCTAAGTCCCAGCTCCTAACCACCGGCTGGGGGGCCAGGGTCTAAGAGAGGCACTGTGGGCACTGCAGGGTTGGAAGGGGCGTAATTGGAGAAGGGAAAGGGCTCCATTACTGAAGAAACAGATGGTTTTGATGACAGCAAGTGGATACCAGCCCAAACCATTTTGAACGTTAGCAGTAAGAGACAAAGCAGTAAAATAAGTGTTGTAGGCCATTCCAGTGTGACAATATGGATACCAACCCAACCTCCTCCAGCTCTGACCCGCAGAGAATTTTTAGTCCACATTCAGAGACCAGGACTCAGCGAGCGTGCGTGTGGGCAGGGGGTGGGGGAGTGGTGGGCCATTAGAGAGGCCCTGCTCCTTTGTGCCACGTCAGACACAAGCTCTCCTCAGAATCAGTCAAGCATGGTGTCCTGCTAATACTTTTAGATACCTATTTTTCTGTAGCCGAGGCCTAAGGAGAGTAGCAAAGTGAGAGCCTCAGAGTGCTCCCCTAAAATGTCACTGACTCATGGAAATGTAAACAGAAATAGGGTAGTGTTGTTCTCGTCAAGGTTCCTCATCTGGGTGCCCCAGACTCCCCACCCTGCTCATCCCTGTTGCTGCCAGTGAAACAGTTCGTCTAGAAACCAGCTAGGGAAGTAACTGACTGAGAGGCCCCGCCAGAGTCAGTGATGCTGGGGCAGTTGGGAAGGAGGCATCCGCAGGACAGGTGTTGAGCCCTGAAGTTGCTCCCAACCTCACCTTCAGAATCTGTCTACTGTGCTTTCCCATCTCCCTCTGCCTCATTACATTGCTCCTTAAGGCTCCCAAAATTCAGAGAGGAAACAAGGATGGCATGACACCAATTGGCCTATAGTTTCATAGCTTGAAAATATTTGGCCTTCTTGTCAAAATTTTGGAGTAGAATCAAAAAACGGAGAAGAAACTTCTATAGAGATGCAGCCAAAAAAAAAAAATACACATTCATGTTAAAATTGATCAGGCTTGCAACTGTAGCCTTTGGCTGTAATTGTGCTGGGATTAAAGGAGAGACATGACCTAGAATTACTTGTCCATTAAGCCTAATTATGGAGCAATTTTGTGTTCCTTGGCATTAAAGCAATGATAATAGGTGAATCGGTCCTGGTATCAATAGCCACCCCCAGGTGTGGGAGCACGGGATGTAAACAAAAAAGCAGGCCACAATAGCACGCATTTGTTTTGGAAATGCATGGACTTCGCAGCTCAACTGATTCGCTAGGGTGACTTGGCTGGCCTAGGAGGAGGCAGGACAGCTGTGCAACTTCCAGAGGTGGTTCTCTTTCCGCTTGGGGAGGACCACATTCCTGGAGGCTGTCAGGAGATCAAGAGGAAGGGTAGAAAATGGGTGCCTTTTGTGTTTGTGTTGGTTCCTGCCTGGTGGTTGCTCAGTGCTGTCTCTGAGCCTGGCTCTTTCCCTAGGCGTTGTAGAGCTTCAGCCCTGAGAGAGGCTTCAGAAACAGCAGCCTTCCTTCACCCCCACCTTGTGCTGCTCAGACTGCCCTTCAGGACAATCCAGCCCAGCAGTGATTGGGCCAGTTCTTCATTCTGCTAGAGTGAGAGCACCTGCCCTGTGTGCCGAGCCAGCAGGGCCATGGGTGAAGCTGAGGAGGGTGGTGAAGGATTTAGAAGACAGACAGGAGAAGAAATCTGGGTCTAGGTGAGATGCTGCCCTCTCTGATGAAGAGACAGCACCATAGCCTGCAAGGCGATTCTTTATTTTATAGCCAGATCCCAAGAGGCAAAGTAAGGGCATGGCTACAACTTTCTCGCGAGTTTTGAATCTACTCAGTTACGTGCACCTGATCAAGCTTTATTTACTTGCTGCACCTCCCACAGCCCATATCACTCAGGCACGTGGGTTCCGACCATAAGGTCAAGCTTGCAACTGTAGCCTTTGGCTGTAATTGTGCTGGGACTTGCACTTGGCTTTGCCACAAGAGGACTGTGCCCTCTCATTAGTCCTAGGCTTGAACCTGTCCAAACGCTGCAGCCGCTGTCCACAACCCTGGACTTGAGCAGCTGCACAAATTGCCAAGTCATGCCCTTAAGCTGCCTTTAGTTTCTATAAATGCTGGTTGAATGGATCTTAAGAGTTAGTAACTTACATTTCAGTTCAGGAAGCGTTTCATGGTCTTGCTCATTGACTGTGTACTGATTACAGAGGTTGCCAGACTTCGTAACAATTGGTGAAGAAAGTCTTATTGGTGTTGAAAGTCTTTATTGGCACATTTGAGGAAGTTCAGGGTTGGTGATGATGACCTCTGGGTTTGATTCAGAATTGATTGCTGGAAAGCTGATAGCTGATTGTTGCCCTTCTCCCACCCCATCTTCTTCCTTTTAACTTAGTACCTGGGCCTTCTCATTAAATGTGTATAGTCTGGACTGGACTGCCCTGGCTAGTAAAATGTCAAAAGAAGTTTCTCACTAAGAGCTATAAGCAAAGTGGAACCTGCTAGTATTGTAGTTGGGTTCTCAGTCCCTTTGGAGTCAGTCCCCCTTCATGAGAGTCTGCTCCTGCCTTCCTCCTCCCCATCCCCAGATACCTAGGAGTGAAGTGTGTGGGAGCCAGTATCAGAGAGGGTTAATCCTCTACCCGAATTCCACCTGGCATGTCCCAGACCCTCAGGCCCTGGATGTCCTTGCTCTCTCCCCTCTGTTTCCATGGGTAATTCTTATCTTCATGTGAGGGCTCCCAAAGTGGCATCTTGCCTCTTGAACATCTATTTTCTTTCTTTCTAAACAAAATTTATCATTATTGTTGAAAGTATTACAGATGTCCTCTTTTTTCTTCCCCCATTGACTCCTTCTGGTCCAGAACTGGTTCATGGAACCACCTGAGGCACTGAGCTTCAAGCCCATGGCCTCTTGATTTTTTTTTTAATCGGTGTTTTTCCTCCCCACTCACACCTACTTGCTTATGGAAATCACCCCCCCCCCCACACACACACACTTTTTTTTTCTCAGTGATTTCTCCACTTCCCAACCACTTACCTAATATATTAGTTTGGGGTAGCCTTCCCCCCAACCACTTCCAAAGGTCTTTTTTTTTAAAATTTATTTCAAGGGAAATTTTATTGAGTACTAGGCTGGGCAAGCCCCAGATCAGGCAAGTTTGGTCAGCACCTGCACTGTATCTACTCACCTTAGCTGGGCCCAGTATATGCCAAGCTGGCCCAGAGAAGCGGAGGGCTCCCTGGTCACCACCATCTCAATCAGGGCATGCAGAAGCGAGTGACTGGGTCTAAGTGAGTAGGCAAAGGTGGGCCAGGAAGCAGACAGTCCATATTTTGCAGCCAGGCCAAAGCCCCACCTGACCCAGGCTCAGGGTCCAGCAGTATAATCAGCTCCTCCAGCACTTCCAACTCATTCAGAAGGCAAGACAGGGGCTGTGATGCCAGATTTGGCAGCTCTGCCTCCGATGCCACCAGAGAGACTGGAGGGATGTTGGAGCCAGGAGAGAGGTAGTAGGGCCTGTGCCTTGGCAGGCTGAACAGGAGGATGGCTGCTGAGGTCACGAGCAGAACCAGCACTAGGGGCAGGGCAAAAGTCAGCAAGGTCTGGCAGGAGGCGGTGTGTTCAGATGTTTGAGAGGGGCTGGAAATGGCTGATGAGCTGGTCTCCTGGGAGCTTAGGACACTGGGTGTTCCAGGCTACAGGGGACAGGGCTCCTTGGTAGGAGCAGGCTTCTCTCCACAGCACTGCCAGCTTCCCTTGAGAATAGGGGCTCTGGTTCTACTGCCACAGAGGCTACATAGCTCTGCAAGGTCTGGATTAGACTGCCCATGAGGACACTCTTTGAAGGGATGCATTAGGGGTTCACCAAAGTCATTGAGCCCACAGTTTTCTGAAAACTCATAGTCTGGGCCCTGGGAGAGGCCCAAAGTACTGTAGGCAGCAGCCACAGCACAGGTTGTCGGGGTTCCAGTACTGAAGGCGGTGTTGGGACACTGGGTGGCACTGCCGGGGCCAGGAAGAGCGCCGCAGACAAGAGGAGGTGCTGGGGCTTCATCCAGTAGCGAGTGCAGCCTGGAGGCCCGAGACTGCAAGACTTCCGGCCACAGAGCCTTCGGTCCTAATCCCAATCAGTCTCCTCTGGGTTGGGAATCCTCCAATCTGCCACAACGAGGCGTCGTCCCTTTGAAAAGCCTTAGATGGATGTGGTGAAGTTTCCAGCATGAAGGGGCTCCACCAGTCCCACTCAGGGCATTGAGCAAGAGGGTCCAGATCCTCTATTTTTTACACCTGATACTTGGGAGGCAAAGCCTGGCTCTGGTGACACAGTCTCAGTGCTCTCAGAGAGCATTAGGCATATTTACCAGAGATGAACCTGATCCTATGTCTCCACAACAATATCTCAAGCCTTTGGTATCCTAGGACTAGTTCTGAGCCCATTCCAAGAGCAGCACCTAAGTCCCAACCCCCAAACCATCCTGAATCCCAAACCCAAGACCAGCTTGGATCTCTAATCCTGAGATCAGCTCCTGAGCACCTATCCTAGACCCTCTTGCCCAATGGAGGAATATTGTTATTGGATCCCCTGAGTCCAGTAATTTTCCACCTGTCTGAAGTTCTTCAGCTGCAGTTGTTACTAGAGCCCAACCTACTTCCTCTTTTCCTCAGATGTGGGAGTGGAAGGAAACTCCAGCCCACAGACTCAAGCTCAAAATACAGAATTTTATTCAGGGAGGATGGCAGACCCTAGAGGCTGGGAAACATGGCCCTGGGGAGTTAAGGGAGCTTTGAGGAGGAGTCTGTCAACTGGCCTCCAACTGGCCAGGAAGATCTCTACCTGTTAGGGGTGGAAGGCAAGAGGGTCAGGATCTCAGAAGTTCTGAGGGTGGTCTAGGATAGGTGCTCAGGAGCTGATCTCAGGATTAGAGATTCAAGCTGGTCTTAGGTTGAGCCCTGAGTTCAATAATATTCCACCAGTTTGAAGTTCTTCAGCTGCAGTTGTGGCTAGAGCCCAACTTACTTCTTCTTTTCTTCTGATGTGGGGGTGGAAGGAAACTCCAGCCTGCAGCTAGAGGGCAAGAGGGTCAGGATCTCAGAAGTGGCCCTGCTGGTCTGGGGAATGTCATCAGTTTCTTTGGGACAGTTACAGGTATGGGACCTTGGGGGTGACCTGGGGACAGGAGTGGGGAGAAGGGGTAGAGGCATGAGGCAGAGCAGGTGATAAAGTAACTAGAGTTCCTGAGGGTGGTCTAGGATAGGTGCTCAGGAGCTGACCTCAGGATTAGAGATCCAAGCTAGTCTTGGGTTTGGGATTCAGGATGGTTTGGGGGCTGGGATTTAGAATGGGCTCAGTACTAGTCCTAGGATACCAAAGGCTTGAGATATTGTTATGGAGACATAGGATCAGGTTCAGCTCAGGTTATAGGAGCTTCAGAGTATGAGAAGTCTTGGCAGGCTGGTCCTGAGATACCCGAGCCCAGCTCAGGCAGCAGCTCTATTGGATTTCCACCAATAGAGCTGCGGCCAGAAGTTACCGGGAGGTGGGTCGTAGGTGCATGAAGTTGCAAAAGCTATCACGAGTACATTCTCTGGGTTGAGGATGGATGGGTGGAAGAGGACACTGTCACTGACAGCCCCACCAACACACACACAGGAGTCTGGAACTCCAGGTGCCCATCCCACCCTCTTTCTGCCATACCCCATCTCATGCTGCCAACAGCATGACTCCCAGAAGTCGGTGACAAGAGACAGATCGGCATGCAGAGCCTGCCCACTGAACCAGCAGTTACTGAGTTCAGCTACTGCCCGCCCAGCATCCAGAAGTAGGTCAGGTTTGGTAGTCAAACTCAGAAACCTTCAAGAGATTTGTAAGCAGTTCTGGGGCTGGACTGGATTTAGTGATGGACCTCAAACTATGAGGCTTAAGTGGTGACCTTTAGGCACTGAAATGCCTCCAACTCTGGTCTCTATTGGGGCTGGGGGTGGGGCAAAAAGCAGGAACATTGACACACACATTGCCCAAGAGGTGATTCCCAAGCTGTCGCACACATTCATCTCTTTAGTCTCCTCATACTTCTCCTGCCGTTCCATGATCACCTCCTCAAATAAGTTATCATAGTGTTCCTGCACCTCTACAGCGTGCACGTGACCTGGAGGGGGTAGGTTGGAGTCTGGAGGTGGCCTGCAGAGGGCAGCCTGCCCTGCCCCCCCACCCCCCACCCCCCACCTCAGAAATGGTCCCTCCAGTGCGATCTGTCTGCGGTTTGGGTGGTGTTCTGGGGACTCCGGTACTGGTTGAGCAGCACTATTTTCAGCCTTAAAGTTTGTTTGTCCTGAAGCTGGGAGCACTGGTCCCCAGGTCAGCAGGCCCCGATCCTGAACTCTCCAACTTGATTGATTGGCTTGAAGTCACTTCTGTTGCTTCAGGTTCAGAGCATTGAGAAGTGTCAGTGGTTGGCAAACTCATTAGTCAACAGAGCCCAATATCAACAGCGCAATGACTGAAATTTCTTTTTAGAGTCAAATGTTTTAAACTTAAACTTCTTCTAATGCCACTTCTTCAAAATAGATTCGCCCAGGCCGTGGTATTTTGTGGAAGAGCCACACTTAAAGGGCCAAAGAGCTGCATGTAGCTCATGAGCCTCGGGTTGCCAACCACTGACCTAGGTTAAGAAATAAAAATTTTTAGCACTCCATAAAACCCCCTATGTCTCTTTCTAATCCCAACCTCTTCCTGACCCTACAAAAGTGGTTATTACTTTGAATTTTATGGGAATTATTTCTTTGCTTTTATCTACAGATTTCTTGCCTATGTATCCATTCCTAAATGAAAGAATCATCATGTCAAATTCTTTTAACTTGCTTCTTCTGCTTAACATTATACTTGTAAAATTCATCCAGGTTAGGCATGTGACTGAAGTTCATTCACTTTCACATTCAGATAAAATGCTTTCATGTGTTTATTTCATTTCAAAAGGATATCACAATTTATTCATTTTGCTATTGATTAACATTTGCATACACATTTAAAATTTTCTTATAATAATGTTATTTATAATTTAATTAAATATTATAAAATAATGTAATTTTATGATTTATAATTTAACATTATAATAACTTTGTAAAGTGATCCTTAATTTTTAAAAATGGAATATTGATATGCTTATGAGATGAAGGGTATAACTTTTCTGTCCTTTTACTTCCAACCTCTCGAAATTCTTATGTTCTGGATGTGTTAAAAACAAAAAACAGGCCCAAACTGGAGCCTCTCATGCTAAGCTCCACATCACTGAACCTAATTCCAGTTTCAGATCCTCCAGAAATGGGATCTTAAACCAGTCCACCAGGAATCGCCTGATTGGCACTAGCGAGGCCATCTGCCTGCTAGGCCTTGCCATGTCCTAAAAGAATCTAACTTTGCAGTCACCAACCCGATTTTTTGCCTACAATAGCTTCCTTGCTCCTGCTCCCTTCTGCCTACAAAAGTCTTTCACTTTGTACAGTTCCTCAGAGGAACTATGCTTTACACTTGAAACTCATAATATTGTATATCAACCATACTTTCTAATAAAAAACACATTAGAATTTAAACGTGTAACTCATTGGCCTGTATCAGGAGCATTTGGTCCACTGGTATTCAATGCACTTATTCTTGCTGCTGTTAGGATTTCAGTTATTCTTGTTAGTCTTCCTAAGGTAATATTTTTCCCTCTGACTGCTTTTAGCATTTTATATTTTATCATAAAAGGTGTGGGTTTCTTTTTCTTATACTGCTTGGAGTTGACTGGCCTTCTTAAGTATGTAGATTTGGAATTTTTCCTTATTTCTGGGAAGGTCCCAGACTATGAGACTCCCCATTGTGTTTGGGCCTGGGCTTTGATTCCTATCCCTCTTGATTCCTGAAAATCTAAAAATGGAAACTGAAGTGTGTAGGGATTGACAAAGACAATTAGGGAGAAGACAGCTTCTGTGCTTACTTGCCTCTGTAAGTTCATATTTTCTCTTCAGTTTTGGCCTGGGGATTTCTCACTATGTTGTCAACAATTCGGTGATTTTAAAAGGACTTTAATAGCCAAAGCCGGTTTGGCTCAGTGGATAGAGCGTCGGCCTGCGGACTGAAGGGTCCTGGGTTCGATTCCGGTCAAGGGCATGTGCCGTGGCTGTGGGCACATCCCCAGCAGGGGGTGTGCAGGAGGCAGCTGATCGATGTTTCTCATTGATGTTTCTGACTTTCTATCCCTCTCTCTTCCTCTCTGTAAAAAGTTAATAAAATATATTTAAAAAAAATAAAAGGACTTTAACAATATTTTATTGAGTGATCCTAGTGGTGTTCAGCTGATGAGATTACTAGGTGTACCGGTTAATAATGCGGATTTTGTAATCAAAACACGATAATTTCAAGAAAAACATCAAAAGTGTTTTATTCAAAGTAATGTCTATCATTAGCTATACATATCCCCCATCTTTCAGGTAACTTGTGGGTACCATCCCAATAAAACTTTTCTTGTTTTGAGGCAAACCATTCAGAGACCCAATTTTCCACTTCTTTGTACATTTTGAAGTGCTGCTCAGAAAGTGTGTGTGTCATAGATCGGAACAAGTGGTCATCTGAAGGAGCAAGGTCTGGTGAATACAGCGGGTGGGTTAATACTTCCCAGGAAAGATCTTTTAATGTGTTTTTAACTCGTTTTGAAATGTGTGATGATGTATTATCATGAAGCAAAATTACTTTGCCGTGTCTTCTGGCCCATTGTGATCATTTTACGATTAAAGTGTGGTTCAAATTGACCTGGATGTTGTTTGTCTTGCACATAAAAATCATCATTTTTAAAGTGTTTAAACCAGGGTTCAAAAGTATCTTGAGATGAAGCATGTATACCATAAGCTTCCTGATGTATATGATAACTTTCAGCAGTACTGTTCTTCAAAATAATGAATTAAAACTTCCCACAAATGCTCTTTTTTTGGCACAAAATTCGACATTTTTAAGGAGAAAAATATCTATGATGTTAACACCTTCAGAAAATTTGACATAATGAAGTTTTGAAGCTTTCTGTCAATACAACAAAATAGTATACATATCAAATCCCATATATATCAACATATACGAAACTCCATCTAGTGAAAAAAGTCCACATTATTAACTGGTACACTTAGTAGCTAGTTCACAATTAATAAAAAGCTGCATTCCTCATCTTTATGTAGGGGACATTTTTCTTTTTCTTGATTTATAACCAATCTGGAGTTTAAAGGATTGTCAAGATCCAAGTCAAGATTCTGTAGATCTATTCATCTCATTTTTTGTTGATGCTTATGAACTCCTAAAATTTTGAGAACTTGTTCTCCTTCTCCCAAGTGGCCACCTAATTTGCCATTCTTCTTGTTCTTATTTGCAGATGCTGATGAGTGGCAAGAATCAGAGGAAAGTGTTGAACACATCCCATTCTCCCACATCCGGTATCCTGAGGAGGAAATGGTTACGAGATCCCAGGAATTTTATGAGCTTCTCAATAAGAGACGCTCAGTGAGATTCATCAGTAATGAGCAAGTCCCAATGGAAGTCATTGAGAACGTCATAAAAACAGCAGGTCTGTAATCACAATACTGCGACAATAATGCTTTGACAATAATGAGCAATGTTGAAGTTCAAACACAGTGAAAGAAGCCTAGAATGATAAGCTTACCTATAAAGTCTTACCCAGGTTCTGACTGACGGCCAGAAACATAATTATTCCCACTTTCTATAAACTGTTGACTATTATAAATTCCTTGGGAGCAGATGTGACAATAGTTCAAAACTTCTGAAATTACTGAACATTATGAACTTTCATTAGAAACAAAAATTTCTGAACACACTATTATACATTGGAAGAGAAACTTCTTCCTTTCTCCTCCCCTTAAAACATACCACACACACACACACACACACACACACACACACACACACACACACTCACATTTATATATTTCTCTTTTTGGAACCAAGTCTCTAATATCATACTCCATAATACTCCAACATTATATTCTGATGACCTACTAAATTTACTTGTGTGAATTTGCAAATAAACCAAATAAGAAACACCTATTTTCGATGTAAATTGCCATCTCTACAGAGAAAACAAACAAAAAACCACGAGAACTACAAGAAAGTGGGAAGAGAAATAAGAGCAAGCCCCTTATTTGAGAGTCTTCTGTGATTGGAGTTTTATTCATTTCAATTATGAGTACAAAAGCACTAAATTGTTGAGTCCTTTATCTAACTAATAGCAGTTATTAAATTGCTTCTGTGTATGTTATCTATATCTATATATGTATATGTATCTTTGTACTGTGATGCTTAGATAAATTTGATATAATTGAAAATATTAGGGATGAATTTATTTCTTAGGATAGTGCCGCAAACACTTATTGGGCAGATAACAGGTACAAACTAAACTGGAATCCCTCTGTGTAGAAATTTGTGCTTTATGTTTAGCTTCTGACTTGCCAAAGCATTTCACAATTTAATCATGCCTTCTCTACCATGAGGAGTCGTGGGTGGCAAACAAGGATATCATTAAGCCTAGAGGCCTGAGCCCCCTCATGTAGAGGTTATGCCATTAAATTACTCACTAGGAGGAAAGGAATAGTTGCTTCTGAAATATCCCACCAGAGGGCCACAGTGATCTAGAAACAGTGGGGCCGTTTCTAGGACTGAGAGGTGGATCAGCTCCAGATCAGAAGCTGGCCCAGGCTGTGGCTGGAATCTAAAAGGGAATGCAAGCTCCTTGGGCACCAAGATGTGCTATGAAGCTTTGTCAGCTCCCTGGGATGACCAAGGTGTGGGCTGAGTGCTCCCGAAGACTGTGAGAGGCAGAAGACACACTGATGTGTGTATTGAACCCAGGACCAAGAGTTCTTGTGTGTCCCCAACGAAACCACAAGCCCCACAGTCCATACTCAGAGCTTTGATGTTAGCACTAAGCAATTTATAGTTCCATTGCCTTTGGAGGCGTGTTTTAAAACTACTTAACCATTTAAATTTCACCATAAGCTTTATGACTTCATTCTTTCTCAAGGATATTAAAACAGATGACATTTTGGAGAACCTGGGTTATCAGAAAATTCCCCCTCTAAGTTTCCTCTGTGGTCAATACTCAGTTCCTAGGGATGTTTTCTCCCACTTGGTCCGAGAAGCAGTGACAGGGCCCTCCAGCCCTACAACCACTGGCCTTGATCTCAGCCAGTGGGTGCAGAGCCTCCTACAGGGAGGCCGAAAGAAAGGAGGCAGCAGCAACACACCAGGGGCTGCCGCCAAGCGCTCTGTTTGCCAGAAGAGGTAACTTCATTTTCAGCAAGTGTGAATCTCTCTATTTATTCTTAATTCGCAGTCTCACATTTTCCTGCAGTTTTAATTTCTAATTTTAATGGGGGACAGGCACAGCCCCAAGTGGGGCCCACACAGAGCCCTGGACCTTTGTGGTTGTGAAGGACCCGGACCTGAAGCATAAGATCCGGGAGATCATTGAGGAGGAGGAGGAAATAAACTACTTGAAAAGGATGGGACAACGATGGGTTTCAGACCTGAAGAAACTGAGGTACAAGTGTTGGTGGGAGATGAGGGATATTTGGTTTGACTTCTTAAAATGAAGTAACAATGGCTTCAGTTTCCTGGTTTTGTTTTAGGTGTTCAAATGTTTGAGTCTACCTCTGTGAGGAATTATGGAAGTTAGGCTGGGTCTCACCACTGTATTGCCTTGAGCATATACACTGAGTGGCCAGATTATTATGATCTCTGAACAGATAATAATCTGGCCACTTAGTGTATATGCTATATAATAAAAGGCTAATATGCAAATTGTCCCCCCAACCAGGAGTTCGACCAGCAGGAATGCCGGCCAACCATCCATGTCCCCTCCCCCTGGGCACGCTGGCTGGACTCCATCTATGCTCAAATTCACTCACAGGGCCTCATATATACATATACATATATATATACATACACACACATACACACACACACATACACACACACACACACACACACACACACACACACACACACACACACTGAGTGGCCAGATTATTATGTGTTCAGAGATCATAATAATCTGGCCACTCAGTGTATATCAAGTCTGGGTCAAATCTTAGCTTTGGTCTTCTTGTTGCAAAACCTTGTTATTTGTAACATAAATAGGCTAAGTAGTGAAAAGAACAAAAAATCATAAGAGCAAATATTCTCTGGAATATCTTTTCTTCCCCCTTCCAGGACTAATTGGATTAAAGAGTACTTGGACACAGCTCCTGTTTTGATTCTCATTTTCAAACAAGTGCACGGCTTTACCACCAGTGGCAAAAGGAAGGTCCACTACTACAACGAGATCAGTGTGTCTATCGCCTGTGGCATCCTCCTCGCTGCCCTGCAGGTATGTCAGCCCCCGCCCCCCCGGCCCTGGAGAGACAGGTGATGCGTGGGGGCCAAGCGGTGGGCGGCTGAGCTTCTGGTTTAGGGA
Organism: Antrozous pallidus; assembly: GCA_027563665.1. NCBI lineage: Eukaryota > Metazoa > Chordata > Mammalia > Chiroptera > Vespertilionidae > Antrozous > Antrozous pallidus. The sequence goes on from CM050517.1 coordinate 94,908,268, forward strand.
CATTCGGAAATGGTTATTCTAAAGTTGAATTTCTGAGGAGGTAAGTGATGTGAGAACTGACTCTGAGACCAGGCTGGGTGAGGACAATGGCTCAATGAGCTGGAATTCTTCCTGGAAATTCACCTGAAACGTCATTGCAGGCTCAGAAGAAAGGCCCTTCTGTTTGCCTTCACCTGTGACATGTGAAGGTCAAGGGTGTTGGGAGACACACACTTTCAGAGCCTGGAAGTTCCAGGGACTGGTTTCCTAGCTGTGTTGGCTGTTATCTATGCTGATGGAATGTTTCAAAACTGGGAGGAGGACAATATCACTGAGCTCCTTTCCTGAGAAGTTGAGTTTACATTATATTGCATTAGAAATAAGTTTATGTACTTTTAAAAAGTCCATCTACCTAGTAGCTAGAGCAATACTAAACAGGAAGCAGAGTAGCTAAGGAAAGCCTCTCACCTGAGTCAGTTCATTCCCTCAACAAGTCTCTCCCGAGTTCCTTCTCTGTGACAGATCCCAGGAGGCACCAGGAAGAGTCGCCTCATGAACTGTATGTTCTGGTGGGAATTGAGGTCTTGGCGTGGAGAGAGACAGTAAACCCGTAAACAAGTAAAGCAAACAAGACTATAAGAGTGAGTGAGCATACTGCCAAGGAACAAATAAGTCACTGGGTGCTTCTTCGCCATCTCAAAGAAAAGTCTGTGCGTCAAAAACACCTCACAAAGTGCTGAGACCGGTTTGGCTCAGTGGATAGTGCGTCGGCTTGCGGACTGAAGGGTCCCAGGTTCAATTCCAGTCAAGGGCATGTACCTTGGCGGCTGTGGGCACATCCCCAGCAGGGGGTGTGCAAGAGGGAGCTGATTGATGTTTCTGACTTTCTATCCCTCTCTCTTCCGCTCTGTAAAAAATCAATAAAATATATTTAAAAAAAAAAAACCTCACAAAGTATCATCATTGTTGCACAAAAGAGAAATAGATTACTTGAAAATTTATCCTAAAGGAGTTGAAATATTTTTCCCACTCCTGATTCTGTACACAAATAAATAAAGGAATCACTGTGCCACAGGGCACCTCCATCTATCCCTTTTTTCCCTTTTAAATAGTTTTTTTAGTTTTGATTATAGTTGATAAACAATATTAGGTTAGTTCCAGGTGTCCTGGGAGAGAAGCACGTTGATCCTGGAGGGAGCTCAGATCACTAGTGGCCTCCAGGCCTGTGACTCAGCAGCCTTTTGCCACCTTAGTGTTGAGTTTGCTGCCCTCTAGCGTTCCACAAGGCATCATTCTGAGTGCAGGTCTTGATTTGCAAGGGAGGAAAGAGAAATCTCCCAGAGCCCCCATCTGGACAGAGGGCACAGTGACTGGAGTTGTGCAGGACTCTCAAAGGCAATTCCAGAACTTTCTGACTCAGGCTTGGCAGTGATTGGAAAAATGAGGGGTGGGAGGCCTGGAGGATTGAGAGGGCCAGCTGGGAGGTGCCTTAAGGCTACACATGATTTTCATTAGCTGTTTATTATCTGGGGAGGGGGAGGGCTTGGGGAGAGGTTGATGAAGTATTTTCTCTGCCTCCCCCCTTGGCTGCTGGGTCCTGTCTCCCAGGATGTGGGGTTATCAGCTGGGACAGTCCATGGTTGGATCATAGGCACCACTTGTTTTTTTGTCATTCCTTTAGTGTAGTTGGATTCCCCAAATTCCTTTCCATGAAATAATCATTCCTATTTCTTAAGCTTAAAGAAATGCAAGACTGGCATTTTTCTTCTTCAAGAACCTTCCTACTGTTTGGTTAAAAGAAGGTGGGGACTGGGAGGTTGAGGAGAGCAGGCATGAGTCACGTTACCCCGGTGCCTCTTTGCTGCCCAACATCCGGGAACTGAAAGAACAAGCGGGTCTAACAGAGCCAGGATGTCCCCAGCCTTGGAGCAGGGCTGCCACTTTGCTGCTGACTTTCCATGTGCTCTTCTCCTCTTCCGTTTCAGAACGCAGGACTGGTGACTGTCACTACCACTCCTCTCAACTGCGGCCCCCGTCTGAGGGTGCTCCTGAGCCGCCCCCCAAATGAAAAGCTGCTGATGCTGCTCCCTGTGGGGTACCCCAGCAAAGAGGCCACGGTGCCCGACCTCAAACGGAAACCTCTGGATCAGGTCATGGTGACGGTGTAGGCCGGAGACCAGCAGGGAGATGCTGGAGGGGGTCGCTGCTCCCCTCCCCTGCTCCTCTTGAGCCTCTGGCTGCCCTTCCTCTGAGTTTAGGTCTCCCCAGCACTCCATACTGGGGGGTAGGGGGCAC